>CM024762.1:45324188-45759107 GCA_014218235.1 Colocasia esculenta
CCGAATTTGGCTTAATTATTTCTCATCCATGATGGGTTACCCTATTTGGGCCCATTCCTTGGTTTTGGGTTATTAGAGTAACCCATTAATAATTTAGCTAATGGATGTTGCATTATTTCCCTTTATTCTATGTATTCTCCCTTTATTAAATTAAATCGATTTATCTCATTTATTAATAATAAATTTTTTATTTTTTCTTGATTTTAAAAATCAAAGGTGCTACATGAGATGACGGGGGAATAGGATGGTGAGGTGATGGTAGCAATGTGGGGCGTGAAGGAGGAGGTACGGTGGATGTAGGCGCAGGGGTAGTGGGTGTGACATGGGAAATAACCAGAATTTGGCCCACTTCATGTTCGTCATAGAAGGCCCACTGAGCTTCTGGTGGTGGATGGCGGATGACGGGGTTAACATGTGCGGGTGGAGGAGGTGGTGGAGCTAGATGGGGTTTGGAGTGGGCTGATGTTGTGGCATGGGGTTGCAGATTATGCCTAGGTCGTTCGCCGATTGTTGCGGCTGTTGTTGTTGCTGCTGTTGCTGATATTGTTGTTGGAAGGGTTGGTATTGCTGCTGTTGTTGCTGTTGTTGTTGTTGCTGTTGCTGCTGCGGCTGTTGTCACCTCTGCTGTTACTGTTGTTGTCTCTGACCCTATTGGTCCCTCAGAGTCTGGATTAATCTTTTCATCTCTGCCCAGTCAATTTGGTTCTGCTCATGAAGATCATATATCATATCCCGGAACTGAAAACAATCTGACACATTATGGCCCGGATGGCGGTGATAGACATAGTACTTTGTTTGATCGGCCGCCATATTCCAGTTGCCTTCTCAGGAGGGAGTCTCAGGGCATTCAGGGACATGAGGGCAGCAAAGATTCGGCCAGGGACTCGGGCAAAGGAGGGTATTGGGCTCTTTTGGGTCCATTGGGCTTCCTAGGAGCATAGCCATTTTGAGGTGGAGGGACCTGGGAGTACTGGCGCTGATCTTGTGGAGGATTTTGTCCTTGGGGGGTGGCTGTCTATTGTTGTTGTTGTTCCATGGCTGCTGGGCCTGCTGGTGTAAGAGACCTACCTACTGGGCCTTGGGGATTGCTAACTGCACCCACTTGTTCATTGGTTTGGATCCCCTCGGTGACTGGGCCTTGCGGCTTCTTGGTGTAACGGGCCTTGGGAGTCTCAAACATAGAGTGTATAGGCGAGTCCTTAAGTTGGGTCTGAATGAAACAGGCTCGGCTATATAGCTGGTGCATGGTAGAAATATCATTCATGGCCAAAATAGCTCGGTAGGTTGGAGTGGCATTGGAAATCATAACTTCACCTTCTCCTCCTCAGGCATGGGGCAGCGGACCTTGGCGGCCAAGAACACCACCGATCAGCATAAGTGGAGAATTCCTCCTCTGGCTTCATTTTCTCAGTACCAGATCCACAAGAATATTCGGGTCCCACCCGATCTTAGAATTGCTGCAGAAATCTCTCTTGAACAATTTGGAAATCCTCGGCTTCCTCCGGGGGCAATGAGTAGAACCATTCCAAGGCCGGACCATCTAGGGATTTTCTGAACAAATATGCCATGAGGTGGCTCCACTTGTGTGGCGCTGACCGTAGACAAAGTCTTTCAGATGAACATAAGGGTCCCCTACCCCAGAGTATCGCCGGTAGATAGGGAGCTCCGACTGGGGTGGCACCCGAGGTACTGAAAGATGGGAGGGCAATATCAGCTACCTTTCGTGGATCGATTTGCCTCGGGAGGTCATGAAGCTCCTTCTTCATGCTCGTCCACTCCCCAGGAAGTCGGAGGGAGACTAGACTTGATGCGCAGAAATAAGGGAGCGAGGTTGCTCGAATGAGTGAGACCTCTCACGGGGAAGGGGAGCTGGTTCGGCCGCATAGTACGTAGTTGGGGGAGATCGAGGTTGGACCTCTCGTAGAGGAAGGTAGCTTGGTTCCGAAGAATGGATGGCCCGAGGGCGTAGGGGCGTAGGATCTGCCCTGATGAAGGAAGGTGGGGTGCTGAAGCGACATGGGCGGAGGAATCCGCCAGTCGGACTGAACTCTGACCCCAGGGAGATAAAGGTTGTTTCCCCTTGGTGGAAGCTATAAATTCTCGGACTTGGTTCGGAGTGAGGTGTGGAAGAAGCTGGCTGAATTGTGAGTGGGGCATCACCCCCTGGAGGAGAGGCAGGACAGGATCGAATCCCATTGACAGAGGGAGGCTGGATATGCCCTGGGAGCATGGCCATAGAGGGTTGGGCCACCTCTTCGAGCAATCCGAGAGGAAGAGCATCGTCGGCAAGGACCCGAATTGGTCCATGTCGAAGAGGGGATTATGATAAGATACAAAGAAAGAGGGGATTGACTCGATCTCCTAAACAATGACGCATACATCCCCCCCCCCCCCCAAGACTAATAGGGGGTGATACAGACAATACCTAGACTCAATCACAGCAAGAAAGACTGAGAGGAGGAGGGATGAACACTCAAGTTGCCATGTTTAAAGTGCAAATTTCTTAAGGTTTGAACTTGGCCTTTAGATGAATTAATTAAGAGGATGTCACTAGGTCAAATGGACCTTAATGGGTATGGACTCGAGTCCTCCGGTGAAGCTAAGGGATGGTATACTCACACACAAAGGGTGGCTTAAACTAAGGGGTGCAACTAGTACAACCAGTCCGGCGAACCGCAACGTGCGTACGGTCACGGGGTCTTACGGAGGTCCTCAAAGGTGGGCCGAGTCAGCCTACGAGTGCTCGTAGGTGAGAGGACTCACTCATCCAAGGGGAAACCTAAACAAATGGTTTCAATAGCATATGCAATGGGCCTAAATGCCCAAAATGTATGCACAGTAATGATGAGAACCAACAGGGCGACAAATGGCCCTCGGGCAGAGTCGCAGCGGCCGTGTACACCGCGACCTTATCGCACGAGGCGCCTGCCGCGATAGGAACAGAGGCCCGAAAACACCAAAAGGTCTTCAACTAACTCAAACAGACTACCCTATTCAAATGAGAAAAGAAGCACACAAAACCAATTCATGAAGTCAAAATAGTAACATACAAGCATACCTGAGACGCGACGCCTCTCCACGATGCGACCTTGTCGCGTCCTCTCGATACGCCGTGACTAAAGAACAAAAAACTTAGACGTAAAAATAAAAGTAAAATCCGGATCCTAGCAGGATTCTAACATTCAGAAACGCGACAACATAAATGATACACGGAGATATCACAAGGGTCATGATCTGATAGAACAGACAAGGCAGATAGAAGGAAGAGGAGACTAACCTGATAACGCATCCTCGATAAAAACGACGCGACCTGATCGGTCTCGCGGCGCTAGGAAACGCGACAAGAACAGAACAACAAAAAACACATCCAAGGCAAAAAAGAAACCTCACCCCGCCACCAGCAAGAAAATCCCCCAAAAAACACAGGGAACAAAGGCAGAGACTAACAGGGCACTAAATGAGAACAAAGAAGAAAACGGCAAGCAAGCAGTCAAAAAAATCCACGAGGGTGGCGGTGAAGTCCACCGTGATCGCCAAAAGGTGTATTACGGGAGTGCCCCCCCCCCCCCCCCCCCCCCTCACCCGAACAAGTACTAATCTAGTGGTGTGTGAACATGGAATTTGATCGCCACCTAGCAAGCTGCCTTATAAATAGAAAATGAGACGGCTAACTTTAACTAGGAAGGGAGAGAGAAAGGATGCATACCTGGTGTCGCGGTGGCCTTAGCGTCGCGACAGCACTGATAAGCGCGTTGATTCCAGTCGCGTTTCTTGTCGCGTCGTCCTCCGCCGCCGCGTTCTCTTTATGCGGGAGTTGTTGGAGTGTTGACCTTCTTCTCGTCTTCAGTCGGCCGAAGGCAAGAGCTCCTCGTGGATGACGCTTGATGCCTGCCACAAAGAAAACAAACAAAAGGAAGCCCTATTAGAACACGTTAAACATAGTATCTACTCTAAAATAGAAGAAAGGATGGGAACATGGAGGGAACGAACCTGGGGGTTTTTTAAACCCCTTTGGGTGTAGGAAAACGTGGGTGTGTGCTGAATATGTTCTATCTAAGATACAATGAAAAATAAATGCAAAAGAAGGGAAAGGGGGAGAGTGAGCCCCATTATGCGACTCCTTGTCGTGGCTGCAACTCGAAGGATCGTCCAAAGCTTCAGGAGAATGCTGAAGTCACCCTTCTCACGTCCCGTGCTCCATAGATGATAAATGGGTTGCTTTGGTGAGAGAGATGTGAGGGAGATGGAGAGAAAGGGTGGCTGCAAGGCTAAGTATTGTCAAAGGAAATTTTGGCAGCCCTTCGGGGTAACAATGAGGCTCCCCTTCGTCCTTGAGAAGGGCCTCTCTTTTATAGAGCCATGAGAGAGAATGGGTGATATTATCTCTTCAAAATGGTCAAAATTCGAAATGGGAGATAATGGCCTTTTAAATTTGCAAGGGAGAGTCCAAGGGATCCTCACAAGAGTCCTTAGGGCCGAATCTCGCCCCAAGGGGTTGAGATATTTCTTAGGGATAAGCTAGATCAATAGGAAGATAAATAAGAGGTTGTTGTGGAGTCTGGTGCGCTCAAGCGTTGTCACGGCGTATCGTGGGATCGCAACTAAGAACGCGACTGGTCGTGGCGTCGCGTCAGTAAGCCCACGTGCATGGGTATCATGCATGGGCTGTCGCGGCTCCAGGCCGTCGTGCCTAGAGTCGCGGCGCTACGATATGTCGCGACTAGGAAATCGAATTATTTTGCATTTATCAGCCAATCACATAAAAGATATGAGTTATAATGCATAAGGACTTTCCAAAATGATAATGGACGGGATTTCAAGGCAATTTTAAATTGTTAATGGGCTCAATCAAGGCTAATGATGGGCTCAAGTGAGTGACCAACTAGGGGCTAATTAGGATAACATGAAATGTGGTTCAACCCATCAGTCGGAACCGGGTGTCTACAGTTGGTCATTGTCATCAATTTTTCTTTTAATTATCCATTTTTTGTGTTTGGTTGGACAAGTTATTTTACTGTGACCTAGTCTGTTGCAATGACTACAGCATGTTGTTTTAGTTACCCTTTCACAGAACATACTTAAAGTTTGATTTATATAAGTATCTGTTCAGCTACAATTTAGGAGTAGGATATATTTTAGGGTATACTATTGTGTCTTCATTATCTGGGGGGTGTATAGCCTAATCCTTGTTTTCTTTTCCTGACCATCTAGCACCTTTTAGTATTAAGGAATTTTTCCCATTAGTGAATTTTTTCTAATGTACTAGATAGTCTTTCATTTTTCTTCTGTTATTATTTTGATTTCATTTTTCAGTTCGCTGAACTTTCTAGTTTTTCTAATTCTGTTATCTGTTTGTTTTTATTTTTTAGATCTTCGCATAGTAGCTCATTTCTTCTCTTATGTTCATTAACCTGCTTCTCTAGTTATTCATTTTCTGATTTTAAATCTGAATTAGTATTCTCTAGACATGCAACATTTTTCTTACTAGCTTTTAGTAATTTAGATACTTCTCTATATTTACTATAAGCTCGTTGAAAGTTTCTTCTAAATCATCTGAATCAGAATCATTACAGGAATCGAAAGATGAGTCAGAAGTTACCTTTTCTTCTGTGTTTGGCCATGAAAGCCAACTTAGCTTCTTCTTCTTCCTCGCTACTCGAGCTTGCTCACTATTCGAGTCACTACTGTTATCCCAAGCCACTGCCATAGCTTTCTTCTTGAATCTTCTTGTGTTCTTGAACTTTCATTCTTCTGTATTCTGATTTCTTGAGCTTCGAACACTCTGCCTTGATGTGTCCGGGTTCTTACACTCGTAGCAGATGGGCTCACCTTTCTTTGAGTCCTTTACTTCTGGCTTCTTAAATCCTTATTTTTCTTGAAATATCTTCTACCAGACTGAAAACTTCTTCTTTTTGGCTAGATTCATTGTAGCCTCCTAGACAGCATTGCTCTCTCATCTTCGCTGTCTTCATTGTTTTCATTGTTATCTAAAATTCTTCTGACGAGTTTTCTTCAGCTTTGAGAGCATTTGAGTGTTTCTTCCTGCTCGAAGACTCTCCCAATCTCTCCATGTTGATTTCATGGGCCATACCCAATGAGTTTTCTAATGACATTCTCTTCAAGTCATTAGCTTCTTCTATATCGCTGTTACTTTGGGAGTCCAAGATGATGGGAGAGATCTTAGAATTTTTCTTACCATATCTCCCCCATTTCATAGTTTTTGACAAGACCTCCAGACCATTTGTAATGTTGGTGAATCTACTGAACATTTGTGTAATCGTTTCCCCTGACTGCATCTGGAACCTTTCATATTAAGTCACCAAAATATCTATTCTGGTTTCTTTTACTTTGTCTGTGCCTTCATATGTGATCCTTAACTTCTCCCACATTTCCATCGCAGATTTGCAGGCTGAAACTCTGTTGAACTCCTTCTTACTGAGAGCACAACATAGTATGCTTTTGGCTTTGCAGTTAGGGAGATCTTTCTCTTGTTGTCTTCAATCCACTTATCTTTTTCATTTGTAACCAACAAGTCTCCTTCTTCAACTATTGACCAGATTTGATAGTCGAGACCTTGTAGGAAATACTCCATTCTTGTTTTCCAATAGGTGTAATTGTCTCCATCGAATAGAGGTGGCATGTTGACTGACTGGCCTTCAGAGTGACCTCGGGCTGCCATTTAATCTTTTCTCTTCAGATCGTTGGATCTTCTTTTTTGTCGAAGAGACTAGCTCTGGTACCACTTGTTGCCCAACTAGCTAGCCCAGAGGGGGAGTGAATGGGATATTAAAAATATTGAGTAACTAAACTTGTTCACACAAATGTCACAAAAACACACTTCGCAGATTGTTAGTGTTAGTTAAAGAAAAATCAATCACACAAAAGCATTCACACGACCTAGAGATTTCCTGGTTTGGATCTCCTCTCCTTAGGAGTCCTACGTCCAGTCCCTGAGCATATCTAAAGATTTCACTAACACAAGGTACTGTCCCCCTTATGGACCCTTACACACCCAGCCGCAGCTGTCTTCTCTTCACAACCGAAGTGGAACTTGCAGCACCCCCTGGACACCACCAGGTCTTCCTTCTACACGAAGAGAATCTCACACCCTGGATCCCACCAGGTCTTCCTTCTTACCCGAAGGGAACAAAAACACAAGAAGTGAAATGAGATCAAGCCCCTAGATCAAACTTATACAATGCCAATCTGAAGCTAAAACCGAGAGGAAGATCTACAGTGAGGGACACTCTCAGTTTACAGAAGCTCTCAAGATTAACGTAATGAATGCAGAGAGCTAAGAGCTAAACAATCAAAGGAGTGAGGCTTGGCTCTTCGAGATGCTCGCAGAAAAACTTGTGTAAGATTGTCGTTCGTATTCTCCAACTCTTGGATCGATTTTTTTCTGGAGCTTCAGTCTTCTTTATATATCTTGTATTTGAAATTCGAACGTTGAAGTGCCCGTTGTCTCTACGCTTTTGTTTACGTTAGACTGCATGGTCCTGTAGAGCTTCCCGTTCAACAGTCTTCATGACGCACAGAGAGAAGATCTTCAAATATCCTTTGGCTTCTATTTTGTCCAACATTGTATGACGAATGTTCTCAGAGACCTGCACACATTAGATGCTAAACAATGACAGCTAGACTGTCTCTTGTTGTCAGTCAACGTTAGATTGATTTTATACAAATGTAGAAGTTCCATTCTGTTCTTCTAAAAGATGTTTTACAGAATAAGCATGAGAATAGAAGATATTATCTGCATGCATGCAGTGTTACGTTCAGTCTCCATAATGCACAGCTGACAGAAAGATATGCATGAAGACTTTGACTTTCAACGTTATTCAAATTATCTCAAAATTAAATCGTTATATAGTCTATGAAATCGTTATATGCATGACTTATGAATCGTTATGCAAATTAGTTGATATTCATGTAAATCGTTGTGCACTCATAAGCAAACCGATGCACATATAATCGTTGCATTAATAACCAAATCGTTGTAGAGACAGATCGTTGTGACTCCATAGCAAATCGTTATGCACACGTCGTTATAATCAAATTGTAAGAGACAATGTGAATGAATCGTTATTTGCTGTATCGAATCATTATAACGACCAAGTCGTTATGTAACTTGATGAATCATTACAGTAACAGAGTCGTTATGTAACTTATCGAATCGTTACAGGGATCAAATCGTTATGATGTTATAGGCAAATCGTTATGAACCAACTCGTTACGAGCAAATCGTTGTTCTTTTACTTAAGAAATCAATGTGAGACCAAATCGTTGTTCTCACTTAAGAAATCGATGTGAGACCAAATCGTTTGGTTATGATGTTATAGGTAAATTGTTATGAACCAACTCGTTACGAGCAATCGTTGTTCTTTACTAAGAAATCGATGTGAGACCACATCGTTGTTCTCACTTAAGAAATCGATGTGAGACCAAATCGTTGTTCTCACTTAAGGAATCGATGTGAGACCAAATCGTTGTTCTCACTTAAGAAATCGATGTGAGACCAAATCGTTGTTTCTCACTTAAGAATCGATGTGAGACCAAATAGTTGTTCTCACTTAAGAAATCGATGTGAGACCAATCGTTGTTCTCAATTAAGAAATCGATGTGACACCAAATCGTTGTTCTCACTTAAGAAATTGGGTGAGACCAAATCGTTGTTCTCGCTTAGAAATCGATGTGATCACTTATCAAATCGTTATGGAAGCAAATCGTTATGAATACTTAACGAATCGTTACGAACACAAATCGTTATGAATACTTAGCAAATTGTTACGAAAGCAAATCGTTGTAATCACTTAACGAATTGTTATGAGGGCAAATCGTTGCGATCACTTAACGAATCATTGTGAGGGCAAATCGTTGCGATCATTTACCGAATCGTTGTGAGGGCAAATTGTTGCGATCACTTAACGAATCGTTGTGAGGGAAATCGTTACAACTCTACTGAAATCGTTGTAGCATAAAGAAAGTCAATGTGGATTTAGATAGATTTCATGCTTTGAAACAAAATTGCTACAGTAGGAATAATGCTTACCATTTGGCTTGATTTCCTTGTTTTATTTCCTGTGCTCAAGACTTGTAAAAAATTCGTTAGTTTAAACATTATATAGTTTTGTTAATCACCAAAATAGATATGTAATTTATTTAAATTATATGGGGATAAACTGATCATCAGGAAAAAGCATCAGTGCCCCAGGAGGAAGAATTCCAACAAGAGGAGTCCCTCCCAGGGACTCAGTATGATCTGCTAAAGCATCTGGACAAGACTCCGGCCAGGATATCCATCCTAGACTTAATCAAGAGGTTAGTGGTGCACCAGGAGGCCTTATGCAGTATTGCATAAAGTCATGGTGAATGAGGACTTGCTAGTAAATCAAATTAGTGTTGTCTTGACTCCCAGGAGCTTGCTCCCAGCCATAGAATTTCATGAAGATGAGTTGGCACCAGCCGAGTTCCAGCGGGTGCCCTATGCCTCATAGTCAACATCAATGGGATCCGCGTGTCTCGATGCTTGGTGGACTCCAGTGCATCAATCAATGTTGTGTCCTCTGACACACTAGATTTCTGCGAAGTAGCAGTACAATCAATCCGACCCTCTGCCATCACTGTTACAGCCTACGACAACACCAGTAGGCCGCCAAAAGGCGTTGTTACACTGAAAATAGGATTGGGTCCGTCCGTTACTGAAATGAACTTCCACATCTTGGACATGGACCCAAGTTTCCGTATGATTTTGAGCAGGCTCTTCATTCAGGCCCTTGGTGCCGTTACATCAACCATCCATCAATGCCTCAAGTTCCCTTACAAGGGGCGGGTCGTCAAGGTTGCTAGCAAACCTGCAATTATGGAAGTGGACGCCATGACTGATAACTCAATCCCTTCCATCTGGCCCAGCAATCAGCCACTGATGTCGGTGCTAGAGGCACCAAGCATGTATCCTGGCCCGGTTAGCTCATTCGTCAATGCTGCTAGAAGGAGCAAGATCATCACCAAGAAGGGCTGGCACATTATGACACAGATGGGGTACCATCCAGGCAAGGGGCTAGGGGCACAGCTGTAGGGAAGGATGGAGACAGTGAAAGACTGCAAGATGAGACCCAAGGTAGGTTTGGGTTATAGGCCAGGCAGAGCCAAGCAGCACCGAGGTAGCCTCTCACGTGGACCCTGCATGAGCACTTCAAAAGAGGACCGCTACAATCGGGAATGAACAGACGTCTACCATCACTACAGAACAAGCTCGTCGTCCACTCCGGACCACATATCAGGCGGTGGACTACTCCAGGCCACCAAAGCAAGTCAAGAAGGGCGAGTCCGAGGCGGAATGGGACAAATGGTTTGACATGAGCGACATCACCGCTTCCTTGGACCAACTCTTCACATTGGAAGGAGCAGAACAATTGGCAGTGACTACCGCCAACACGTAGTAGGAGGACAAGGTAGAGCAAAGCACAAAAGAAGCCACTACAACTACAAGGCTCAGGGCGAGCCTCGTCTCTCCGGGCGTCGTGCCCATTTCACTTCCTCCTCCGGGCATCGCGCCCACTTTAATTTCTTCTCGGGCATCGCGCCCACTTTAAATTCTTCTCCGGGCATTGCACCCGCTCTAATTTCAGCTCCAGGCATCGCACCTGCACCCCTTTCTGCTCCGGGCACCGCGCCCGCTTTACTTTTTGCTCCGGGCATCGCGCCCACTTTACTTTCTACTCCGGGCAACACGCCCACTTTCTTCCCCTCTCCAAGCAACGCACTCACCGCCCCCTCGTCTCCGGGAAACTCACCTGCTCCTCTCTCCCCCCCGGGCAAACCGCCCGACCTCCCTCTTCCTCTAGGCAACGCACCTGCTTCCCTTGCTTTTTCTCCGAGCAATGTGCTCACTCCCCCCCTGGGTAATGTGCCCATTCTCTTTCCCTTCTCAGGCAACGAGCCCACCTTTCTCTTTTCTCTAGGCATCACGCTTTCACTGCTGCAAGCCACTGCCTGGCCCTCCTTCCTTTCCCTGAGCATTCCCCGGGCACCAACGCCCCACTTGGCCATCGCGGTCCACTCTGCCGAGTAGACGTTCACTCTCCAACCTCCCCGCTCGGACTCCTCTGCCTTTGAACCTGCACTCATTTCCTACTTGCTCAAATTGGCAGTCTCTCCTCGTCTGCTCTCTCGGTGCGCACTAAGCATTGAGGCGGGGGCCAGAAGCGTCAGCTCCACAATGGCTGACTCCATCGTCTCCGTCGAGGAGACCTCCTTCCTCACCTCTGACTGTGCCCCGACCGACGAGCCACCCCTCCCTGGTCCCATGACCGGCCTTTTGTTTCCCTCCACACAGGAACCTCCTCTCCCCTCCACACAAGGGACATTTACTGCTTTCAATAATTCTCCTTCCCCATGAAGGGAAGTCCTTTTACTGCTTTCAATAATTCTCCATCCTCCCCCACGCGGGATTCCTTCACTGATTTTCACCCTTCTCCGCCTTCCCCCACGCAGGGAAGTTCTTCTACTATAAATATTTCTCCATCTTCTCCCACACAGGGAAATCCTTTTACTGCTTTCAATAATTCTCCATCCTCCCCCACGCAGGATTCCTTCACTGCTTTTCACCCTTCTCCACCTTCCCCCACGTAGGAAGTTCATCTACTATAAATACTTCTCCATCTTCCCCCACGCAGGGAAATCCTTTCACTGCTTTCAATAATTCTCCATCCTCCCCCACGCGGGATTCCTTCGTTGCTTTTCACCCTTCTCCGCCTTCCCCCACGCAGGGAAGTTCTTCTACTATAATACTTCTCCATCTTCCCCCACGCAGGAAGTCCTTTTACTGCTTTCAATAATTCTCCATCCTCCCCCACGCGGGATTCCTTCACTGCTTTTCACCCTTCTCCACCTTCCCCCACGTAGGGAAGTTCTTCTACTATAAATACTTCTCCATCTTCCCTCACACAAGTAAATCATTTTACTACTTTCAATAATTCTCCATCTCCCTCCGCGCGGGATCTTACTTTTACTGCTTTCACCACTGTAAATACTTCTCCATCTTCCCCCACGCAGGGAAATCCTTTTACTACTTTCAATAATTCTCCATCTCCCCCCGCACGGGATCCTACTTTTACTGCTTTCACCACTATAAATACTTCTCCACCTTCCCCCATAGGGGATTCCTTTCCTGCTTTTCCTACTCCTCCTTCTGTTGTACATTCCAGTAGCTGCAGTTTGAGTCTAGGCCAAGTTAGCAATAAACTAGGGGTAGTATCCGGAAAGAAGTCCAAGGGTAGGAGGGTCCCACACTGATTCCTCGCTGATCTAGCCCATAGGTGCAAGGCGTGCTTAGCAATTCTTGAATTTGTAGAAGAGCCTTTGCAGTTGTCGGAAATAGAATATGAGCAGTCGTTGTGCTTAATTGATGATGGGTTCGGAGTTTATGAAATCATGGATGATGACGACCCGATTGAGGAAGGTGATGAAGAATTCGAGGACGAGGCTGACGCGTTCGCAAAAGGATTAAAGAGATTCGACGAACCGTCAACTATCGTAGAGGAAGTCGCCAAGGAAATCAACTTGGGAACCAAGGAAGACCCTAGGACCATCCTCATAAGCAATAATTTACCACCAGCTGAAGAGGAGGCAATCATTGAGGTTCTCAGGGAATACAAGGACACGTTTGTGTGGAGCTATGAGGATATGCCAGGCTTGGACACCGCGCTAGTTGAACACTGCCTTACTCTTAAGCCGGGGTCCAATGCCATTAAGCAGCGGTTGAGGCGTTTCCACCCCCGAGCAGCTTTGAAAATGAAGGATGAGGTCGACAAGCTCCACAAAGCCAGATTCATCAGAGTCGTACTTTATCCGAATTGGGTGGCAAACATTGTCCCGGACATGAAGAAAGATGGAAGGGTCAGAATTTGCATCGATTTCTGGGACCTCAACCGTGCATGTCCTAAGGATGATTTCCCACTGCCTCACCTCAACATGCTCATAGATAACACGGCCAGGTATGAAACCCTCTCCTTTATGGATGGCTTCTCAGGGTACAATCAGATCAAGTTGGTTGAGGAAGACCAGGAAAAGACTTCGTTCACTACACCATGGGGAACTTATTGCAACGTGGTCATGCCATTTGGACTTAAGAACGCTGGAGCTACTTACCAAAGGGCTATGATGGCTATCTTCATTGAGGTGTATGTGGACGACCTGGTAGTGAAGTCAAGGACTATGGCTGAGCATCCTGGGATTCTAACCAAGGTCCTGCAAAGGTCAAGAGAATGTCAATTGAAAATGAACCCCAAGAAGTGTGTATTTGGTGTTTCATTAGGTAAGATTTTAGGGTTCATTGTGAGCAAGAGGGGTATAGAAATTGATCCCAATAAGGCAAAGGCAATAAGAGAAATGCCCCCTTCCAAGAATTTAAAGGAAGTTCGAGGATTGATCGGGAGGTTGCAGTTTGTTCGCCAGTTTGTCTCCCAACATTCGCAGAGGTGTAGACCCTTCTACGACCTCACCAAGCCGGGAGCTGAATTCAAGTGGGATGAGAAGTGTCAGGCGGCTTTTGACAGACTCAAAGAGTATTTGGCTAATCCCCCTGTCTTGAGGCCGCTGACTTCAGGTAAACCTCTTGTTCTCTATGTATCTGTCCTGGAAGACTCGATAGGAGTTTCCTTGCGCAAATGGATGAAGAAGGCAAGGAGAGGGTAGTGTACTACCTGTCTAAACTTCTCAACCCCTGCGAGCAAAGGTACACAGCAATGGAGAAAACATGTGTCGCACTCGTATGGGTAGTGCAGAAATTGAAGCACTACTTTCTTGCTCATAAAGTCCATCTTATAGCCCGCATGAATCCTATCAAATTCCTCCTTGAAAAATATGTTATAACTGATAGGCTAGCACGTTGGCAAAGCTTCCTTTCTTAGTTCGAAATCACCTACATTCAGCAGAAATCCATTGAAGGCTATGCCATAGCAGAGCATCTAGATCACCACCCTATTCCCCAGTTTGATCCTGTCCGTTCAGAGTTTCCAGATGAAGAACTAATGTCCCTTAAACAATCCGATCCTATGTGGACATTATATTTGACGGAGCTCTGAATTCTCATGGAAAGGGTATCGGGATTGCTCTACTATCACCTGAGGGTGTCACCATTCTGCAAGCATATAAATTAGAGTTTCCTGCCACCAACAACATTGTCGAATATAAAGCTTTGTTAGTTGGTTTGGAGCTCGCTCATTTCTATGGTGTCACCCATCTGCGAATTGTAGGTGATAGTCAGCTGGTCTTGCGTCAAGTGCTTACCAAATATCTCACTCGAGATCCAAAGCTCAAGCCTTACCAAGAACATGCCTCAGCCTATGCCAAGCTATTCTCTAAACTGATTTTTGTCCATGTCCCTCGTCATTAGAATCTTTTAGCCGACGCCCTTGCTACCATTGCTTCAACTCTTAATATGTGCTATCCCGGGGATTTCGACAACATTCAAATTGCACGCCTCAATACCTCTGCTGTTCAGAACCCCATCTTTCTCTAGATCAAGGAGGAGATATTGAGAAATACAGAAAGACAGAGCAAAACCGAGGTCATGTTATTGGAGCTAGAAGAGGAGTTGGAGATGAGGAGAAGCCATGGTATTATGAGATAGCTAAATATTGCAGGAATCAATCATACCCTGAGGAAGCCACGAGTGATGAGAAGAAAGCCATAAGGAGATTGTCCCAAAAGTACACGCTGGTTGGGAATGCACTCTATAGAAAGGCACTCACTGGAGTTTTGCTCAGATGCCTGGACGATGATGAAGTATGGAAGTTTGTTGAGGAAGCTCATTCGGGTGTGTGGTGGCCATGTAAGTAGCCAAATGCTTGCTAAGAAGATCCTTAGGCAAGGCTTTTACTGGCCTACTCTAGAGGAGGATTGTTCCATATTTGTTCGCCGGTGTGCCAAGTGCCAACTACACGCCGACAAAATTCATGCTCCATCCTCTAAACTCCACCCAATATCCTCCCCATGGCCTTTCGCTATGTGGGCTTTCAACATCATTGGTCCCCTTGGTGATCCTAACTCCCAGAACAAGATGAAGTCGTTCATCCTCACTGCAACAGAGTATTTCACCAAGTGGGCGGAAGCCGAAGCATACGCGGAGGTCAAGGCAACAACCGTCTACAAATTTATAATGAGGAACATCATCACCAGGTTCGGCATTCCAAGCACCATCATCACCGACAATGGGCCTCAGTTTATCTCTCAAGAACTGCGTGACCTCTACAACAGGTATAAAATTACATTGCATCATTCATCTCCTTATTATCTACAAGGCAATGGCCAAGCAGAGGCCATGAACAAAACTCTAATTAAAATTATCAAGAAAACATGTGAGGCTAACAAATTCTCAGACTGGCCAGAAAAGCTTGTAGAAGCTCTATGGGTCTACCGCACTTCAATCCGTACTCCCATAGGGCAAACACCGTTCGCCCTCACTTACGGAATGGAGGCTGTAGTACCATATGAGATTCTTATTCCCTCATTAAGGATCCAGCTTAGCAGGGACTTGTCAATCGATGAGCGGCATGAATTGCTCGTAGCACAGCTGGAACTCCTAGATGAGAAGCGTCTGGTCGCCACGGAGCACACGAGAGCATACCAAAATAGACTCACACATTTTTACCAAAAGAAAGTGGTTGAGAGAAAATTCAAAGTCAGTGAAATGGTCGTTAAAAGAATCTTCGTAAAACCTGGTGGCCCCCGTTCTAAACTCCAACCAAATTGGGAAGGACCGTATGTGGTTAAGGAAGCATATCCAGGCAACGCGTACAGGCTAGTAAATGCGGAGGGTGAAGATCTCTCTCACCCTTGGAATGGGCTCCATCTTAAAAGGTACTACCCCTAGACAGGTGTTCGGATTTACATGGTGCACGGACCCTAAAATGAAAAGCCATCATTTTTTATTCATTTCTGATTCTTGGTGGGTCAGCCAGAGGTGTCGACACCCACACACTTACATGCCCACCCTTGGAAGCTGGAGGTACAGAATCTGAAAAAGATCAATGCCAAACCGAGAGTCTAAGGCATTACCCGTTACTTTCCACTCGGTCCACCAATAGAAAGGGAGACCTGAGGGATCGACCTCATGAATCTACCTAAAGCTCAAAAGGGTGTAGGTCAAGGCATAACAAGAAAAAAGGGGGTCAATGAAAATCCAAATCAAAAGAGCCAAAACATGCAAACCAATCAAATGAAAAAAAAGCATGTCAAGAGCGGCAAAGTCCCTGCGGAGATCTAAATGGACCTGGTCATAAGCATGCAAAAAAACCCAAAAGCCAAAAAAGACCGAACTCCACTGAGTATGAGGGTAGAGGAATGAGTGTCTCCCCAGTCCCCCGAGCTATTGGCAGACTTCCTAAAAAATACTTCTTCCCTTCTTCCCCACAGGTATGTCCTAGGCCAAGGCAAGGCAAAGATTAACTAAAGAGGATGTAGCCAAAAGTTACCTGAGGTGAAGGCACCACTTAAGCACGTCTAGCCTCTATCTAACACACCCACAAATTATTAATGAATTTTTAATGACAACCGAGTATTGAAGAGTCCAAGTACCACATTTTTCCAACTTAGAGCGGATCTCCTTCGTTTCGCGCATCTTCTTAGAAGGGACTATGCCGGGTTGCAGCTTATATTTCAAAATGCAAAAAAAAATGAATATTTCAAAATAAAAAAAAAAACGAATATTTCAAAAGCCAAACATTGTAAATACAAAAAAAATTGAATATTTCAAAATCCAAAAAAATGAATATTTCAAAAGCCAACATTTCAAAATCCAAAAAAAAAACAAAAAAACTGAATATTTCAAAAGGCAAACATTGTAAAAAAAAATTGAATATTTCAAAATCCAAAACAAATTGAAAAAAAAAACCCAAAAACCTAAAAATAATTTTTTTTGAATATTTCAAAACCCAAAAAATTAAATATCTCAAAAAAATTCCAAAAAAGTTTTCATTTGCCTGAGTGTATTAAATGCATGTTCATCTTTTAATTTCCTACTTGCCTGCATTCTATTATTCTTCCATTCTCGTCTTATTTAAATAAAGACTCAGCCCCCTTGACAAGATCATGAAGACAAACACTATTTGTAGGCAAGGGGCTAAGCCAGAATGGACGTTTAACTTGTTTGTTCGATAGTATTTTAGGCACAACACGAAGGAAAAAGGCAAAGAACACATGCATATATATATACGGCGCAAAAGGGGGGGACCAGCCCAAGTACATCATAAGCGCCCAACCGGGCATACAACATAATCAAAAGAAAAGAAAAGTATAAATCATGATGGGTGGCCTAGCTCTCACTACCACTCTCAACTGGGTGGTGTTGGCGGCTGCTCTCAGCCTCTCCGGGGTTGGCAGTGGAGCGCCGGGCAGGAGGCCTCATGGAGGCATGAGAACCCATGGACCCTCGGCGGCACGCTCCTCCTGGACGTTCCTCTGGTACTGCGAGGAAGTCACCAGGAAGCTGCTAGAGTAGGCACTGGCTCGCCCCTCCCTCACGGCGTGCTCACGCCCGCGCCGGTAGCGGTCCTCTGCCTCCCACAGCAAGCGCTCGGAGTCAACCAGGCTCGCGCGAGCCTCCAACGCCTACTGGGACAGACGGTCCCGCTCCTGGTCCCAGCGGCCCCGCTCCTTCTCCCACCGGTCCCGCTCCCTCTCGCGGTCTTGACGCTCCATATCCTGCTGGGTGACCTGAGTCTGCAGCTCGGCCAGCTGCTGCGACAGCTCAATCACCTCAGTGCTGGTGCGGGTCTCCCGCGCGAGCACACTCTGGAGCTCATTCGACTGCAAACAACAAAGCACATGTGAGTATAAAAACAGTTCACTTTATTCATGTGACTAATTAAAGCTACTTACCCGTGCAGAGAGGTCATGCCTCGCCTCCTCCGCCCTAGCCACAGTCACCGCTAGCTGCTCCCAGAGAGAGGCCATCTCTGGGTCGGGCACGCTCCTACTCGTGGAGGCACCTGTTGTATCAGTGCACTCCACGGTCGTCTGCGCCGCACGCTGCACAAATCAAAGTCAAGTCAACACATGGTAAGGTAAAACAAAGCAAAGGTATGATTTTTTCAAAACTTACCAATGCATCTAGGGCCGCCCATGCCTCCACCAGCTACGACTCCGTACCCGCCAACTAGGCACGGATTGTGTCGATGGGGCCGTCCTGAGCATCCTGCATATGCACATATCCATTAGACCATCATGCATATCATGTTAAAGAAGTCAAGGTTTAAAAGTGCATACCCTCGCCGGCCTCATGAAGTCCCACTCCCCATACTCCTCCGAGAAGCGCTGGAGGTAGGCGAGGCTGTCAGTGGCATCCAACTCCACGAGCTGGCCACCCCGCTGCCAGTCTGCATACTGCTCGGGGAAGCACAGGCGCCAATCCACCCACTTCGCCTTCCCCCACATCCTCCTGCCAATCCCCCAGGGCTCCGTCTCCTCGTACTAAGCCTGGTGCAGCCCTAACATCCTCGCGGCAAGCCGAAGGCGGAGCGGCTCGATCTCGTTTAGGCAATGGACCCACAGGTCCCTCCCAAAACAAGGTCGGCCACTCTCTACCCACGGCTGGCCGTTGTCATCCATGCCCACGTAGGGCTGCCACACGACCTGCACACATGCATTGGTTAGTCACACATATTAGTTTATATCAAATGCATGAATTAGAAAAAAAAAATGAATGTGGTACATACCAGAAGGGCCGGGAAGTCCCAGATGTCACGGCGAATGGTGTCAAGCTGGAGGGAGAAAGACGCTTCCGTCACCACTGGCAGCCACCTCCGCGCCAGAGGCAGCGCGTCGGGGCGCACCTTAGTCACCCGGCCCCGTGGGATGTAATAGTAGCTCCACACCTGCATATACACACTGGTTATTTGACTAACAAATTTTAAGTACAGAAAATGTAAGGAGCACAAGGCAAGAAGCGTACCTGGAGAAAAGGGGCGAATCCGCCCACTGTGGTCTCATGGCCCGTGCCACTGGAGAGGTCTGCAAATGTGTGCGCTAGGAAGGCCGCACCCCATGCGTACTGGCCGACGCGCTCCAAATCTTCCAAAATCTCTAAAAAACGGCAATGGATGTCGTCACCCTTCATCCCGAGGAGCATCTTTCCTAAGAAAAATACTAGGAACCTCCTCAGATCCCTATCTGCTCTCTCCTCGTCCTCCGGGTCCTAGCCATAAACTGCCCTGGCCAACCCTGTTGCCTGCTGCACAAACTCTTGCAGCGACTCCTCCCCTGTCTGCCTCACACCACATAGCCCTAGGCTCTCCAAAAACTCTACCCGGTCGACCATCCTCCGATCGCTGAGGTCATCCGCACCCATGGGCTCTAGCCCTAGTAAGTCATGTGCATGCTCGGTATAATCCACGTAGGTGACCCCCATCACCGCCTCTCCATCCACTCGTACACCCGTAATCTGGGCTACGTCCTCCAGACTAGGCACCACGTGCCCCCAGGGGAGGAGAAACGCCCTACTGGTCCTGTCCCACCTCTCCCTAAGCACCTGTACCAGGGGGCTGTCCATAAAAAATGGCTCGATCTCTAGGATCAGCCCAAACCCCATCTGTCGGACACTCTCCCTCTGGAAATCTGGGAGCCCCGGTACGCCACTATCACCAGTGGCCACTGGATCCTCGGCCTTATAACTCCCTGTACATCAAAAGGAATGCACAAGTCAAACACGCTAAATTGATTTATTAATGCAGAACAGGACCAAAGGTGGACCCTCGGGTAACTCACTGAATTGCGACCACTCAGTGGTCGCACTTCAGTCCGAACCGCGACCACTCAAGCGGTCGCGTTTCGGTTTGAAACACGGCAGCTCCAGCCGTCGCGATTCAAGTCTGAGAACTACGACGACTGGTGTCATCGCGATTCTCTCCCTCACCAACATTAGCCCGACGGCCCTCCTCCCCTCTCACCGGCATGGTTGGGGTACTTACCGTGTCTCCTCGGGATGGTGCTCCGCGGCCCCTTCTTCCTCGCTGGAGTCGTCCTCCCGGCACCGCCGTTTCTTCCTCCTCCTCTTCCGGCGTCGCCGCCGTCGAGCCTTCCCCTGCCACCAACGTCGGTGCCATCTCCACATCGCTGCTGGCATCTAAGAGCTCGGCCACCATGGCTCGAGCGGTGGTGTTTGGGGTCTCCGCTGTGGCTTCCTCTACCTCCGTCGTTGGCACCGACAAAACCTCCTCTTCCACCTCACCTTGTCGCTGCCGCTTGGACGCCGAGGCCTTCATCATCGGAGATCGAGAAGGAGAATCGAGAGAGGATAGGGAGATCAGAGATGGGAGAGGGAAAATGGCGAGGGTAGCAAAAGATTGGATCGATCGCGCCCTCGGGCGTTGTAACGCCTCAGAACAATTGAATCGCGTCCACTGCACTGGACGCGAATTGGAATCATCTATCTTAATTGCGTCCGCCTGAGCCGCTGTGATTCAGAAGTCATCATTACTCCGGTGCAGATTCTAAGGCACGCGATTTTTAAAATTTTGAAGTACAATTGAAAACACGTCGGGGCCAGAGGACGCGATTTAATTTGAAAGGCGGCGCTTTGGCTGGACGCGAATCAAGAAGAGAAAGACGTCCACTAGAGTGCACACAATTCAAATGTCCACCCGAGGGCCAATCTTGAGGAGAAAATCCAAGCTGTTTGGATGATACAATCACATTTAAAGATGGAACTTGGCCAACGTGACATAATTCTTATTGAAGATTCATTCCTGTCGTTTACAAACAGCCACCTTGGGCCAAAGTTTCCCAAGCTCCCTTACATAGCTCATCCAATCATTTTCAACCTCCATTACATTTAGGACCGGCCTCCTAAAGGAGAAAACCTTCCACAACACTTTGTAGTGTCCGCCTCCTCGCCGTCATTATTGGTCCCGATGTCCCGCCTTTTGATCGGCAAGAGGTGAGGCGGCCCTTCAAAGTTGCGCTGTGGAAGCTCGAGTTGAGGAAGGCAACGATGTGGGTTGTAGAGGACAAACTCGGATGCACCGATCAACCGCAAGTCCACACATGGTGCTAGCCGGATCCACGGATCCCTAGTGAGAAGTGGCGCCAGAGCACAAGAAAACGCATCCCTGGGCATGCTTCGGAAGTAATCACGCCAATCCGCCCACATTTTAAGTTGTGGCACCCGATTAGCCACGCACCTTTCTAAGCCCACTATATTATCCAGGTGTTTCAGCGGACTCTTGGAGAAGATCCAGGACGAGCTAGAAACTTCGTTGCTCACATCAAACTTGAAATGTAGGTCAATACAACAAGTAAGTAAAAGCATTGAACCATAGGGAGGCCTACCCAAGCTCGCCACCGTCAGTCCACCATAGAGAAAGGCTAGCACCGCCGGTCCCAGTCTCTCACCTTCCCAAATGGCACACACCGCGCCTAGTTGATCCTCCTCCAAAATATTGTCGACCAAGGGGAAACGGAGCGCGCCCGCCACGCAGATGGCGAAACCCTTCATCACCTATTCCAGCCTCTCGCCATTCCCCGCCCTTGGTAACTCCTTCATGGTCCAGGCCGCCATCCTCTGCAAGTTTATACCTTTTTTGGTCCTGAGACCATGGGCCCCCTTCGCATCCATAAAGCTTTCAAGCACCACCTTGCTTGTATGGCACCTCGGCATGATCGCCATCTCATCCTCGTCGCCGCACCTCATCTACTTTAAACCTAATAAGATCTCAACCTCTTCCAACAAGATAGTGGCTTCAAAACGTTTGAAGAGGAAGGTGTGGGTTTAAGGATGCCAATGTTCAACTAATGCCCCTAGAGCCGCCCAGTCAAGATGGATCTCGTGGTATCTTTTGGCATGGACGGCAAGGTTGTTAATCCCCCACTTCTTGAGGATGTTGGTCATGTCTAGGGTAATAGTGGAAGTAAGTTTTTGAAGCCATGGGAGGCGTATGAAATTCCGGTTACCCGGGAAGAGTGGGTAGTCCTGTGCATGGGTAATGGTTGCATGAGAATGGCATGTGTGCATGGCGATGAAGGGGTTCGGCCATGGCATTGGAAGAGGAAGAGAGAAAGAAAAGAAAAAAAAGAGAAAGAAGAAGAGGAAAACACCAAGAAACTGTTAAGTGCAAGTCAAGAACATGAAGAACACATTAAAAACCAAAGCTTAAAAATCAAATACTTACCAACTTAGCTTGAACGAGCTTGCAAATGTGCCCTTCCACTTGACTTAGCCTTTGGAATCCATCTCCTCTTGACCTCTTGGAGGAGGAAGAACCACCATGCTCCATTTTTTTTCAAAGGCTTCTTCCCCTTCCCCAAAGTTCCTTCTCTTCTCCTTCTCCTTAATTCAAAATTCTTGACCCTTACACCTTAGGGAGGAAGAGAGCATGAAAAGGAGGGGAGAACCATGAAAATAATAGGTGGAGGGGTGTCTTGAGACCCCTTGGTCCGGAAGTCCCCCTTCTCCATGCAATAAAGGGAAGAAAAGACAAAATGTCAAGTCTCAGATTGACAGCTTGAATCGCGTCCATGCAGTGGCCGCGATTCATGATTGAAAGGTGTCTGGTATCCCCACCACACTTTACAAGTAGCATTATTTTCATATTTTGCCATGTTGCTTGTCATTGCTAATGAGTCTTTGAGCACAGGATCTGGGTGTCTTTCTCACCGCACAATTCATGATCATCTTCGGTGACTGCCAGCTTTGGTGTTGTATATATTGCATCCTACTATACGATATACCTATTAGAGCATATCAAGGACCTTGAGGCTCTGATGAATCTGGAATTTGAGTTCCCCTCCTCCGCCAAAACCAATGATGATTCCAGAGGATTCTTATGACTTGAGGATAGGCCGTTGCATTATCGAAGGATGATGGTTCCGTCCAGTATCTTAACTTCGGCATCGTAACAATATTATCCTTGACTATCTTATATTTTCTTTTATTTTAATCTTTTTCTTTTAGCCCAACATGTTTAATTGAAGAGAACCACTAATTTCTCAAATGCCCATTAACATGAAAATATTCCACTCCGAGTCAAGTACTCAGTTCATTGTGTTGTTGTTTGAGGAAAGTCCTTTGAGAAACTCAGTCGTTTTGGATTCCTATTCCAGTTCATCTAAAAAACTCCCAAAGATCCACCTGAGGCAGTGGCAGACGCCCCCGATGGTGCAACCTAACGGATTGTGTCCTTAGGTGCTTCCCTGATGCTGCAAGTTGATCTTTCTCCTTGTCGTGTCCATGTGCACACTCTTTCTCCTTTTCGTCCAGCCATTAAGTTTTCTCCTGAGATTTTCTGAAAGCCGCTTCACTTCGAGTTGACGAACAGCTCCAGTCGTATGTTGTTAAGGGCGTGTCTCATCACACCTTGGCGTCTACTTTTCAGTCATTCCACTTCATTCACCCCATTTCATTACGTTCATTTCGTGTCACTACACTCAATTTCCTTGCAAAGCAGACGCCAAGGTGAGGCAGCTGTAGACATGCCATTTTAGCATTATATCGAGCAAATTTCATGTTACACCGCAATGCCTCAGAGTGGCTCTCTTCAACTAACCTCTTGAGTGATTTTCCTATCTTTCTGAATATTTCTAGGATTTTTAGGAATTTCTCAAAGGGGGTCAAAAGGGTCTGTTAAACCTAAATTATTCGCGTCTGACACAGTGGACGTCTTTTTTAGGAGGAGTGATCTGCGGCGGGTAAAATCGACGCGCATCACACTTGCTTTTTCGTACCTTTTGTCTGGAATCGCGTCCGACAAAGCCACCACGATTTAAAGTCAAAGCCTAAGCCATACCCCTAAAGGCGCGGCATTTAAGAGGGGTCACGTTTCAAATCATGAGAAATCAAGAATCGCGTCTGGCTAAGCCGACGCGATTCAAAGTCAAAGCCTAAACGTACCCCCCCCTAAGCCGCGGCATTTAAGAGACCCCATGCTTCAAATCATGGTAAATTTAGAATCACATCTGCTTATGTCGCCGCGTTTTCAAAAGCCATCAATCAAATCAAGATCAATTCTGTCAAAAGATCGATTTGGTAGGAAAATGCGGCGGATTTATCAGACGCGATTCTCAACGTAGTTGTGGGCTATAATCATCATGCAATGGTCAAATCAGGCAGAAATCACGAATCTTTTAAATTGTGGCATTTTAGTCAGACGCGATTCATCATAAAAAAAGGGTCCACTGTCCTGATGCGATTCAAGTATTTTGTCTATAAATACAGACCCGGGGGTCTTTTGTTAAAAAGAGAGAAGAATCCCCAGAGACGGCGAAGCCCTGCCGAACTAGCGCCTCGACCTCCGAGCCCAAATTCCCTAACCCCCCCCCCTGAGGTGAAGCTTTGCTGGACCAAAAGCTCGCGTTCCGAGGCCAAGGAGGAGCACGTGCATTGTTCGTCATCCCACATCTTCCTCCTCGAGATTCAGAGCCTTTGTTCCTCTCACGAGCATTGGAGCAAGGCGGGAGGGGCATCTCTTCATCCCCTTCATCCATCCGAGCAACGGGCCACATCGCCGTCTCCCCTCCCTTCCGTTCCTTCCCATTTTTAGTCTTCTTAGCATACTTCATTCATCACACACACACCATTTCTCCCCTCCCACGTCCTTTAGGGGTTTAACACCACCCCCCACGAGGTGTGTTAATACCCCTTTCAATGACTTTTCATTGCACTCCATTGGACTTTTTACTACACTTCACAGTCTAACCCACTTTTACCTCTTTTCTTATTGTCTTTTCTTTGCAAGGTAACCATCGAAGCTAAATCTTCTTTATCGGCCGGCCGGTGGAAGGAGGAAGAAGGACCCATGCGTCAACTCCCACACTTCTCGGGTGAAGGTAAGTACGCATTTCTTCCCTTTCCGCCTGTTTCATTTGATACCCTCGTGTACCTGGTGATCGCACACACCATCATCGTGCACACACGCACGCTTTCCTTTCTTTCCATCTTCCCCTTTTCTTTCTTCTACTTTTCCACCCATCTTCGCCTTCATTTTTCCAATCATGTTAAAAACCTTTTCTTCCTTCTCTTTTTAAGTCCAAATCCTCTTTGTGGGACGATGTCTGTTGGAAAAAAGGCGTGTCTACAGACATTAGCCAAATCAAACCTGTGGAGAGACAAAGGCTCTTTGTGGGTGGAGGCTCGAGATGAGACCGAGGGAGTATATGATTGTTTAATACCTGAGGTGTTGACATAACCATAAGATGTCAAAGGATATCCCTCACGATCATGAGAAGGATGACTTAAGGACGGTGAAATTGACTATTTAAGTTATCCTCATAGTCACCATTGATATAAGCATGATTATATGGCATGTCCATCTTAAATCAAGGCAAAAATAATCACTCAAGGAAACAAATATCAAGCAATAAACATAATCCTTGCAAAGATTAGACAACGAAGTTGTGATGTTAATGCCTTATTTAGGAGTTTTTCTCAAGCGAATTAGATGGATTTGAAGAGTTTAATTTCATTCCAGATGAGATCCTAGTTAGTTTTGGGTGTAGAACTTTGGGATACAACTAGAATCACCCTCACCACATAATTGGCCAACTAACCCAAGTCTTCAATGGTAGAACCTACTCGGTCCTTGTAAGGGAATCCACGAGGTACGGAGACTTATTGAGGTCTAGGATGAGGGTCCCCTAGTCCATCAAGACAAAATACCCGCGGGAGAGGTTGCCCTTACCAAGAAGGTGTGTGAAGACTAGGGTATGGAGAGAGGAGATCTCCCCAACCAAAGGATGCTATGGATGCAAAGGACTAATGCGAAGAACCCCAATATAGCAAAAGATAAGTGCTTCTATCCACAGTGAAGATCGCGCCACTATAGTGGATGCATTTAACAAGTGAAATGCATCCCTTCACCCAGATGCGGATCTGAGAGTCCAGTAGATTGTTAGAGCCATGTCCAATCCCTCAAGGGTGGACTATGTGTAACACCTCAATATTTAATATCAAAATAATAATATGACATCGGAGATTATAAAAGATTTGATTCTCATAAATACATGAATACTTACCAGAAATATGATCACTTACATAAAATATAATTACCCTTAATTTAGGGATATTTCTGCATATTTAGTGTAACCCCAGTACTATCTTTTGATGTACGCTCCTCGACAAGATGTCACTGCATTTCAGTAACATAATTGAATTTTAATAGCATCATAATTCTCAAAATTATATATTGATTCTATATATGGGAAAATCAAGAATTATTGGTGCACGGATATCTAGATTAATGTAACCTAATGGTTTCAAAAATTAAGCTAAAATCACTATAATTTGTAAAATCTTCTAATTAGCCTAAGTCTAAAATTTCACCTTAATTAGACATCATTAAGATATAAATTTAAGATCCTAAAGAAGTTTAAACAAATTAATTTGATTTTTCTATACACGTATATGGGTTTCGTGATGGCGGCTGCTATGTGTTGGCTTTTGATGAAGCCTTATCCCAAATAAGAATCATGGTTGGTAAAGAAGGCTTTGAATGTGATGAGGATTTCCCTCATTTTGGTAGCCATGAAGATGGATAGGTAAGTCCATAGAAGATCATTCTAAACTTCTTCTACATCTTTTCTCATTTCCTTTCTCTCTATTTCCATATCATCTTCACGCCACCAAGTCTTCTCCTCCTTCTCTTCACACCCCACCATCACTTCTTCTTGTACTCTCTCAACTCCTCTATCCTTCTTTCCCCGCCATCGCCAACGTACTCTGAGAGTGCTTTCTTCAAGAATAAAGAAAGGAAAAGAGAGAAGGTAAAAAGAAGTAAGCAAGGGAAAGAAAGTAGAAACAAAGATGCAAAAAAGGGAAGGTTAGAAGCCATCTTGACCTGACAGTATTGTCCTATTATGGTATGTCCCTCCCTTCGATTCCTTTTTAATTTCCTATTTCATGCTTGTAGTTCTCTCCATCTTTAAAAACTCTTATTTTCTGCTTGTTTCACACTCCTTAGGATTTCACTCCGATCATACCTATTTCTTAGGTCAATTCATTGTTAACCAGACCTCCATTTAGAACAATCACTGCTACACTTTTGCTTACCCGTTTGATCATCTATTGCAAAGTTTCATCTAGTTCCCAGAGAGAATTTTAGGTAGGATTTCTCTTTCTCTCTTTCCCTCCTTCAATTAGAGTCCCTGAATTGAACCTCAAGCTTTGTTATTATCTTCAACTTGTGTTCGGTAAGCTTTTAAGTATAGGATTTACCTTTCTCTCTCTTCCGTATTGCCATGTTCCATACATTTTTGCAAAGTTTTCCTCATATCATCCTACGTAACTACAATCTTGCTTCATCATTTCAGCCATCAAGTCTTGTGTATAGAAACATGTTTAGAACCTAAAACCATTGGTTGGTCTTTCAATAGAAAGTAAAATCACTTTGAAAGTGTCTTTCCAGCCGATTTTGACCACCCAAAAGGAAAAAAGTCGTATGTCGACAGACAGATCCTATCTGTCGATAGACACCCATGATCATAGAACCCAAAACCCAGAAATCTAGTAGCTGTCGACAACCAACTAGTACTTGTCGACAACCACCAGTTGTCTATTGACAACTAAATACCAAATTCATGAATGTAGTTTTAGATGGAATAGTAGTTGTCGACAACCAACTAGTACCTATCAACAACTACTAGTATTTGTTGACAAACAGACCCATTCCTTCATCAGTCGAAGTTGATACACTTCTGAATTGTCCAATCAAGTTGTCTTTTCTATGTTTTTGAATTTTAAACTACTATACCACTAGGATGAGTTATTTAACCGTCAACCAAACCCATCTTTGGATTATTCTTGGACATCCTAAATTATTCTGATTTTTATACCTTCTAGATATCTTTAAACATTAACTCATAGAAACTGCTTCTTGTATATATTGTTTTACTCCTGATGAGTGCCCAAGTACCATATATGCATGTTTATCAGAAATGGAAATGGGATGACAACTTTGGGTCTTTGGACTCTTTTGAACTAATGCCTGTGCAAGGGGTAAGGTCCAGTCCTAGGAGGAGCACCCGAATTTTTTTACTGGCCGTGCAGAACGATAATGGATCAATAGGATGTTTGGCATGACACCACTATATTCTAAATTAGTCGACATTTCCATGAATTATGTTGTGACATGAATATATATTGCTTGCTTGTGGAATGGACATGGCATCTCTATACATGCATTTTTTCTATTTTCTTCTGAACTATTGTTCATACCCTTACGCTCTACTATTTCACTGATGGTCATTATATGCTTGCCACTTGTCATCCTAGCTTAGTTCATTGGCATATTATTTTATTTAGCCACTGTACTTAATCCTGGTTCAATTCTTATACTTCCTTATTTGTACCATTCTTCATTTACCTGGTTACTTGCTATTAGTCTGATCAGCAATTTCCTTGATTTCATATATGTTTCTTCAATTTCTTGACACTGGAGGATAAATCCTACTAGGAAAGATTGTTCATACCTACTCTTTTTCCCAAGTAATCTATAGTTCTAGAAGGCGGGATATCAGGAATGGTGTGACGAGAGATCAACCCTTGCTACATTTGCCCTTTGAGTTATAACTTGAGAATCTTGTATACCTCAGCTTGAGGAATGACAGTTGATTATTGTTATGTAAATAAAGATCTCGGGCAATTTATGTCCAGAAGAATTCAAAATTTATTCTTGATATCAAGTTCACTCATGTTACGATATTTATAGATATATTAAATGTTGGGACGTGACATTATGAGACAGTAAAATGCATCAACTTTGGTTTCCATGAAATACACAGAATCGCATCAGACCTAGTTGACGTGACATAACAAAGACACATCAGGTTAGGCTGACGTGATAATCAGACAAAACTGTGTCATCTGTGTTGGACATGATTTCAAGCTGCAACTCGAGAACAAAAATAAAATGGAAAAAAAACAAGTAGAATATACAAAGAATCAACACACACACGCACATCATGCTTCTCACAAGGTATAATTGTAGGAGTAAAAAATGCAATCTCTAAGCAAGAGGTAATAAATGAATCAAATCACCCCTCTTTCTTTTGTCTCTTCAAATTTTCTTATGGATCCACAACTTGGCAAATAACAAATGGGAAAAGAGGGGGGGGGGGGGGTTGGAAGAGAGGAAGAGAAGAAGCAAGGGAGGGTACTGCATAGGGCACAAGTGGAGAGGAAGAAGTAAAGAGGGTGCCACGTTGTGCACAATAGGTGGGGCACCATGGGTACCAAAGGGAGGGTGCCATGTGGGGCAGAAAATGGAGGAGGGTAATTAGAAGAAAAAAGTAAAATGGGTCCTACTCTGATCGCCAATTTGTGGATGTGGGCTTTTGTCCCACAAAGAAAAAATGAAGAGAAATAAATTAAAAAATAAATATGAATATATGGATAAGAGCGCACAACGTTAGGAAGGATGGATGTGATCTCCAAAAATATGTGGGCCTCGAAGGAGTAAAATATATAACAAAGGAGTGATCACGAGGAATACCTTTTAGTGGGGAGATTGTATGGAGTGTAGGTTCTCCTTCTTCTACAACTCGGTCGGCTGAGGTAGAAGGCTTCCTTGATTACCCTTGCAAAAAAACACAGCAAAAGATATGGATTAGAAAGTCAAGTTGTGTGGCATCAAATTCTTAAATAAAGATGAAAGAAAGAGCATGAAATTGGACACATCTTGTTTGTGGCTTTTAAAATCCCTATGAAGATAGGTGGGTGTGGATGCATTAAAAATTGAATAAAAAGTATGTGTGTGATTGATCTACAGAGAAAGACGCTCTCATTGGAGCAAGAGGGAGGCGCTCATGTGGGAGCAAGAAGGAGATTGAAGAATAAACAATGATTAAAAATAAAAGATAGGGAGAGAGGGGGTTTCCCTATGGTGGATGGTGCATGGCTTGAGTGGAAGGAGATGAGCCCATTAGCATTGCATCTCCTAGAGGTGTCGCTACTGTGGAGAGGAAGGCGACGCTTTAACGCTCGAGGTGAGCATCTCCTCTTTCATTCAGCCCTCACAACTCACTAAAAGGGGGACTATGCACTGGCCAACATCTAGAAATGATGGACCAAGGGGCTATTTATAGGGATCTGCAGCTCAAAGTCCGAAGTGGAATATGACCCTAAATCAAGTCAGCCTCAATAGATGCATTTAAGTTTAAACGCGTCCAGTTGGCCTGACGCGTTTAGGAATTTCCACTCAAGCCAACCGAACGCCTTCATGCATTTCCAAAATACTTCAGATTCTGATAGAAATAACAAGTTGAATCACGTCGGGTAAGGCTGATGCATCTAGGAATTTCCAAAATTGATTTATGGAAAGTTGCCAATGAGAAATTTTGCAAGTCAAATCATGTTGGGGGCACAGAATGTGTTTCGGACAAGGCAATAAATATTTCTAAAAATTAGAAAATAAAATTTCTCAAAATATGGAAATATAAATCACGTTTGACCGGACTGACATATTTCAAAATGCTCAATCTGCCAAATATAGAAATAATTGATCCTTTGGAAGTTGTGTCAGAGGTAACTAACGCGTTAATTATATAACGGTGTCCAGTAGGCCTGACGCATTACTGAAAGAATAATCGCGTCCACTAGGGAAGACGTGATTCCAAAAAGGGCTAGAAGGTATTCTATCAAGCCAAGAATAATTAGGAGAAAGTCAGAAGAGAATGGAGAAATAGGGATAGACCCAGAAAGATGGGGGAAAACACTCACAAAGTGCGAAATGGAGGGTCGCTTGGGACATATAGTGTAACATGTGATTTGCTCAATATGGTGTCAAATTTGGTGTGTCTATACTCATGTCGGTGATAAGGGTGGTAACCAAGGCGACATCAAAGCAAGGAATCTGGAGGACCTCTTGTTGGCCCACGACAGCAAGCAATAAACACCTAGAGGTGGGGTGAATAGGTTGAAATAGAAATCTGAAAGCAAATCAACCACTTTAAACTCTGGTTAGTGAATAAAAATGTGTGCAATGGAAATTAAAAGAGAGGAAGCAATCACACATAATAGACACAAGGAATTTTATCATGGCTCGACCCTTGTAAAAGGAAGCCCTACATCCAGTCACCAAGAACACTTGGGATTTCGCTAACCAAGGGAACAGTCTCCTTTAAGGACATATAATGCCCAGAAGAGCTTGTCCTCTCTTCTACATAAGAGGAAAACACCTAGCACCTCAACTGGTCTTCTTCTCTTTTCGGGTAAAAAGGCCGCCCACTATTTCACCTCAGCCATGTGCGTCTTTTGCGAGCTCAAAAGCAACTAATTAGTACAAACCCCAGTAGATTCTCAACACCAATCACAAGCTGGTCTTCCCTTCAACAAGGGACACAACCCCCAGCTCCGAAGCTAGTCCTCCCTTCCTACAATAAAAAGAATACTTCTGAACAAAAGCTTGAATCTGAAGCCCCTAGACCAAGCTCAAGATGAACAATGGAGATGCTTGATCCGAGAAGGATCTGAGAGATACAATAGACAAATAAAAACACTCTCAGACCTGAAGCCCTTTCTCTTAAAAGAGATTTGAAACATAAAGATTGAGAGAAAAGCTTGAACGCTCTTTGAAGAAGGCTAGCACAGATTGGAGTGGAGGCTTCTCTTCTCTTTCAGCTTGGGTGTTCTTCAGAAGGCTAGTTGGATAATCTTTTTTAAGCTCTATCTTTCATTCTTCGAAACCTTCTTCTCTTTATAGAGTTACTGAAGAAGAGGATCGTTGACAGATAGTCGTTGGAGTCCTTTGGATCGTTGGAGTCCTTTGGATCCATTGCTTCTTCTTCTCTTCTTCTCTTCTTCTTCTCTTCTTCTTCTTCTTCTTCTTCTCTTCTTCTTCTTCTTCTCTTCTCTTCTTCTTCTTCCTCTTCTTTATTCTTCTTCTTCTTCCTCTTCTTCTTCTTATGCTCTCTTTGTGTGACTAACAAATGCTTGGAGCATAGGAGAGCCTTCCAGCTTTGTTTCTAATGAATGCGGCATGAGAGTACTAGATTTATGCAAGCACGGAAGACAGTGTTAGGTAAGATAGGTCATGTGTTAGTCAACACCCATACCTTTTGTGCAGATGTTCACATTTCTTGCTGACAGCCTATTGTACTAGGTAAGAGCCTTTATGTCTGAGTAGGAAAGAAGGAGTCCTTGAGACATGCAAAATGTAACTTTAGTTAGAGAAATAATAAGTTAAATGTATGACGTATATTTGAAATTTCATTGGGTTCAAAGACAGTCAATGGGACAATATTCAAACTCAAGATATAACCAATCGATATATTTGAATTAAATTGATCACCAATCGGAAGCATTATAACACCAATCGATTCAATATAAGTTAAATGTTCATTAATCGATGCAGAATATAAGTACTGAACACTTATAACACCAATCGATGCATTTTAATATAATCAGAATGTGAATAAGGTAAGTGTTTAGTAATCGAAAGGAAAATAACACCAATCAATATGAGACACATGGATTTGTTCACCAATCGGGACACACTTGGTCACCAATTGGAAGAAAGCTTAAACAATAATCGAAATAGTAAAATGACAATTGATAGACGATTGTTACGTTGACTTAACCTATCCTGAATTACCTTCAGCAATCGAAACACGTCAATTAGAACAGGAAACACGTCTACTTAACTTGACGCTTATTGTCTTTAGAGAAAACCTTCAGCAATCAGAAATAAAATAACACCAATCGATATGAGACACAAGGATTTGTTCACCATCAGAACAACACTTGGTCACCAATCAGAAGAAAGCTTAAACAGTAATCGGAATAGTAAAACACCATCGATAGACGATTGTTCACCAATTGATGGAAGCTTTCTTCTCCAATCAATGCACAAAAAATATGTGGACTTAACCTACTATGAATTACAATCACAATAGAAAACATGTCTACTTAACCTGACACATATTGCCTTCAGAGCAAACCTTCACCAGTCGAAGTTTAGCTTCGACTTGTGACCAGAAACCTTCACCAGTCGAAGTCTAACTTCAACTTGTGACTTGTTGAAGAGAGTAAATCTTTATTTTGCAAAGAACATTAAATATATTTATAATAATTATGAATAGAGAAATATTATAAAATATGTGTATGATATTTATGATAAACATGAGCTTTTTTATCACTAAAACAATGGGATAAAATATAAGAGTGATTCAACACCTCTATCTGAAAGAAGAATGCAAATCTCGGAGCTTTTCGCCGAGAGTTTGCCTCATGGAAAAGAGGATGGCAATTGTCCTAGAGGGCTAGCTACCGGCAAAACTTTCTTGAACTGTGCCACAAGCTAACGGAAGCAAGAGATGCACCCGGGGGTAGGAACCAGAACCATGCTAGCGCACTTTGTGCCAAGGTGGTCACAAAGACACAACACTTTTTGGTGTCATGAATCCTCTAGAGCATCATTTGTGCCTCGAGATGATCTAGGTGATCTGTCGGGTCCCCTACCCCAACATATAGCTTCAGCACCGAGAGCAAAAGCTTCAAAGGGAGGGGCGTCTAGAACCTTCTGAGGGAAGGGTGACTCCTCCTCCTAGCTGAAGAGGCAGGGCCTGCACTCACCTAGTATGGCTTTAAGTTGGCGCTCCTGCTCTGTGATCCTCTGCTCGAACCTCTAGAGGTAGGTCAACAAATCATAGTTGGAGTGAGAGAGGGCTGTTGGGTTTACATGTGTTATGTTTGTTTTTGATGATGAACAATCCAAATTAATGTTATGAGCATATTTGAAACATGATCAAGCAAATGATAAGCAAGACAACATCTCAAGTGATTGTTTAAATGTTCTTTATATCTCACTAACAATGCTCTTAAATGTAGGTGTGAGTGTAGGCAAGACAATGTACCAAATTCCAGAGCAAAAACTCAAGAAAGTCACATTCAACAAGTGCCTGTCGACAGACTCACAAGTCCCTGTCGACAGCTGCATATAGGGAGATCAGACAGGTTTCAGGACAAGTGTACCTGTCGACGGATCTAAATCATCTGTCGACAGATACACACAGGAAATCAATTATCGCAAGTCCAGACTTCAGGATTTTGCATACCTGTCAGCACCTGTCGACAGATGCATAGTTTGTTGTCAATAGACGAAGAGAAGATCTCAGTTCCGTGATTTGCATATGTTTCCTATATAGGTGTTTCCTTCTACCACGACTCTCCATACTTAAATACCCATATATAAGGAATTTTTTGAAGATATTTTCATACAGAAGCAGCCACCATACAAAACCCTAGCAAAAATCTCAAGAGAAAAGTCTCTCCCTGCTGCTCTGCTTTAGCTCTCAGTCCAAAACAAAGAAGAACAATCTTCTGAACGAAGTTGAAGCCGGTTCGTCTGTGATTCAAGCTTCTCCATCAACTGATACCTATCAAAACGAAGTTTGATGTTCATCTAGATGACCATCTTGAAAAGTTCCATCTCAGGATTTGTTTCCACAACTCTGAACTCTTCTCTGTTTCTACTTTCTTCATACTTTGTGTGTGTGATTTTGGGTCAAGCGTCTCTTGTGCTTGATCTACGTGTGTCATGTTGTTCTGATCGCGTGTTTGCATCAGACAACGTGAGTGTGTGTGTTGTAGTGGTTTGAACTCGCTGATAAGCAGTCCTTCTGCGTGTGTCTGTGGACGGTGGACGTAGGATACACAAGTTGTGTACTCCGAACCACCTTAAATCTTCATGTCCTGTGGTTAGCATGTTTTCACGATAGATGGTGGTAGTCACGCTGATTCTACACACGTTAGATAGACTGTGCATGTTTTGCTCACAACAAGCACACTAATTGCAAGTCGAACTAATTCTAATTTGGTTAAGATTTCGATAAGTTTGTGTTTTCATCGAAAAAAGAAGGCAACTGTGGTTAGAGTTTGTTGTAATCTATTCAACCCCCCCCCCCCCCTTCTAGATTACCATATTGGATAATTCTGCACATCTTTCAATTGGTATCAGAGCAAGGTTTCTCCGATTTATTGTCTTAATTGTTTGATCTTACGATCAGGAGATTCTCAATCTCATGGAATCTAACAAGGGGTATATGGCCGAGGGACATTCAGTGACCCGGCCACCCTTCTTTGATGGCACTGATTATCCTTATTGGAAAAATCATATGTAGGTGTTTCTGAGAGCTCAAAATTATGAGCTTTGGAAAATCATCCACAAAGGAGCGTATGTGCTGCCTGAGGATGAAGATACGTGGACAAAGGACCAAATTGCTAAGGGAACTCTCTACTGGAGCGCACTGAACATGATGCAGTGTGCTATGCACCCCAAGAGTATTCAAGAGTCTCCATATGCACTTCAGCAAAAGAGATGTGGGACAAGCTTGAGCTCATCTACGAAGGTACGTCGGAGGTAAGGGAAACCAAAGCAAGCATGTTAATATCTGAATATGAAATGTTTAAAATGAAAAATGATGAAACCATATCAAATATGTTTGCTAGATTCATGTTAATAATCATAGGTTGAAAGGTCTTAAGAAAGAATACTTAGAGAGTGACTTAGTTAGGAAGATACTTCGGTCTCTTCCATCCTCATGGAATACTAAGGCCACTGTCATTGAGGATTCAAAAGATCTGTCAAAGATGAAGTTGGATGAATTAATTGGTTCCCTGATGACATATGAAATAAATGTGAAAAGAAAAGAAACTGAAGAAAACCCAAGAAAGTCAATTGCTTAAAAGCATCTAATAAAAATTCTTCAAGTTCCAAAAAGGATGTTCAACAGGAAAGTGATGAAGATGGAATGTCTAGTGAGAGTGAGAACGATGAAATGGCAATGCTCACTAGACAGTTCAAAAAATTCCTTAAGTTCAAAAGGAAAGGCTCAGGTAACTCCAAATCCTTTCAGAAGAAAGACTTTTTAAATAAATTTGAGTCTAATAAGAAATCTGACATTGCATGCTATGAGTGCAAGAAACAAGGGCATATGAGAGGAGAATGCTCGGAGCTCAAGAAAAAACTCAAGAAAGAAAAATTCACCTTCAAGAAAGCCAAGGCAATGTTGGCAACTTGGAGTGATGAAGACGAAGATGAGGACGCACAAGAAGCCTCTGGAGATGAAGAGATTCAATGCTTAATGGCAAGAAGTGACGACTCCAATGAGGTAAATTCTTCCTTTGAAAGATAAACTGTTGATGAATGGGAAGAAGCATACACTGTCTTAATTGAAAACTTTTGTGAATTCAAGTCTGAAAACAAAGCACTGAAAAAGAAAATCAACTCTTTTGTTCATAGCACAAACAATAATGAATAAATTGCAGCCTTAAATAAAGAGATTGAAATGATGAAAATTGATGAAGAAGCTCACAGTAAGGAAAAGACTGTCTGAAAATAAATTGCAAGAAATTCAAAAGGAAAAGGAAAGCCTAATCAACTCTCTTGAATGTCTTCAAAATGAACATCAAGAAACTAAGAAAAAAGTTGGAACAAGCTGAAAAAGATCTAAAAGAAAAATCTGAAGATCTTATAAGATTTGTTAAGGGAAAGCAAAATCTTGATGCAATTTTGGGATCAAATACTTTTGTTCCAAAGCATGGAATTGGGTATCAACCTGTGAAACAAAAGAAAATAGGACAAACATTGATAACTTCCTTTGTTGATCATAGTCCAAGCACAAGCAAACAAGTCCCTTCCAAGAATAAGAAAAATCAAGCCAAGGGTAAGCAACAAGAACCCAAACAAAATTATTTAGGTGTTCAAAACAAAGAGCGGTCTGTCGACAGGCTCAGTGGAAGTTGTCGAGTGGTCTGGAAGAAGGTTGCCAAGGGTCAGTCAACAAGGCAACCGAAAAGGAAAATTCAAATGAATGGTCAACAAAATAACAAACCAACTGTTCTGAAAAATTCCCCATCTTGCAATGTATGTAAGAAATTTGGTCATAAACAAAATCAATACTGGAATAAACAGAAATGCAAACAAATCTAGATTCCAAAGTATTTACTCTTTGGCATGAATGATACACTGGGACCCAAAGTAATTTGGGTATCAAAACCTCTTGTCTGATCCATCTATGCAGGAATGCCTAGTAGCCCAAAATCAAAACAAATGGTACTTGGATAGTGGCTGCTCGAGGCACATGACGGGGGACAAAGACAAATTTTGTTTGTTGGTGGAAAAAGATAGAGGTCAAGTTGTCTTTGGAGGTAACAATAAAGGTCAGATCATTGGCACAGGTAAGGTTGGTAAGTATGCCTCTAACTCAATAGACAATGTATTGTTAGTTGATGGTCTTAATCACAATTGCTAAGCATAAGCCAACTGTGTGATAAAGGTCATAAAGTTGTTTTTGAATCAATTCATGTCAAATTGTGATAAGGAAACAGGAAGTCTTAAGTTTTCTGGAAAAAGCGTGAACAACATTATCTAGTTGATTTGGATGATCCAGAAAACGAAAATTTGTGTCTTGTTGCAAATAAACAGGATGAGCTTACTTTGTGGCATCGCAGGCTTGGCCATGCAAGCTACAATGTCTTGCATAAGATCATGAGGCAGAAATGTCTTGCATGCTGCTCCTGGTGCTGCTTCTGGTGAAGCTGCTGCTTCTTGGAGGAGGAGCGTGAGCTCCAACTACCTTGATAATATCTGAGAGCATGCCTTTCATGCTGCTCATTTTCTGGTGAACCATTTCATAGCATTCCTGATTTGGGCCAACTCTTGTTAGCCGAAGCTTGACTCAGAAATATAGAGTTGACATCTGACTGGAGAGAACATAGTAGTTCACCTTGAACATTCAGCCTTTCAATTACGGCTTCAATTGTATGACAATTTTCTCTTAGCCTGCCTCTGAAATGGAGAATCAGCCAGGAGAGGAACTCCAGAGGCAACCTCTTTTCCTTTCTTCTTACTTTTATTTTCTGGAGGAGGGAGATCATCATCTGAGCTCGAAGAGCTTGCAGTCGCCCCTTCTCTGTCATCCAATTTGAAAAATCTCTATGCTCTTCAACCTTATCAACATCTGGAGTTGCGTCTTCAGGACCTTCTTTTGATAGCTCCCCCTCAATAGGAGCATTTTCTTCATCTGATACTTGCTTCCCCTGACTGGGAGCAGATTCCAGCACAGAGTCACCTTGGGCAGCTTGGTGCTCTACCTCGACTGGAACATCTTCCATTTGTTCATCAATGTGGCCTGATGCCACAGTCTCTTTGGCGACACTGCTACTTGTTTCTGGAGCACTGGAAATAAGAGGAATGGAATCTATGATGTCTGCCAGAATCGATGCAACTACAATTGAGGGATGTGGGTCCTCAACAGGAATAATGTCCTCTGGGAGGAGATCCTCAATTCGCCTTTCTGCAAAGGTTTGAACTGGTTCTTCTGGAAATCCTGAAGCTTCTACAGACGCCCTTTCTTCTTCTACTGCACTTTCAGACTGAACTTCTGCAATGGAGGGTCCTGAAGATTCTGCTGCTTCAACTGCTGGAGCTAAAATTGACTCCACTGGCAATTCTGGAGCATATTTGCTGATCCCATCTCCGGATGAACAACTGAGGTGTCGATAATGATGGCCTCGCCTTCGGCCACTGAAGCCTTGAACCAGACACCATTTTCCACAGAGAAGCCACTCTTCTTCAGGTTCCTGGACCTGATTGCTTGGCCCATTTTCTCTACAACTGCCCCAGAGAGATCAACACCGAAGTGTTTGAAGATCTTGGTGAGTAGGTGGGCATAAGGCAGGGACACATTTAACTTACTCTTGGTGTCCCAAATCTGATCTCTTGCAAACTTCATTCTTTCCATTATCACTGCGGCCATATTTATCTCCTTATTCTGAATGGCCCAGTACATCATGTCCGAATCGGCCTTTGTGCAAGATGAAAACGTTGCACTTCTGGGAACTAGGATTTGACAGACAATAAAATGGAGAAGACGATTGAAGGCGGATAGTTGATTTATGTCGATCTTGCCGTCTCTCAGCTTGAATCCTGGCCCGATAATTCCCAGACCTTTCACTTGGGCATCCTCAGAGTGAACCCCACTAAATCCGGAAGTTTTTACATTGAACAAAACTTTCAGCAACTCAGGGTCTATTCTAATCAATGTTCCCTTTACTGAAGAAACTAGAGACCCATCTTCCTCTGTTCTCATACACACAAAAAAGGCTTTTACCAAGTCCGGATAACTGACCTCTGAAAAGGTGGAAATTTCTGTCCACTGCATCTGATTGATCAAATCTAATATGCTGCTCATTCCACTTTTCCGCAGATTAGCTACATCTACTTCTTTGTTGCCACAGAGCTTCGTCTTCACAAAGGTAAACCTCTCCTGCTCTCAGGAGTGAGGAACTCGGCGCTGTAGCCACCCAAACTGCCGGCGATGATAGGAGCGGCCATAGATTCAGGTGGGAAAGACAACGGAGGGTGGAGACGGAAGGTGAGGAGAAAGAATCCTCAAGAAATTTTGCGGGAAGTAGGAGGAAGATTCAAATTGCAGAGGATTGAGATGGAGTTGTTAGGGCATCGGCTCGAGCGGCAGGATAAAAGAGGGGAAAAAGGTAGACGATGAGGCACGAATCGTTCTGTCATCGATTTTATGAATAAATTAATGCTACGTGGAAAGTGAGGCGCCAAGCGGCGGAGAAAACGACAAGAGGTTTTGACTATTCAACTGGACTTCAATGAGAGAGAGTTTACTACAATACAATTTGAATTTCTCTTGCTTATCGCCGAGGGAAAAATTACTTTAATTCTAAGAATTTAATGTGCCACTTGTAAGCAAACTTTTATCACAAATTGCACATGCCTAATTCCCTTCTAAGAGATGTAAATCTCTCTTCAGGTAAGGCTTTTGTGAAAATGTCTGCTAATTGGCCATTTGTATCAATAAAAGATATTTCAATATTTCCATTTGCAACATGATCACGAATAAAATGATATCTAACCTCAATATGTTTCCTTGAGTGCTGAACTGGATTCTTGGTGAGATTAATGGCACTGGTGTTGTCACATAGCAACGGGATCGATTTGATATTTAATCCAAAGTCCTCAAGCTGTTGCTTTATCCATAAGAGTTGTGTGCAGCAACTTCCAGCAGCCACGTACTCAGCTTCAGCTGTAGAGAGTGCTACTGAATTTTGTTTCTTTGAGGACCAAGATATCAAACACCCTGCAAGGAACTGGCAACAACCACTGGTGCTCTTTTTATCTAATTTACATCCAGCATAGTCAGCATCAGAGTAACCTACTAGGCTAATTTCACATTGTTTTGGATACCATAGACCTAAGTTATGAGATCCTGCTAGATATCTAAATATTCTTTTCACAGAAATTAAATGTGATTCTTTAGGATTTGCCTGATATCGAGCACACATGCATACACTAAATAGAATATCAGGTCTACTAGCTGTTAAATAAAGGAGTGAACCTATCATACCTCTGTAGATCTTTTGATCTACTTTCTTACCATCTTTGTCAATGTCCATTCTTGTTGATGTACTCATTGGTGTCGATAGTGGCTTGGTATTTTCGAATCCGAATTTCTTCAATAGTTCTTTTGTGTACTTAGCTTGACTGATGTGAGTTCCTTCCTTTCCTTGTTTGATTTGAAGTCCAAGGAATAGTTGAGTTCTCCCATCATACTCATTTCAAATTCTCCCTGCATTAACTTTTCAAAATACTTGCAAAGAGACTCATCAGTAGAACCAAAAATGATATCATCTACATAGATTTGAACCAATAGGATGTGTTTGACTTTGACTTTATAAAAAGTGTACTATCTACCTGACCTCTGCTGAAACCATGATTTAGAAGGAAAGAGCTAAGCCTTTCATACTAGGCTCTAGGTGCTTGCTTTAAACCATATAATGCCTTGTGAAGTTTGAAAACATGATTAGGAAATTCTGTGTCATCAAAGCCCGGAGGTTGTTCCACATAAACTTCCTCTTTTATGAAACCATTTAAGAAGCGGATTTAACATCCATTTGAAATAGTGTCAAGTTCAAAGCAGATGCATATGCAAGTAATATTCTAATGGCCTCAAGTATAACTATAGGTGCATAGGTTTCATCGAAATCTATGCCTTCCTCTTGAGAATAGCCTGAGCTACCAACCTGGCCTTGTTTCTTAAGATTGCACCAGTTTCATCCAGTTTATTTCTGAACACCCATTTGGTGCCAATGACTGGATGGTCTGATGGTCTAGGAACAAGGGACCATACTTGGTTTCTCTTGAATTGATTTAATTCATCTTGCATGGCTACTATCCAAGATTCATCAGAGAGAGCTTCATTGACTGTCCTAGCTCTATCTGAGAAACAAAGGCTAAATAATCACAAGGAGTAACATTACCTCTTGTTCTTACCCCAATGGATGGATCACCAATGATATTTTCAAGTGGGTGATCTTTCTTGTATCTCCACTCCTTTGGAAGTTTTTCATGAGTAACTTCTTCTTGTTGTAATTCTTCCAGAGGTGGATCATCCTTGTCCTCAATTGATGCATCTTTTAGTTTCTTGGATAGTTCTTCTGCATCATCATAGTCACTATCTACTTCCTTTCTCAAGGAAGGGTTAGTTTCATCAAAAATAATGTGCACAGATTGTTCAATCAACAAGGTACGTTTATTAAATACTCTATAGCCTTTAGGTTTAGACGTATACCCCATGAAGATGCCTTCATCTGATTTGGCATCCAACTTACCGATGTCCCTTTTTCCATTGTTGTGAATGAAGCAAGGGCACCCAAAGGTTCTGAAGTGGCTGATCTGAGGCTTCTTCCCTTTGAATAGTTCATATGCAGTCTTCTTCAGGATTGGCCTGATCATTACACGGTTGATAATATAGCTTGCTGTATTGACTGCTTCAGCCCAAAAGTATCTAGGCAGATCATATTCTGAGAGCATAGTTCTTGCCATGTCCAATAGGGTTCTGTTCTTCCTCTCAGCGATGCCATTCTGTTGAGGTGTCCTTGGTGCTGAGAAATTGTGCTCAATTCCCTGATCATCACAAAATCTAGAAAATTTCTCATTTTGAAATTCACCACCATGATCTGATCTGATAGACATAATGCTGAACTTCTGATCTTTCTGAATTTTCTTACTGAAGCTGACGAAACTTTCAAAAGTATCATCTTTATGCTCTAGGAATGATTCCCATGTAAATCTTGAGTAGTCATCAACTATGACAAATCCAAAATTTCTTTCCTCCAAGACTGGTAGTCCTCATTGGCCCAAATAGATCCATATGAAGGAGCTCCAAGGTTTTGAGGTGGTCACCACCGTCTTTGACTTGAAGGAGACCTTGGTGTGCTTACCCTTAGCACAAGGTTTACATACACTTTCCAACTTTGTACTGACCTTAGGTAGACCTTGCACAGATCTTCTTTAGCAATTTTCTCATGCCATCTATGCTGCAGTGTCCAAGTCCTCTGTGCCATAATTCTGTGGATTTATTTTTATTTGCTGCCAGGCAAACATTTTGAACCTTGAGTTCTTCAAGATAGAGCACATACAAATTATTTTCTCTATTAGCTTCAAAGATGACTGTTCCATCCTTCAGTATACTGCACTTTGACTCTTGAAACTTGATCTGATGGCCTCTGTCGCACAGCTGGCTAATGCTGATGAGATTGTGCTTCAATCCCTTGACTAGTAGCACATCTTCTATGATTGTTTTTCCTTTGTTTTTCACAGAGCCACTGCCTATTACGATTCCTTTCCCATTATCTCCATAGATAAATGTTCCATCTTCAGCTTGGAGATGAGAGAACAACTTCTGGTTTCCTGACATGTGTCTTGAGCACCCACTATCCAAATACCATTTGGATGCTCGAGGGTTATCCTGAAATAAAAACATCAAGCTTTAGGTACCCAAATTCTTTTGGGTCCTGATTGGTTAGTATCATTAACTTTATCTTTTAATATCCATTTTTTATGTCTTGTTGGCATGTAGTTTAAATATGTCCTAACTTATTGCAGTGACTACAGCAGGATAACTTGGTCACTTTTTCTACGTATTTAAAATCAACTTTGTATGCTATATCTTGTTCGGTACAAATTTTGGTGTTGGATATGTTTTAGGATAGACCTTGGTTTCTTCATTATCTGGGGGTGTATATCCTAACCCATTTTTCTTCTTACCTGATCTCCTAGCACCTTTTAATATTAGAGAGTTTTTACCATTAGTAAATTTTTCTAGTGTGCTTGATAGTTTATCATTTTCTTTATTTAAGTTTTCAATTTCTTTCCTTAATTCATCAGTACTTCCTGTTTTTCTAGTTTAGTTATTTGTTCATTTTTACTTTTAGGTCTTCACATAACAGTTCATTTCTTCGTTTAAGTTCAATTATTTGACTTTCTAATTGTTCATTTTCTGATTTTAGATCTGAGTTTGTATTTTCTATACAGACTATGTTTTTCTTACTTACTTTTAATAGTTTAGTTACTTCTTTATATTTTTCATAAAGTTCATTGAAAGCCTCTTCTAAACTATCGGAGTCTGAACCATTGCATGAATCAAAAGATGAGTCAGAGGTTACCTTTTCTTCAGTGTTTGCCATGAAAGCCAGTGAGCTTTTTCTTCATCACTGCAGGAGCTCGACTCACTATCTGAGTCGCTGCTGTTTTCCCATGCTGCTGCCATTGCTTTCTTTTTGAACTTTCTAAACTTCTTGGAACTGTCCTTATTCCTGAACTCTGACTTCTTTAACTTAGGACACTCAATCTTAATGTGTCCTGGCTTCTTACATTCGTAGCAAATGGGTTCTCCTTTCTTCACTTCTTTTCTATCTGGTTTCTTGAAATTCTTATTCCTTTTGAAATACTTTCTACCAGATTGAGATTTCTTCTTTTTAGCCAAGATTCGCTGTAACCTTCTGGATAACATAGCTTCCTCATTTTCATTGTCTGCATTACTTTCGCTTTCAGCTGAGCTTGCTTCTAGTGAATCTTCTTCAGCTTTTAAGGCGTTGGAGTGCTTCTTTCTGCTAGAGGACTCTCCTAACCTTTCCATATTGATTTCATGGGCCATGAGGGACCCAATGAGCTTTTCTACAGACATTCTCTTCAGATCATTAGCTTCTTCTATTGCTGTGACTTTTGGAGTCCATGAGGACGGTAAGGATCTAAGTATCTTTCTTACCATATCTCCCATTTCATAGACTTTTCCCAGACTAGCCAGTCCATTTGTGATGTCAGTGAACCGGCTGAACATTTGAGTTATGGACTCACTTGATTGCATCTGAAATCTTTCATATTGAGTGACAAGAATATCAATTCTTGTTTTCTTCACTTTGTCTGTGCCTTCATAAGTAATCCTGAGCTTTTCACATTCCATTGATGATTTCCAGGCTGAAACTCTGTTGAATTCCTTCTTACTTAGAGCACATCATAGGATACTCTTTGCTTTGCAATTCAGGGAAATCTTCTTCCTGTCATCATCTGTCCATTGTGCTTTCTCATTTGTGACTAACAGATCACCTTCTTCTACTATGGACCAAATTTGATAGTCGTGTCCTTGTAAAAAGTATTCCATTCAGGTCTTCCAGTAAGGGTAATCTTCACCATCGAAGAGAGGGGGTCGGTTGACGGACTGACCTTCAAAATTACCTTGGCTGCCATGGATCTTTACTCTTCAGATCGTTGGATCCTTTCTTTTTGTGAAGACTTACTCTGATACCACTTGTTGCCCAGTTGACGAGCCCAGAGGGGGGTGAATGGGTCTTTTTAAATTTAATCTAGGAGATACCTGTAACCAGAAACAATCACACAAACGATCTTCGAATTACGTTAGTTACAGTTAGTTTAAATAACAATCACGCAATGAAGACAATCACACAACACAAGGATTATCCTGGTTCGGACTTCCTTTCCTTAGGAGTCCTACGTCCAGTCCCTGAGCAACAACTCAGGATTTCACTAACTAGGAACAGTCCCCCTAAGCACGCTACAACACCCAGCTCAGCTGGTCTTCCTTCACACTCGAAGGGAACAACACCCTAGATGCCACCAGGTCTTCCTTTACAACCGAAGGGATCAACACCCTGGATACCACCAGTCTTCCTTCACACCCGAAGGGAACAGCACAGAGAAGAATAAATGACTTTCACGCCCCTAGATCCAGCTTTTAATAAGTGAGGATCTGAAGCAACTAGAGCTGAGAGCGAAGAGATTATGAACAATTCACACTCTCAGAACTTGTACAGGCTCTCTCAAGATTTTCACAAAACTAGTGGAGAGCAAGAGAGCAAAAAGCTAAACGGAGTGAAGGATCTTGGCTCTCGATTTTCTTTAGAAGAATTTGAAAATAGTCTCTGGATCAATCATTCTTCTATTCTTCTGTCTTGTATATATATCTTCAATTTGAAATCTAGTCGTTGAAGAGACCGTTGTCTCTCTTTTGAGTAGTCGTTAGACTAAATGACATCTGGAGTCTTGGAAGCTTCCTGTCACAGTCTTTTGATCACTTGAGCACGCAAGAGATGAGATCTTCACAGATATCCGTTGGCTTCTATTTGTCTAACGTTGTACCATGAAGCTACATCAAAGGTCTGCACAGATGTCAAACTCAAACAGCAGATAGATAGGCTATCTCTGATATCAGTCAACGTCAGTAGCAATAGTCAAGAAAATAGTAATGCCAACTGCTTAAGTCTAAAGGACGTTATCAGAGTAAGCACGATAAAGGATGATATAGTCTGCATGCATGCAGAGATACGTTCAGATCTCATAAATGCAAAAGCGTCAGAGATGTCTACGTGGATTTTGACTGGTCAATGCTTTAAGATGAATAAGATATCAAGATATGAAATTGAAGACTGTATGACTTATGAAATCGTTATGAGTCATAGCAAATCGTTCTATAACAGAGGATATAAGAAATCGTTATGAATCATGGCAAGTCATTTTGATTTTGAAGAAATCGATGTGAAACACTTAACAAATCGTTATGAAATGCAAGTCGTTATGACAATACAGAAATCATTATGAAACTCTTAACAAATCGTTGCACAAAGCAAGCGTTATGAACACTTATCGAGTCGTTATAAGCTCTGAAGAAATCGTTGCGCAAAGCAAGTCGTTATTAACACTTATCGAGTCGTTATAAGCTCTGAAGAAATCGTTGCACAAAGCAAGTCGTTATGAATCCTAAAGAAATCGTTATGGCTAGCAAGTCGTTACGAGTTTCGAAGGAATCGTTACGAGAACTAAAGAAATCGTTATGGCTAGCAAGTCGTTACGAGTTTCAAAGGAATCGTTACGAGAACTAAAGAAATCGTTATGGCTAGCAAGTCGTTACGAGTTTCGAAGGAATCGTTACGAGAACTAAAGAAATCGTTATGGCTAGCAAGTTGTTACGAGTTTCAAAGGAATCGTTATGAGAACTAAAGAAATCGTTGCGGCTACCAAGTCGTTACGAATTTCAAAGAAATCGTTGTGATAACTTATGAAGTCGTTACAACAAGTAAGTCGTTGCGAGTTCTAAAGAAATCGTTATAATAACTTATGAAGTCGTTACAACAAGCAAGTCGTTGCGAGTTCTAAAGAATCGTTATGATAACTTATGAAGTCGTTATGACATCGACTTGTTTGAAACAACATGACTTTTCAGTCTTATAAGAAAATCGTTATGAACTTCAACAGAAATCGATATGGACTTAGAGAAATCTCATGTTGAAAAGATTAAGCTTCAGAGTAGTAATGCATACCTTTATTGGCTTGTTTGACTTCGGTATTTTTCCTGTACTTAAGACTTATGAAATATTCAGCAGATATAATTGATAAATTCTTGTTTGGTTTTGTTAATCATCAAAATATGTATATATATATACAATTAATTAAAATTGCATGGGGACAGACTGATCATCAATCTTCACAGGTACAATGATGAAGATGATGAAATACTGTTCAACAAACAAGATGATGAATCTGAAGAAGATCCATAGAGGAAGAGCCTCAAGGTGAAACTCCTCAAACCAACCCTCCACAAGATCACCTTCCTCAAGTCCAAGATCAACCCGGCACGTCAACAATCACAAATGTGAGGTACTCCAAAGATCACCCACTTGATAATGTGATAGGAGATGTAAGTGATTCAGTTCAAACTAGGTCTAAGGTTAGACAATCAGTTGAACAAGATCATTTAGCTTTTGTATCTCAAGTGGAACCTAAAAATGTTGAAGAAGATTTAAAATAAAATTCATGGATTGATGCTATGCATGAGGAACTTGGTCAGTTTCAAAGAAATAATGTCTGGAGTTTAGTTCCTAGAACCCCTGAGATTCCTGTCATAGGCACAAGATGGGTGTTTAGGAATAAACTAAATGAAGAGGGTAAAGTGATGAGAATAAGGATAGACTGGTAGCAAAAGGATACAGTCAAGAATTTAGTGTAGACTTTGAAGAATCTTTTGCCCCTGTAGCTAGACTTGAAGCAGTTAGAATTTTGTTGGCATATGCATGCTCAAATAAGTTCAAACTTTTTCAAATGAATGTTAAAACTGCTTTCCTGAATGGCTACATCAAAGAGGAAGTCTATGTTTCTCAACCACCTGGTTTTGAAAATTCTGAAATGCCTAACCATGTTTACAAGTTGCACAAAGCTCTTTACGGTTTGAAGCAGGCACCTCGAGCTTAGTATGACAGGTTAAGCAACTTCTTGGTGAGTAAAAACTACTCAAGAGGTAAAGTGGACCAAACACTCTTTACTAAAAAAGTTCACAATCATATAATTGTCGTTCAAGTTTATGTGGATGACATTATATTTGGTTCCACTAACCCATCACTGTGTGAGGAGTTTTCCAAACATATGCACAGTGAATTTGAGATGAGTCTAATGGGGGAGCTTCAATTCTTTCTTGGTTTGCAGGTAAAGCAACATGAAGACGGCTTCTTCATTAATCAAGAAAAATATGTTAAGGAGCTTCTCAAAAGATTTCAATTTGAACAAGCCAAACCTGCCTCACTCCAATGAGCACAAGCATTAAACTTGAAAATGATGAGAAAGGTAAACCGGTAGATGCAAAGCAATTCCGATGTATGATTGGCTCACTCCTTTATCTTACTGCAAGTAGATCGGATATACAGTTCAGTGTTTGCCTTTGTGCTAGATATCAATCTAGTCCAAAGGAAAGTCATTTGGTTGCAGTTAAGAGAATATTCAGATATCTCTCAGGTACGTATGATTTGGGTCTTTGGTATCCAATAGGAAGTAGCTTTGATTTGATATCATATTCTGATGCTGACTATGCTTGATGTAAAATTGACAGAAAGAGCACTAGTGGGTACTGCCAATTTCTTGGTGGTTGCATGGTTTCGTGGGCATCCAAGAAGCAACACTTGGTTGCACTCTCCACTACAGAGACAGAATATATTGCTGCAGGGAGCTGTGCGGCTCAAGTGTTGTGGATCAAAAGTCAACTGTGTGATTACAACATTGACATTGGATGCACACCTATCCTATGTGACAACACTAGTGCCATCAATCTCTCAAAGAACCCAGTCCAACACTCTAGGACAAAACACATTGAGATTCGACATCACTTCTTGAGAGATGAAGTAGCCAACAAATCCTTGGAGCTTAGCTTCATACCCACTGATAAGCAATTGGCTGACATTTTCACAAAACCATTGGTTGAGGATAGATTCACAACATTGAGAAGAGAATTGGGTTTGTGCAAAATGCAATGAAGCCCATACCAAACTCTGACGTATATGTTCTTTGTATGCACTGACTATGAGGTATATCAAATGGTAAACTATGGAAGAACAAGTTATGCTTGTTTGGAAACTATTATTATGTGTGAGAAAACATTCTCCGCCATGTATCCATAGTCAAGTTGCACATAAAGGTCATTCAATTCAAATAAGGTATATGGCTTCTTTTCCTTTTGCCCACTCATTTTTGCAAACAAGTGGATGTCTGTGTTGGAATATTTTATTTATGAACATGTATGCCATTGCTTGAATGTTGAGTCTACACATGCACACACTATGGGGGAGCAAGTTCAGGTTAGATGAATGAATTATTGAGGGAAACTCTTCATTTTTCGCATCTTTCATTTTCCCTAGCATGGAGTTCCATTTTTTTTACTCATCCTAGCCTTCAATTTGATTTGTAGAAGTTCCTGTCGACAACCCCAATTCCATCTGTCGACATCCATGCCTCCACAGAACCTAGATCTTGAACCCTGTGTGCCTCTGTCGACAGGCACAAATCCATCTGTTAACAGACAGGCACAGTTTCAGATCTCCCCAAACTCAATATCTTCTGTCTGTGTGCATCTGTCGAAAGCTAAAACCCATCTGTCGACAGCCATGATCTATCTGAACCCAGAAGTCTTCAACTGTGTATATCTGTCGATAGGTTCACATCAGCTGTCGACAGATACATATTTAATAAGAAATTCCTTATTCTTTCTCAATAGTCTTTATGAGCAGGTCCATCCCATTGATGTACGGTGCAACTTGAGTATCTACGTATGCGTTTAATCTTTCATGTCCACATTATATTAAAGATATTGTCTCAATCCTAATGATTTTGACATACTATTCTTGTATGAGTCTAGGTTGTATCATTCGGAGTACATTGGACAAATCTAATGGGTCTAACCTAACTCACTTGAATAACATCCTTGTGGCTAATCATTTTCTCAAGTGATGTGATAAGTCCTATGGTCATTGAACTTTATGTCTTGCATTGATTGTTACCATACACATTCTTTGACCTTGATTTTCAAACAAAAAAAAACAACAAAAAAATAAAAAAAGGGAGAAAAGCTACCTATTTCTTACAATCAAAAGCCAATAATGGGATAAAGATAGAGCAATGATGTGTATTGTTGAGTAACCGTGGATATGGGCATCACAACTACTTGTCCTCGCGTCAAAAAACTTACTCATTATCTCTGTAGAATGGTATGATGGTCACTACCGCTGAGTAACTGGGGGTACGGGCACTTCATATGTCTATCCTCACGTCAAAAGATGTTAGTGATCCTACTTACCACTTCTCCCATTGCATTTTCCTCTAAATAAATCAAAATTGAAATAGTGTGAAGCCTCCAATGTTTGCTTAATCTCGGGTTCCTTGATGTTTGTGGTTATTTACTCATGAAGACATCTTTTTCATAAACCATTTGACCATCAACCACTTGGACTTATGTTTTTCTACAATGGTTTTTATTCAAATGGTTTATCTTATTTTCATAAGTTTTGGTACGATGTCCTCATAATGTTCCACCTTGAGACTCCTAGAGTATTATTTTTAAACCATTGATGATTTTGACTTGTCTTAATATTAGTGGGAATGATAGTTTAAAATGTGTACATACCTCTTTTACACGTCATCTACATCTTGGATGCTCATTGCCATAAAAATTCCTATCAAAATTCCCATCTGGCACAGTTTCTATGTGCGCCTGTCGACAGATACCTCTGCATCTGTCGACAGCCGGCAGCAGGCTCTATTTTGGAAGCCCAATGGGCATCTCTTTAAGGCTGGATTTTGTGGGTCCCTGTCCTTTGAACTTCTTTCCTCCTCTTTAAAAGGGAACCCACGACCCTTTCCTCTCTTTTCCACTTCCAAAACTCCCTCCTCCTTCCTTCTCCACCAAACCCTTTCTTCTTCAGGGCGCCAGACCCAGATTCTGCCTCTCCTTTTTTTTTTCTCTTCCTCCTCGTGCTTTTCTTCTTCTTTCCGAGTTCTTCTCCACTCCGAACTCCTCTCCTTCTCATGGCTCCCAAGGGAAAGAAACTTGCTTCCCGTCGCCATCCCCTATCTCCCCAAGTTGGCGAGGGTTCCGGGGCTCCTGTCTAACGCCAAACCAAGCATCGTGATGATCGGCTGCCCGAGCTTAACGTTCCCCGAGGTTTGCAACTTCCATGGTTTCGGGAACCTTCAGCAAATTAGTCCAGCCCCGCTATGTTGATTTTCCTTCTTTGGGAGACATGTTCCCCAATCTCCTACCCCTCTTCGACACCCAGGGTTGGACGGTGTTTCTTTATTCTCACCTGAACTACTCTCCTACTATCGTCACAGAGTTTTTTAATAATCTTGGTCTGTCTGGGGATGGGGATCTCTACACCCCTGTCAAAGGTACTCCTTTCAAGCTTACCACCAACCTTATCAGCACTGCACTTCAAATTCCTAACTCTGGGGCTGATGTGGTTCTCAGTCACCCTTCTGCATCTGAATATTATCATCTCATCACCCTTCAACCTTATGATGCAACTAAGAAGATTGCCAAACTGAATGCCAACTCCTTTCCCCCACTGAATAGGATGATCCATCACATCTTCACCACCCTCATTGCTCCAAAGCATGGCAGTCGGGAACTCGTCACTGAGGTTCATAATATCTCTTTTTCTTCTTCCTCAAGTGCGAACAAATCAACTTTCCAGAACTCATACTTCACCTAATCCGCCAATGCTTCTACAATCCTAGAAGATCAATGCCATATGCCTGCCCGATCATTTCCCTTCTCATCTTCATTGGGATACATATTCCTGATAGTGAGCTTGTCGCCCTCAAATCTCGCAGTGCCTTTGATCTTACTGCTGCTCATCTGATGGGCTATAAGCTGCTTGACGGGGTTGTCACAAGGGACCTCAAGGGTAAGGCACATGCAGATGATGAAGATGAATCTGATGAAGATGGTGCTGATGAAGAATCCCAGTCCGAGCCAATGGATGCTCAGGGAGCTGAAGCTGATGTTGCTGCTGATGAACAAGTGCCTGATGAGCCCTCTCTTCGAGATTTCATCACTGCTCAAATGGCACAAATGCAGCTCCAAATGACCACTGGTTTCGCACATCTAAATGCTTGTTTGGATAATGTTGATACCAGCTTGGATGCACTGGCTGACACCCAAGTCCAGCTTCAGATACGGCTTACCAGGCTCTCCACAGAGCTTCATGGTCTCCGTCAGGCCTCTGCACTACCTGGGAATGACGATGTCTAGAGAGTCTAGGCGCCAGTTATTTGGTCTTTACTTTGCTTTGGTCAGGGTCTTGTCACTGTTATCTTCGTTTGATCTTACAATCATGTTATTTCCTTCCCTTGCACTTCGTTTGTCATGTCCTGAGTCACTTTTGTCACTGTGTGTAATGAATGCTCAATCAATGGAATTCACAGTTCTTTGCTTATGTTCTACTCATGTTTACATGAATTGTCTTTTTGGATGTTGCCAAAAGGGGGAGAAACATCAATTATGCATAACTTGAAAATTTGTCATCATCAAAAAGGGGGAGAATGTTGGGTTTACATGTGTTATGTTTGTTTTTGATGATGAACAATCCAATTAATGTTATGAGCATATTTAAAACATGATCAAGCAAATGATAAGCAAGACAGAACATCTCAAGTGATTGTTCAAATGTTCTTTATATCTCACTAACAATGCTCTTAAATGTAGGTGTGAGTGTAGGCAAGACAATGTACCAAATTCCAGAGCAAAAACTCAAGAAAGTCACATTCAACAAGTGTCTGTCGATAGCTGCACACAGGGAGATTAGACAGGTTTCAGGACAAGTGTACCTATCGACAGATACACACAGGAAATCGTTTCCCGCAAGGCCAGTCTTCTGGATTTTGCATACCTGTTAACACCTGTCGACAGATGCATAGTTTGCTGTCGACAGACGAAGAGAAGATCTCAGTTCCACGATTTGCATATATTTCCTATATGGGTGTTTCCTTCTACCACAACTCTCCATACTTAAATACCCATATATAAGGAATGTTTTGAAGAGATTTTCGTACAGAAGCAGCCACCATACAAAACCCTAGCAAAAATCTCAAGAGAAAAGTCTCTCCCTACTGCTCTGCTTCAGCTCTCTGTCCAGAACAAAGAAGAACAATCTTCTGAACGAAGTTGAAGCCGTTCGTCTGTGATTCAAGCTTCTCCATCAACTGATACCTATCAAGACGAAGTTTGATGTTCATCTGGACGGCCATCTTGAAGAGTTCCATCTCAGGATTTGTTTTCACAACTCTGAACTCTTCTCTGTTTATACTTTCTTCATACTTTGTGTGTGTGATTGTGGGTCAAGCGTCTCTTGTGCTTGATCTACGTGTGTCATGTTGTTCTGATCACGTGTTTGCATCAGACAACGTGAGTGTGTGTGTTGTAGTGGTTTGAACTAGCTGATAAGCAGTCCTTCTGCATGTGTGTGTGTGGACGGTGGACGTAGGATACACAAGTTGTGTACTCCGAACCACCTTAAATCTTCGTGTCCTGTGGTTTGCACGTTTTCATGATAGATGGTTGGTAGGCACGCTGATTCTACACACGTTAGATAGACTGTTCATGTTCTGCTCACAACAAGCACACTAATTGCAAGTCGAACTAATTCTTAATCTGGTTAAGATTTCGATAAGTTTGTGTTTTCATCGAAAAGAAGGCAACTGTGGTTAGAGTTTGTTGTAATCTATTCAACCCCCCCCCCCCCTTCTAGATTACCATATTGGATAATTCCGCACATCTTTCAAGGGTGGCAGGTGCATCCTCCCTGGAGGGGACCTACGCATATCCTCTCCTCCTCAATGCTAACTAGGCACACGTTGTTGGTGGGCGCTCCTCTCCCCCCCGCGGATGGGAGGAGGCCTCTTGGTCCGTGAGTAGGTCCTGGGGTCACAGGGTGTTGACGATGTCATTGTGGATGATGTGTCGATCTTCCAAAGTGAAAATTCCGCTAGCGATTTGGCCTCCTTTCCATGAGGCTTCAACTTGTGAGATTCTAGTTGCAAGTCCCTAAGATGGGCTGCCCTCGGCAGTCTACTTCGACACCATCTCATAAAGAACCTCCACTCTCTTTCCTAGCGCGGTGAACTCTGTGCAGGAGACACAGCGAGTTGAGGGGGGGGGCCTATTCTCTAGGGTGGTGAGTGCCCTCAAGAGTGGCATAACTAGCATTAACGTCAATGTTAGCATTGGCATAGGTGCCAGCAACTGAGCGCAATGCGTTCACTGACTCGCCTCTGGCAGGGGCCTTTCCCTTGTTGTTGCGTCTATTGTTGTTGTTGCTCCTTCGCACCATGAAAATTTTCGCTCCATAGACGGCAGCAGATGAAGTGGCACGACCTTGAGCCTTGGATCAATCGTCAGATGGGCTTCTGATGGTGGGGGATTACGTGCTCGTTGAGGGTCTCTTCTCCCTGCAAGATGGAAGGTTGGGTCAGAAGGGGTCCAAGAAATGATCTCTGGGGGTCCCCCTCTGATGCTCAAGTCAAAGACATAGATGGTAGCAAGGAGTAGGCTGCAAGCGGCTCAAGATCGCTCTTCACCAAAGGTAACTAGCTCTTAGAGTCAATATTGGAGCTTACCTCTCTCAAAAGATCCACCCAACATTTTATAAGACTACATTCTCCCCTAGTGGACCACGTACCTTGAGGGGTGCACCAATAGAAGATACGGGGGGCAGCAGTGGCAGATGTCTCTCCTCGAGCAGGATGCCCATCATAGGGGTCTCTCTCTATGTTGCGTGTTTCGAGGTGTAACGATGCATAATGATGCATCTTTTTGGGGGGCAGATCCTCGCAAGGAGAGGCGCCAAATCCCATGTGTCAGGGACATCACATCGTTTTAACTCCCCCATCGCTAATCTCTTCTTGGGGTGTGTTATCATTTAGGGACCCGGGCATCCCTCCATCATGACTCCTCATATTGTGATTGCCCTTGATGTCGAGTCGCGTCCCTTGAGGTCGGGAGCCGACGGTCTAGGTTTGGGTGTATTTGGGATCTTGATGGTCGCCCAGGGTTCTTGTGCGCCTCTGCTCTTTGGGGTGAGCCCCAAGGTCCGACGGTCTTGCCTAGGGATGAAGGTCAAACCCTACCCTTATCAATTGGGATCCTTCCCATTGAGTTAGACTATGGCTAAGTGCCAATTTGCGAGGCCCTAACCTACTAGCCGGAAGGCTGGGCCGTCACCTCATTTGGGCGGCCCCAGGTCTTTTTGGGCCTATTTTAGACTTTTGGTCCATAATGATGGAATTTTCCTTTTACACCTGCCCCTGCCACTCCCAAGCCATCCTATTGGCTCTAGGGAGTTAGCATTCGGGGGTCATAGGAGGGTTTAGGCATTTCCGGGTCCTGGGTTATTCATAGGGGAATTTTAATGCACAAATCCCCCTTTTTTTTTTTACAAAGTCATGTGATTGGTAACCATATTGATATTAGATGTTTTGGAACGTAGGACTAAATATTTGTTAGAACCTTCAGCACAAAATAGAAAGTTATTTCACTACCGAATGAGAAATGCATGTCATTCATCTACGGGCTAGTAGATAGTGCCCTGCCCGTGTGTAGATGAACAACAAGTGCTACTTCTAAACCAACATCCCTTATCAGGGGCATCACAAAGGCAGTAATTTAGAATTTGGAAGGTAGAGACTATAATATTTCATTGGCGAGCCTTAAAATTGTAAAATTCTTAGGTTCTACCATCATTGAGTACTTCAAAATCAGTTTTTTAAAGAAGAGATCAAATAAAAAACCTTAAGCTCTATGTCGACTCAAACAAGGGAAGATCATCACAATTTCTCTAGTCTTTAAATTACAGATGTTACGAACAACTAATTTTCTAATTCTGAAATTAGACATTAAAATAAAATAAAGTGCTTTATTAGTAAGTATGTACGGTGTAATTAATTTCAAGTCATTATGCCTCTACGTTAATTTAAGAAAAACATTTAGAAAATATGGTAACGCAAAACACCGACAAATTAAGTTGTAAAGTATATTTATGATGAAACAAATAAATTAACAAACCTGAAGAAAGCAAAATCTTGTGAAACAAATTAACACATCACTCCCATCTTTAACAGAAGTAACTGTTATCTCTATTACATTCGCGTCATGCCATTTAATCTGGAACCGATTCAATCACACAGCTGCCTGGCGGCTCTTGTTCATATTAGGCATCCATAAGATCTTATAAGATACCTTGTTATAATTACCCGTGAAACATTTTAAATACAGCACTCTGGAATCAAATGACCAGAAAATTTCACAAATAAATACGATAGAAACACAACAATTAATAAAAGTATATTATTACAATACTTCCTTGCTGGTCAAGGAGACAATTAGTAGTTAGTTCATACACGTGATCGATGATCCAAAAAGGTGGTCTGCCCTTGCCGTCATCATGGACAAACAGAAACCAAGGGAAAAGCAAATATATATCTTTGGGAACAAGCGAGTAATATTATGTAAGTCTATATATGTGGGGAGGAGCTTTCTTTCTTCGTGCAGTGTGGATGTGGGTAAAGAAAGGAAGACCACCGACCCACCACCACCATTAAACGAGTAGAAGAAAGAACACACAGGTGGGATATCGGAGACGATGATGAGGCGCAGCAGCACTACTACGGACGTAACTGTGTGCAGCTGCACCTTGCCGAGCTTTTCCACGCCAAGTGCAGAAGTGGGATGTGCACCCATTGCAAGTGCCAAGAGGAGGGTCCTTGATGGTGGGGCAACTCGTACGCGGTGCCACCCGCGGATGTCGCTCGCCCCCCACCATAATACGATACGCGAATTACTTATTGTAAGAAAAAGTCTTGCCACGAAGATAATTTTAATAAAATTTTATTTTTTCATTTAACGGAATTGAACTGAATTGGATGTTCAAACCGAAACTAATTAAGTTATTACTAAATAATTTAGTTCGATTTAGTGTTAATTGAAATCTTATTTTTTATAATGTAACACAATTGGAGAGCGAAAATATCAACCTTCTGACCTAATGCATAAAGCTTAACCATTAAGCTCGACTTAAATAGGCAAAAGTTTAGTTACCAAATGGAAGCATGTCTATCTGAACCTAATTATCAGATGGGGCTTACTTGGATCTGTCATCTAAAGATTAAAGAACCCTGATTCTAACGTCGACGTCAGAAAGACAACCTAAGATGATAGTATAACTTTCGAAATAATATCTCAACATGTGTTAAGACAAAAAAATTTAATTTGACCCACACTCCGCTCCTTATCCCCATAAACCTTACTCCGGTAGTCTATAGCCCGAAGGGGGATTAGCCTAGCAAGCAGATTCTTTAAGCCAACAAAGCCCTATCTTGGAGGAATGAAGTAGCCGACACTCTTATCTGATATAAAAGTTAGTGTATCCTGCATGAAAGACGATTACGCAAGAATAATATACGGCTTAAAGAGGATAGTGATGGGTTATCCACAATTGGCATAGTTACTGCCATGATCCTTGATTATAGCGGACATCAAAACTCATGATGGCCACTACTTTATGGTTAAGCTCACGATACTATCTATAATTGCAGCTGCATCGTATAGGACCGTTGGAAGGCTTGATCATCACAATAAATTTCAAAGAAATTTATATATCGATCTCGAATCACTTATCTTCTTTTTCTAATCTTACCTTGATCTAATTTAGGCGTTGGAAGAATTTTCCTAAGATCACAATATAAAGACTCTTTGATCCTTCTTGCAAATCCTCATCCCTAACATCTAAGATCACCATCCCATTTTCTAAATCTAAAAGCCATCTAACAATGATCAGTAGCACAGTCTCTTCAATAATATATCTTGTTTTTTTTTTTTTTTTTTTGGGGGGGGGGGGGGGGGGGGGGGGTGCATAGAACAAAAGGCCCCAACACTTCTCTTTTGTGCCCTCCCCGTCTTCTGCCTGCCACCATGCCCCTTCTTTTTTTTTCTTATATATATAATGGCCAGCTGGAACCGGCCTTTTTATTAATTTTACTTGAGGAAAGGAAACAAAACGGAGGGCCAAATCCTCACACAGTGACGGAAGGACATAGGCCTGATAAGCCTTTAATAGCCAGCCCCAAAAGAGAAAGGGAATTGGAATTTAAGATAGGGGACGATGCGGCAACATAAAGCAGTTTCCTAAACCTTGCAGAAGAAATAGATATCTAGAGATTGCAATGATCAATCTGAAGAGAAGATACGCCGACAACGAGAATGAGGGCGAAATCTCAGACGACCAGGGCAACGTTCGTCATCAGCATCTTCTCATTGAAATCACCATCCAAAATTTTAGAAAGACTATTCACAAGTAGGGGCAGAGATTTAGCACATGTTTATGTGATTTTACTGGATAAAAATTTTTGTATTGAGGAGATACTTTTTTATTATAAATGACTTCACTAAATTTATATGAGGGCATTATATTAGAATCTCACTGAAATAAATTTTTAGATCGGTCATTGTTCTCGGACAAAAATATATTTTCACGTTTTGGATTGCTGTGCGACAGACTCGCCTATGACATTCTTGTGTACATGCACCAGGTGAGACATTCGGTTCTTGCAAGAAAGATGCTGAGACCAAATCATAAGTCGGACAAGCATTTGCAGGAGGTTGATTGTATAGGATTAATGCCCGGTAGACAGATTTGAATACCACCTTTCTAATTCGGACGGGTGGTGAACTTCCGACGGCTAGAAATTGGTTGATCTTGATCTTGGAGTTCACGAATACTAATCTTTGAACCCACAAAATCACACGGAACGAAATTTTCTCGTTACCAAAAAAAAAAATTAGTTGATCGATTGTCTTTATAAAATGATTTGTCTTCAATAATATATCAATTTAATTATATCTAGTTAGGTATTTTAAGATGTATATATTTTGATAGTCATAGTAATGATTTGGGGTAGATCTCTCTTTCCCATTTCCGTCAAACTCTCCGTTATCTTACTTTCATGACGGTCTATTTCTAATTATGACGCATGGCTAAACTAACGTTGCATACGATGTTCAGTTGTTTGGCCGATGGTATATATTAGAAGAATTGCACATATAGTTCTGTAACTACATCATGTTCCAATTAATTCAAACTTCTGAAATGTGTATATTATATCATATACTCATGTACTTTATTATGTATGGTATTATCTATTTAACTTAATTAATTACAAATGAGCTAAAATGGCAAAACGTCGACACGTCCCTGGTGAACAGGGTTAGTGTAATCTTCATTACATTTTCTCCCTTATTTAATTCAAATTTTGGTGATAACAAAATTTTTATAAGTTAATGACAATTTTGATGATAATGAAATTAAGTTCATTTGGTGACACAATAAGTTAAATCTGAATGTTCGATTAGATATAAAAAATATACATAAATAATTATTTAATTTTGTCATCATCAAAAAGAAAAAGATTGGTGAACAAGATTCATGTAATCTTCATCATATTTCTATCTCCCTTATTTAATTCTAGTTTTGGTGATATCAAATTAAATTCTTAATTAATGACAGTTTTAATAATAACACAATTAAGTTCATTTGATGATAACAAAAATTGAGATTTAGCGATGATAGTCGAATTGAAACTATCATGATAAAAGTTAATAAGAAATTTAAATGAGAAAAAATTGTATGCATTGACAATACAACAAAGTTTATAATTGGAAAAACAAGTCTTATATTCCATTCATAACAATCAAGTCCAAGATAGAATGAAAAATAAGTCTTCTAAATGAATCTTAGACTCATAGTGATAGAAAATGAGTCTCAATACTAAATAAAATCAAGTCTAGAAAACCAGTCCTAGACTCAACTTAGAAATCGAGTCTCAGACTTAACCTAAAAATCTCAAGCTTGATTAATAAAATCAAGTCCTAGACTCTAAGAAATCAAGTTATGAAACAAATAAGTCTAAAACTCTAAGTAAACTCGAGTTTCAGACTCTCAGTGAGATCAAGTCTCAAATTTAAGTGAAATCGAGTCTCATACTCTAAGTAAAATCAAGTTTCAAATTTAAATGAAATCAAATCTCAAACTTATGTGAAAAATAAGTCTCAAACTTAAGAGAAAACAAGTCTCAGAATTATGTAAAAATGAGTCTCAAACTCTACATAAAATTGAGTCTCAGATTCTCAGTGAAAATAAGTCTAAATCAAGTCTCAAATTTGACTCTAAAATCGAGGCTTGAGAACAACAAGTCTTAGACTCATATAAAAACAAGCCTTAGACTATTGGACAAGCCAGGGTGTTTCGCACTTTCCCTGGACATCCTGGACGTTGGGTTCCGGCTATCGTTGCCGGAGGTGGCGAAGGATCTACTGAACACGTGGAAGATCACGCCGATCCAGTTGATGCCCAACTCATGGAGGACGATATTTGTCTTCTGCGTGATGTGCTGGAAGCGAAATATCCAGGCCACAGCGGACATCTTTCGGAATCATTTCAGCCTAGCGTCCTCACCCCAGTCCGGGAACAGTGTCATGTACACCAAGCATTGGACGAACATGATGCAAATCCACTTCTCCGGGCACCTTTTGAACAACAAGGGATGGATGGGGCGCCTCTTCTTTGTTGGTCGAAGAAGGGGAGCCGGAGCTCCAAAGTGGGGGTTCCCTACTCGGGTGTGCGAACCAATGAAGAAGGACAGCACAGCCTTCTTGATCCAGGATGCAGCGAAGGCATCAATCGAATTGTCCTCGGTGCTCGTGAACCACGCTGAGCTATATCTAACAGAGTACAAACTCGTCAAGTATAAGCTCAGCAGAACATAGGGTGAGTCTCTAACTCCCAGTCTTGGCCTTTTTTTTGCTGGAAAAAAAAATCTTCTGACCGTTCTGTTTTCTTCCACATATGCTGCCGAAATAGCCACTGGTCGGGACCAAAAGGACCTAGCTATGTACGCCGAGCAGATCCACGTCAAGTCATACTTGACGTATAACGGAAAGGATACACCGGCGACGGCGACGGAGGCTGCTTGACTCACGGCGGGGGGTCATCCACCCGAGCAGAGACCTATGCGGATTAACCTTCGGAAGGAGACACCGGCTCCAAGGAGGGAGACAATGGCTCCGAGGCAGGAGTCCGAAGAGGAGGTGGACGCCCCCCCCCCCCCCCCCCCCCCCCCCAACTTCAACTTCGTAAGAGGAGGAAGCTGGTGAAGGCGGCCGAGCAGGAGAGGGAGGCCGAGCCGAGGATGGTGTTGGCCGTGGCGGAGCCTCCCACTGTTGAGGGGGTGCTAGCGGAGATGGGCCTCCAGGGAGGCGATGACATGGTCATTGTCGATGATCAGTCCAACGAGGACTCCCTGGAGGAACTCCTCGGGACGTTGGTGCCCTTGGCCCCCACTAGTGGTCACGAGGAGGAAGTGGCCGCTGAGGGAGCACCGGTGGTCGTAGAAGGAGCACCGAGCATGATGACAGCAACGGTGGGGTCTACAGGTGAGCAAACACCAGATTCTGCACCGACCTTGGAGACGGCAACAGCGGGGCTCGTAGTAGAGCAGGTCCTTGTGGTCGTGGCCGAGCACTCATCCGGCCAGAACGAGGTGGTGATCCCACAAGGAGCGCCTACGAGGAGTGTCGTAGACCCGAAGATCACGGTGGCAAATGCGGACACTGACCAAGTGGCTGTAGAGCCGGTCGTCGCCTCCGAGCAGGCTGCCGAGATGGCCAGTGGGAGGGAAGGATCAGACGAGGTCCGCGTCCCCCTGACTAGGGTGTTCTCAGAGAGGTCTTCGTCATAGCCTTTAAAGGCCCGACTAGAAACCGCTCTAGGGCATCTTAGAGGAGGTCCTTCCCGGGTCCTGCTCCCTTGCCCCCCTACCGAGTAGCTGGAGGTGCTCTGTCGACGTTTGGAGGAGGGCTCGGAGGTGGCCGAGGAGACAGCAGATGAGGACGCCGCTCTGTCTCCCAGGGAAGAGAGCGCCGACGTCGACGTTGGAGAAATTGCCCGCGGCATCGTGCAGTTGGTGGAACTACTCCATAAAATAGCCATGCACGAGCAGTTCCAACAGCTGCTCTGGGATGCCGAGGTGGAGGTTTCAGCGGCTTAGGAGGAACAACATCGACGCCACGAAGTCGAGCTCCGAAAGGAGAATGATGAGTTTTGGGCTGCGCTGAAGTCCTCTAAACTGAAGCTGGTTGTCGCTGAGGCTGAGAAGGCCGCCGTCACTGCCATACTGGACAAGGCAGGCCCGGAGTTCCAAGAAGACTTGGAACAATACGGGGCATCTTGCTACGAGGTCGAGGTCGAGGTCGGTGACCGAAGAGGGTGTTTCCACGCGACAGTGAAGTACGCCCAAGAAGCTTTCGATGCCGCACTCCGAGAATGTCGGCGGAGAATGCAAGATCCTTGCCTGGACGGAGTACGCTCCTCTAGCTTCTGATCAGGATGGATGTCATCTAATGCTGAGGATGTTAGCCCCTCTGACCGAGCTCCTTAAGCCTTATACATTTTTTTGCCTTTTCTTTAGTATGTAATTGGCCTTGGTAGGCTATGTACATTCTTTTCCTTGTGAATGAAATAGAAAGTTATCCTTTTCCTTCTTGTCAAGTTCTTTTCGGATCAAAATCTGTCGGTGTCTTAAGGCTTTTGGGTACCATGCAAGCCTTCCGAGCTGAAGAGCTCCGGCTAGGGGTTGTACCGAACGCACTTATGCATTTTAGGGTTTTTAGGTACCATGCAAGCCTTCCGAGCTGAAGAGCTCCGGCCAGGGGTTGTACTAAACACCCTTCCCACAAGCCGATAGAACAAAAAAAGTAATAGGATTTTGACCAAAAAGGCCCTTCTTATAAATAATAAGCCTTTAGGTTTGACACATGCCAGGTCCTCGGCATGGTTTCGTCGCTAAGGGTAGATAGCTTATAGGAACTTTTTCCAAGAACCTGGATGACCTTATAAGGTCCTTCCCATTTCGGAGCGAGTTTGCATGTTGCTCTTTGGGGATCCGAAGCCAAGCAATGGCGTAGAACCAGGCTACCTTCGAAGAAGCACCGTTCACGAACTCTGGAGTTGTAATATTGCGCAAGCCTCTGTTGATAGGAGACCAACCTTATGCTGGCATTGCTCTGCCACTCGCCGAGCATGTCTAGGTTCTCCCTTAGCTCGCAGTTGTTAGCTGCTTTATCGAAGTGGCTTACTCGGAGAGTTGGGAGAGCGACTTCCAAAGGCACAACAGCCTCTGTGCCATTGGCCAAGTGGAAGGGAGTCTCTCTAGTGGCTACCCGAGCAGTTGTTCGGTGGCACCAAAGTACATTAGGTAGCTCCTCCGTCCACGAACCTCCTGCTACTTCCACCCTCGTGCGTATCCCGTGCAGTAGTGTTCGGTTGGCATTTTCTACCAAACCGTTAGCTTGGGGATGTGCTACCGAGGTGAAGTGGTTGTAGATGCCGAGGTCTGAGCACTTCTGTTTGAAGAACGTGCTGTCGAACTCTTTTCCGTTGTCGGTGGTAAACACCTTCGGGACGTCGAATCGGCACATGATGCTCCTCCATATGAACTTCCATGTTGTCTGATCGGAGATGGTAGCGATAGGTTCTGTAACGACCCCGAGAACCCGACCCTCAGCCCTAGCCGAGGACCTGATTTTCGCGGCCGCTGCACACGGATCTGGGGACCCGTAAGGCTATAACACATGTCTAACAGAATATGTAAAGGAAATAAACATCAACTACTGAACTAGGAGCACACACGCAGAAGCAGAAGGAAGAAGAGCGAGACCGCAGCGTAACACTCTAGGCACAGTCCCAACCACAACGAGTACAAGTAAGCAAAGGGGAAGAACAAGGCCCTTAGAGGCATACTCCGAGGGTGAAGTACAACTGAAGAAAAGGGGAGTCCCACTGCTAGCTATGGGGACGATGACGACTGCCCCATCTACTCCACCTGACGTGCACCTTGCTGCTGCTGGAAAGTTTCACCTGCAAAAAGGAGGGATGAGCTTCACAACATAAGCTCAGTAGAGACTACCAATCTCTTAATGGCTCTAACAGTAAGAAAGAATATACATAATTAAAGTAAATGACAACAGTTATATATTCTAATCTACACAGAGAAGTGCGGAAGCAAAACTACTAACTAACAACGGTACGGGAAGGACAACGTGGTCAGAAACTTTGTATGACCTGCACGTCATGACCACCACACGACAAGTAACACAAACAGAGGGAACCCTGCCTGGACAAGTGACACTAGCTACGGAAACCACTACCACTAAACAACCGGTCAGAAGCATCCACTGACGTGACCCAGGTCCAGACCTCCACGTCTCGTCAGAGTGGGGGCAGGAACATAAGTAACCACAACAGTAACCATCGTAGTCTGGCCAGACTATGGTCCCACGCCTGACCTCTCTAGGTGGTTCCGGGGCCACAAAAAGTGAGGCAGTGAGAAGAAGGACTAGCTGGCCTGCACCGAGAAGAACTCCAAACGACCTCGGCGTCCCAGACCAACTAGGAGAGCTCTGCAAACGACTCGACGTCGCTGTCCTAACCACTGTTTTCCCCTCCGCTCCAAAGTCTGTGACTCAAGTATGTTCGTCACTCAGAGCACTCCCTCAACAGGCGTACGGGGACGGGGGTCCCAGGTAAATGGCAACAACCTCTCACGAGACAATCCCTCAGGTGCCGAGCACCAGGCAAACGACTAGTGTAGGACCGTACTAGGAACTAGCACTGGTGCCACGAGTACAGAAAGAACCAAGAACGACGAAGACTCAACGAGAAACAGACTTCGCAAGAATTTACCTGAATCAGTCATTGTCGCGACGCCCATGGCTGTCACGACGCTATCGCAACGCCAAGGCCAGCCGCAACAATGTCGCGACACCCCTGGTCATCGTGATGATGTCGTGGCGCCCATGCCCACCGCGACAACCAAAGCGGTCGGTGCATGCGTCGCGACATCATCGCGACCCTCAGGCCAGTCGCGATCTCAGCCGAGGGCGGGGGGGTCCCAAGGATCACCCCAAAAATGGTACAAACCTCACCTACAGGGGGAGGGGAGTATGGGTGTAGTACCCCTAAAAAATCCATTAATTAAAATTATAGATAAATTGAAATTTTATCAATTAATAAATACAAACTAGTTAAAAAGGTGCGTATCATTATTTCATGCATATAAACCCATATAAAAATTTCGTAAAAATAATAGTTATACTTTAAATAATGTTCTCTAATGACCATCATGAAATTTGGGCATAGAAAAATCATTTGGACCTAGTTTAAGAATTTATGCGACTTATTATCGTAATTAAGGAATAAGTCGAAAAACCCATTATTATATGAGCCAAGGTGGATTATAAATTAAAATAAACATGTGGGTAGACTTTAAATAATATGGAATGATAGCCCATTATGATATTTGGACCAATGGATAATCTTGGCCCATGAATATATTCTCTAATAAAAGGACAATTAAAAATCCATTAAGTAAAGTAAATACATGAGTTGTACAAATAAGCTCACATGAGTTATTGCGCCAAGAGTAAGAGCCCAAATGATGAAGGTTAGAAATATGGCATAAATAATATTAAATCGAATTAAAATAAGAAATTAAGTGAATAAGTGAGATAAATAGATTTAAATTAGAATAAAGGGTGAATACATGGAATTAAATCAATACCCATTAAGTTAAATTAGTAATGGGTTTTACTAATGGTCCTAACATAAATGTTGGGCCCAAATATGAAGAGCCCATCATGTAATGGGAGATAATTAAGCCAATTTCAGAGTTAATTAAGACATAAATTAAACAAGGTAAGATAAATACTAAAAAAGGTTATAAATATCCTAAAAAAAGAGTCCTAAGCTTACCATAACCCCTTGGCCCCGAAATTGGCGCTCTTCCAAACCCTAATTAGGAGATAAAGAAGAGAAATTAGGTGATAATAAGGAAAATTCTGATTTATTAGAAAGAATGGAGTTTTAGACAGAATGGACTCTTGTAGCAACCCATACACCTCTCAATCGGCCCTATCAACCCCTTAGAACGAGGTTGAAGTTCTGGGAGACGAAGAGAATGGCTGGAGGATGAAGGAGCAAGGTGGAGAAGGCTAGGAGCAAGGATTTTTCTATCTTCTTTTCGTCATCAAGCCCTAGGATTTCTTAAACGCATGAAAGGTAGGCAATCTCTCAAGCTTAAATCGTGTGAAAATTACCCTAGGTAGTCTTCATGATCCTCTTCAAAAGCCCTCTCGTTTCGGTCTTTTTCATTCTTCCAAGAGGGTGAATTAAATGCCCAAACTTCTGTTAACATGTCATGCCCGAACCATCATGTTTGTGTTCAATCCTCGTTTGTACATGACCCCATGTCCTGAATTAATTCTCATAAATACTACATGATCCTAGCTTTCAAATGCCCCTATTTGCCCTAATTTTCATCATATGTTTGTTGCCAATTAAATCATTCTTTCATGACTATGCATGTTTAGGTCATCAAAAATGTAACCTTGTTAAAGCATGAACAAACCTTGTCCATTTCTTAATTACTCATGCTTGTTGATAGATCTATGAGTCTACTTTCATTTAAAACTAGTTTCATAATTTTTGGATCATCGGCAATTTTATATAGATTTTTAAAGAGCTCGGTATCATGCTTCGGAGGGAAGGACCAAAACCAAAAAGGGAAAATCCCCTTTTTTGGGTCGGCCCGCGCCTCTAAAGTCACGACAGCCAGACCCGCTGTGGTGACCTAAACGCGACGGCCCGCGTCGTCGCGTTCTCACTCCCGAACCGGGCCAGGCCAGCCGGTTCGGTTGTTGCGCCAGACCGCCCCGTCGCGACAAGCACTTCCGTCGCGTTCTCTCGCTGTCGCGCCCGGACCCCCCGTCGCAACTTGATCGCGACGGGCACCCCCGTCGTGTTTCCAGAATTTCTGCCAGAACTATTAATTACGCTCATGTCCCTGTTGTTTATACTATTTACCCCTTTTTTAGCCATGATTAAACCTTGTTATAATTATTTCGACCTGATAAATTAATAATGGGCAATAATTATACAAATTTAATTAATTAAAGGCCATGTGCACGATTATTCATGCTTCATGATTTCTAACACTTGCACACACTTAACCATCATGATTGCCATTTGACCCTATTAAATTACGCAATAATGTATCTGGTAATTTAGCGAAATAAATTACTAAATTCCCTATTTTAATTACACTTGTCTTCATTTTCTCGCGCATTTTATATACCGTTACCGTTTCCCTCGGCCTTCGAGCACTCGAGACACGACGGACCAGTTTCTACACACTTTCTCTTGGCATGGACCACCTCTCCATCGGGAATACTCTCGACTGAGCTAGGGACTCCTTGTCAAGATCTCTGTAAGTCTTCTTGGCTTTGGCACACGTCCATTGCCGACGAGTTGGTTGTACCCTTAAATCTCGTTACACTCTTAGGGATCAGTATGATCCAAACGGCCTTAGTGAGTTCTCTCTTATCTTGTAATCACGCCGGGCCATCTAGCCAGTGCCCACGGCACGGCTAGTGGGCGGTGGTGACTTCTTCTACCAGACTGCCGGTACCCGACCTAGTGTTGTGCAACTGTTACTATCGTAGTTTAACGTTGTTTTACGATTATACCCCTATCTCATCTACTATCCTTGTACTCTCATCTACTCACGTTCACTCTATTGTCTCGTCTATTCATCTAGTACTCTCTTGAGACTCTTGAGCTGTTGAGGCTCCTATTGCTTGTACTATACATGACTGTCTAGCGTCATAATATGGGTTCTGTGACCCTACTAACTCAAATGCATACTGTGCAGGGCACGGAGAGTGTCCGAGGGGCTCCAATCTAGTCCTTGGGGCAGAGAGCCACCCGAAAATACCTGCAGGGGCTATTAACGGTGTCTGCATTGCACCGGTTCTGACTGACTATACTGAATTGGCTAGACATCTAACTGTTATACTATTACTGTTAGTCTGAAGAGTTCAGACGTACTGTGCTATTACTGTGCTAGCACTGGCTGTTACTGATCGGCTACTGTCCTAGAGTGATTACTATCGTATTCCACTAGTGCACCGTTGTGCAACCTTACACGCTATCTTGTTACACGCTATCTCGTTACATGGCTAGTCCTTTATCATCCTAGTTTTGCAATAATCTTGTGGAATGTATTATCGTTCACTTGTCATCTTGTGTTATTACTCTCTTGACTATACTTGATCGTTCTCTTTAGTTAACTTTCTTTACAAGATATTAATCACTGAAAGCATGCTTGTTTACACGAGATATTAAGTCCTACTGAGTGTTATCGCTCACCCTTCGTTATTTGTTATTGTGTTTTCAAGTAAGTCAGATGATGACCCTACACTCACCAACGGGAATGGACTGGAGTGATAAGCGACCTGGAGTCATAGCGATGGAATGACCTTAGTATCATAGAGTCTAGTTAGATATTTGCTTAGTTATCTTTTTCAATGTAATGAAGTCATTGAGCCCTATGTTTTGGCTCTGAATTAGTGGTTGTAATAGTTTGGATGAATTATCAATAAAATGAAGAGTTTATTACAATTTATTGTTCATTAGATGCTCTGATATTTGTGACTGTACGTGTTATTGTCGTTACCATATACGTTGTTCATGCCTCCCCGATTTATTCCGCTACTAAATTGGCGGGGCATGACAGTTGGTATCAGAGCCTAGGATGTCCTTAGTAAGATATTTTAAGTCTAGGATGTTCTAGGTGAACTGCCCTGACACGTGTCTAAGTCAACCACCATACCTATGTGAGAATTGGGTAGAAGCATGGTTAAGATCTGAATACATTTAGCTATATATATGTATCAACTTAGTAATACTCTAGCACCCAAGGTCTAAAAAGAAATAAATTAAATGTTATTACTCGCAGGAGATTAGTGGAGATGGCTGGCGAGCGTGCACAAATGCGGGACTTGCAAAGGATCGTACAGGGGTTAACTCAAGCCCTTAACAACGTGATTCAAGCAGGAGCAAGAAATGGGGCAGGAGACTTATATGGGAATTTCCAACTAATGAATCCTCCTAAGTTTAATGGAACTCTGGATCCCGATGCAGCTAAAAATTGGGTGAAGGCGATGGAACGGATCTTTAGAGTTATATAATGTTCAGAGCAGGAGAAAGTCCTTCTGGCAACCTTCCAATTGGACCGCGATGCTAGAGCTTGGTGGGAAGCTGCCAGTCGACAATTACCCAACATCAACATAGAGTGGGATGAATTTTTAGAACTCTTCAACACCAAATATTTTTCTGAAAGGATTCGTGAGAAGAAGGCAAATGAATTCGCCAATTTAAAATAATGAATGATGTCGGTAGCAGAATATGAAGCACAATTTGAAAGACTAGCACAGTATGCACCACATTTGGTAAGTACGAAAAAGATGAAGGCAAGGAGATTCTTAGAAGGGTTGAGACTTGTGTTCTGGGAAAAGTTGGCTCCGCTAGGCCTTGTAGTATATTCAGACATGGTATTGAGAGCTCAAATAGTAGAGGACACCATGGGACTTCTTGAAAAGATCCATAAGAAGAAGGCGTTGAAAAGGGAGCGTGCCACCCATTCCAATGATAATAAAGGGAGAAATAAAGTAATAGCAAGAGAATGAAAGGGGAAGTGAAGCGGAAGGAATTCTGTAAATTTTTTAAAAAGCCAGGGCATCAGATTGATAACTGCTGGAAGAAATTGGGCAGATGCTTGCGTTGTGGAAGTCAACAACACCGAGTCATCGATTGCCCAATAAAGAAGAACCAAACGCCACGCCAAGGACGGTTACAAGCCTTTGTGGATATAAATCATGTCAATGAAGGTAGACAAGGTACTATCACCAAACCCTTAGTTTAAATTCATATTATATTCTCGATACAAAGTTCTAAGTGGGGGAGATGAGGGAATGAAATATTCAAGATAAATTAGTAATTGTATCATATCATATGAATTTGGAGACCAAATTCATTTTAAGTGGGGGAGGATGTAGTACTCCGGAAAAATCTATTAATTAAAATTATTGATAAATTGAAATTTTATCAATTAATAAATGTAAACTAGTTAAAAATGTACGCATCATTATTTCATGCGTATAAACCCATATAAAAATTTCGTAAAAATAATAGTTATACTTTAAATAATATTCTCTAATGACCATCATGAAATTTGGGAATAGAAAAATCATTTGGACCTAGTTTAAGAATTTATGCGACTTATTGTCGTAATTAAGGAATAAGTCGGAAAACCCATTATTATATGACCCAAGGTGGATTATAAATTAAAATAAACATGTGGGTAGACTTTAAATAATATGGAATGATAGCCAATTATGATATTTGGACCAATGGATAATCTTGGCCCATGAATATATTCTCTAATAAAAGGACAATTAAAAATCCATTAAGTAAAGTAAGTACATGAGTTGTACAAATAAGCTCACATGAGTTATTGGGCCAAGAGTAAGAGCTCAAATGATGATGGTTAGAAATATGGGCATAAATAATATTAAATCGAATTAAAATAAGAAATTAAGTGAATAAGTGAGATAAATAGATTTAAATTAGAATAAATGGTGAATACATAGAATTAAATCAATACTCATTAAGTTAAAATAGTAATGGGCTTTACTAATGGTCCTAACATAAATTTTTGGGCCCAAATATGAAGAGCCCATCATGTAATGGGAGATAATTAAGCCAAATTCGGAGTTAATTAAGACATAAATTAAACAAGGGTAAGATAAATACTAAAAAGGGTTATAAATATCCTAAAAAAAGAGTCCTAAGCTTACCCTAACCCCTTGGCCCCAAAATTGGCTCTCTTCCCAACCCTAATTAGGAGATAAAGGAGAGAAATTAGGTGATAAATAAGGAAAATTCGGATTTATTAGAAAGAAAGGAGTTTTACAAAGAATGGACTCTTGTAGCAACTCATACACCTCTCAATCGGCCCTATCAACCCCTTAGAACGAGGTTGGAGTTCTGGGAGATGAAGAGAAAGGCTGGAGGATGAAGGAGCATGGTGGATAAGGCTTGGAGCAAGGATTTTTCTATCTTCTTTTCATCATCAAGCCCTAGGATTTCTTAAACGCATGAAAGGTAGGCAATCTCTCAAGCTTAAATCGTGCAAAAATTACCCTAGGTAGTCTTCATGATCCTCTTCAGAAGCCCTCTCGTTTCGCTCTTTTTCATTCTTCCAAGAGGGCGAATTAAATGCCCAAACTTCTATTAACATGTCATGCCCGAACCATCATGTTTGTGTTCAATCCTTGTTTGTACATGACCCCATGTCCTGAATTAATTCTCATAAATACTACATGATCCTAGCTTTCAAACGCCCCTATTTGCCCTAATTTTCATCATGTGTTTGTTGCCAATTAAATCATTCTTTCATGACTGCACATGTTTAGGTCACCAAAATGTAACCTTGTTAAAGCATGCATAAACCTTGTCTGTTTCTTAATTACTCATGCATGTTGATAGATCTATTAGTCTACTTTTATTTAAAACTAGTTTCATAATTTTTGGATCATCGTGCAATTTTATATAGATTTTTAAAGAGCTCAATATCATGCTTTGGAGGGAAGGACCAAAACCCAAAAAGGGAAAATCCCCTTTTCTGGGTCGGCCCGCGCCTCTGAAGTCGCGACGGCCTGGTCGGCCGGACCATTGCGACCTGAACGCGACGGCCCGCACCGTTGCGTTCTCACCCCCGAACCGGGCAAGGCCGGCCGGTTCGGTTGTTGCGGTAGACCGCCCTGTCGCAACATGAAGTCGCGACAGGCACTTCCGTCGCGTTCTCTCGTTGTCGCGCCCAGACCCCCCGTCGTGACTTGATTGCGACGGGCACCCCCGTCGTGTTTCCAGAATTTCTGCCAGAACTATTAATTGCGCTCATGTCCCTGTTGTTTATGCTATTTACCCTTTTTTATCCATGATTAAACTTGTTATAATTATTTCGACCTAATAAATTAATAATGGTCAATAATTATATAAATTTAATTAATTAAAGGGCATGTGCACGATTATTTATGCTCTCATGATTTCTTACACTTGCACACACTTAACCATCATGATTGTCACCCCTATTAAATTACGCAATAATGTATCTGGTAATTTAGCGAAATAAATTACTAAATTCCCTATTTTAATTACACTTGCCTTCGTTTTCTCGCGCATTTTATATACTGTTTCTCTCGGCCTTCGAGCACTCGAGGCACAATGGACTAGTTTCTACACAATTTCTCTTGGCATGGACCACCTCTCCATCGAGAATACTCTCGACTGGGTCAGGGACTCCTTGTCAAGACCTCCGTAAGTCTTCTTGGCTATGGCACACATCCATTGCCGACGAGCTGGTTGTACCCTTAAATCCCGTTACACTCTTAGGGATCAGTACGATCCAAATAGTCTTAGTGAGTTCTCTCTTATCTTGTGATCACGTCGGCCCATCTAGCCAGTGCCCACGGTACGACTAGTGGGCGGTGGTGACTTCTTCTATCAGACTGTCGATACCCGACATAGTGCCGTGCAACTGTTACTATCATGGTTTAACGTTGTTTTACGATTATACCCCTATCTCATCTACTATTCTTGTACTCTCATCTATTCACGTTCACTCTACTATCTCGTCTATTCATCTAGCACTCTCTTGAGACTCTTGAGCTGTTGAGGCTCCTATTGCTTGTACTATACATGACTGTCTAGCGCCATAATATGGGTTCCTACTGACTCAAATGCATACTGTGTAGGGCACGGAGAGTGTCCGAGGGGCTCTAATCTAGTCCTAGGGGCAAAGAGCCACCCGAAAATACCTGCAGGGGCTATTGACGGTGTCTGCATTGCACCGTTTTGACTAACTATACTGAATTGGCTAGACATCTAACTATTATACTATTACTGTTAGTCTGAAGAGTTCAGACGTACTGTGCTATTACTGTGCTAGCACTGACTGTTACTAATCGGCTACTGTCCTAGAGTGATTACTGCCATATTCCACTAGTGCACCGTTGTGCAACCTTACACGCTATCTTGTTACATGTTATCTCGTTGCATGGCCAGTCCTTCATCATCCTAATTTTGCAATACTCTTGTGGAATGTATTATCGTTCACTTGTCATCTTGTACTATTACTCTCTTAACTATACTTGATCGTTCTCTTTAGTTAACTTACTTTACAAGACATTAATCACTTAAAGCATGCTTGTTTACACGAGATATTAAGTCCTACTGAGCGTTATCGCTCACCCTTCGTTATTTGTTATTATGTTTTCAGGTAAGTCGGATGATGACCCTACACTTACCAACGGGAATGGACTGGAGTGATGAGCGACCTGAAGTCATAGCGATGGAATGACCTTAGTATCATAGAGTCTAGTTAGATATTTGCTTAGTTATCTTTTTCAATGTAATGAAGTCATTGAGCCTTATGTTTTGGCTCTAAATTAGTGGTTGTAATAGTTTAGGTGAATTATCAATAAAATGAAGAGGTTATTACAATTTATTGTTCATTAGATGCTCTGATATTTGTGACTGTACGTGTTATTGTCGTTACCATACACGTTGTTCATGCCTCCCTGATTTATTCCGCTGCTAAATTGGCGGGGCATGACAGTTGGTATCAGAGCCTAGGATGTCCTTAGTAAGATATTTTAAGTCTAGGATGTTCTAGGTGAACTGCCCTGACACATGTCTAAGTCAACCACCATACCTATGTGAGAATTGGGTAGAACTATGGTTAAGATATGAATACATTTATCTATATATATGTATCAACTTAGTAATACTCTAGCACCCAAGGTCTAAAAACAAGTAAATTAAATGTTATTGCTCGCAGGAGATTAGTGGAGATGGCTGGCGAGCGTGCACAAATGCGGGACTTGCAAAGGACCGTACAGGGGTTAACTCAAGCCCTTAACAACATGATTCAAGCAGGAGCAAGAAATGGGCAGGAGACTTATATGGGAATTTCCAACAAATGAATCCTCCTAAGTTTAATGGAACTCCGGATCCCAATGCAGCTGAAAATTGGGTGCAGGCTATGGAATGGATCTTTTGAGTTATGCAATGTTCAGAGCAGGAGAAAGACCTTCTAGCAACCTTCCAATTGGACCACGATGCTAGAGCTTGGTGGGAAGCTGCCAGTCGACAATTACCCAACATCAACATAGAGTGGGATGAATTTTTAGAACTCTTCAACACCAAATATTTTTTTGAAAGGATTCGTGAGAAGAAGGCAAATGAATTCGCCAATTTAAAATAACAAATGATGTTTGTAGCAGAATATGAAGCACAATTTGAAAGACTAGCATAGTATGCACCACATTTGGTGAGTATGGAAAAGATGAAAGCAAGGAGATTCTTAGAAGGGTTGAGACATGTGTTCTAGGAAAAGTTGGCTCCGCTAGACCTTGTATTATATTCAGACATGGTATTCAGAGCTCAAATAGTAGAGGACACCATGGGACTTCTTGAAAAGATCCATAAGAAGAAGGCGTTGAAAAGGGAGCGTGCTACCCATTCCAATGATAATAAAGGGAGAAATAGTAGATAGCAAGAGAATGAAAGGGGAAGTGAAGCGGAAGGAATTCTTAAAATTTTTTAAAAAGCCAGGGCATCAAATTGATAACTGCTGGATGAAATTGGGTAGATGCTTGTATTGTGGAAGTCAACAACACCGAGTCATCGATTGCCCAGTAAAGAAGAACCGAACGCCACGCCAAGGATGGTTACAAGCCTTTGTGGATATAAATCATGCCAATGAAGGTAGACAAGGTACTATCACCAAACCCTTAGTTTAAATTCATATTATATTCTCGATAGCAAAGCCCTAAATGGGGGAGATGAGGGAATGAAATATTCAGGATAAATTAGTAATCGTATCATATCATATGAATTTGGGGACCAAGTTCTTTTTAAGTGGGGGAAGATGTAGTATCCCGGAAAAATCCATTAGACACATGTCATGGCAGGTCACCTAGAACATCCTAGACTTAAATTATCCTAATAAGGACATCCTAGGCTCTGATACCAACTGTCATGCCCCGCCAATTTAGCAGCGGAATAAATCGTGGAGGCATGAACAACGTGTATGGTAACGTAAATTGTACATACATTTGCATATATCAGAGCAACTAATGAACAATAATTGCAATAAACTCTTTATTTTATTGATAATTCATCTAAACTATTCCAACCACTAACTCAGAGCCAAAACACAGGGCTCAATAGCATCATTACATTTGGAAATGATAACTAAACAACTAACTAAACTAACTCTAGGGTACTGGGGATAATCCATTGCTATGACTCCAGGACGCTCATCACTCCAGTCCATTCCCGTTGTTGTGTGTAAGGTCATCACTTGACCTACCTGAAAACACAATAACAAATAACGAAGGGTGAGCGATAACGCACAGTAGGACTTAATATCTCGTGTAAACAAGCATGCTTTAAGTGATTAATGTCTTGTAACGTAGGTTAACTAGAGAGAACGATCAAGTATAGTCAAGAGAGTAATAGTGCAAGATAACAAGAGATTGATGGCATACTATATCAAAAGAATGATAGCATGCGATAACATGTGAACGATAATACATTTTACAAGAGTATGGCAAAACTAGGTTGATAGAGAAATGATCATATAACGAAATAGCGCGAAATGAGATAATGTGTAAAGAGCTAATGTGTAAAAAGATAACGTGTAAAGAGATAACGTGTATGGTTGCACCACAGTTCACTAGAAGAGTACGGCAATAGTCACTTTAGGACAGTAGTCGTTTAACGGTAGTACAGTACGTCTAAACTCCTCAGACTAATATTATAACAGTCAGTGCTAGCACAATAATAGCACCGAAATGATACAGTACGTCTGAACTCCTTAGACTAATAGTATAATAGTTCGATGTCTAGCCAATGTAGAGATAGTCAAAGCCGGTGCAATACAGAACACTGTCAATAGCACCTGCAGGTATTTTCAGGTGGCTCTCTGCCCCCAGGACTAGATTGGAGCCCCTCGGGCACTCTCTGTGCCCTGCACAGTATGCATTCGAGTCAGTAGGGTCACCGGACCCATATTATGGCACTAGACAGTCATGTCTAGTACAAGCAATAGGAGCCACAATAGCTCAAGAGTCTCAAAAGAGTACTAGATGAATAGACGAGATAGTAGAGTGAACGTGAATAGATGAGAGTACAATGATCGTAGACGAGATAGTGGTATAATCATAAAACAACGTTAAATCACGATAGTAACGGTTGCACAGCACTAGGTCGAGTACCGACAGTCTGGTAGAAGTCACATTCGCCCATTAGCCGCACTATGAACACTGGCTAGATGGTCCGACGTGATCCAAAGGTAAGAGAGAGATACTAAGGTCTTTTGGATCGTACTGATCCCTGAGGGTGTATGGATTTAGGGTACAACTAGCTCGTCGGCTAAGGACGTGCGCCAAAGCCAATAAGAGTTACGGAGGCCTTGACAAGGAGTCCCTGGCCCAGTCAAGAGTATTCCCGATGGAGAGGTGGTCCAAGTCAAGAGAAAGTGTGTAACGAAACGTTGTCTGTCTTGCCTCGAGTGCTCGAAGGTAGAGGGATGCGATAACGGTGTACAAATCATGAGAATAAAACGAAGACATGTGTCATTTAAATAATAGGAAAATTAGGTAATTAATTTCACTTAATTACCAGATACATTATTGAGTAATTTAATAGGGTCAAATGACAAACACTAATGTTATATGTGTGTAAGTGTAAAGAAAATCATGAGAATATGATAAATTGTGGAAATGGCTTTTAATTACTGAGGATTATTTAATTAAAGACAATTAATATCATTTAGGTAAAGGATAGTCTTAATAGTGTATGATTTAGCTTAAACAAGGGTTAAATGGTAAATAGAATAGGGGTATAAATGCAATTATTAGGTTCTAGCCGAAATCTGAAAATCGCGGCGGGGGAGCCCGTCGCGATTAAGGTCTCGACGGGGCGGCCGGGCGCGTCAGGTGAACCGGCCGATCTGGCCCGGTTCGGGGTGGAAATAGTGGCGGCTCAGACCGCCGCATTCTTGACGTGATGTGACAACGGGGCGTGACCCAGCTGATATCGCGGCGGGTCGCGCCGTCGCGATATCAGAAGGGTCCAGCCTTTTTTTCCCTTTTTCCAGGGCAGATCCTGTTTGATATAGGGTACTTGTAAATTTAATATAAAATTTCACATGATCCAAAAATCACAAAACTAGTTTTAAACTAAAGTAGACACATAGATCTATCATCATGCATAATTAATTCGAAAATAGACAAGGTTTAGGTATGCTTTGATCATGTTACATTTCAGTGACCTAAATATGCACAGTCAAGGTTCAACGAATTAATTAGAGATGGATACATAATGAAAATTAGGGAAACTGAGGGCGTTGGAAAGCTAACATGATGTAGTATTTATGAGAATGTTCTCATGGTATGGGGTCAAGCATACATGAGGTTTAAAAGTAAACATGAAGGGTCTGATATATGGATAAGATAGAGCTTCAAGGAATTAATTCTCCCTCATGGGAGATCAAAATAGAGAAAAACCAGAGGGCTTTTGCAAAGAATCATGAAGTCTAATGAGGGTAAGTTTTACACGAATTTGTCTTGAGAGATTGCCTACCTTTAACGTATTAAGAAAATCCTAGGGTTGAAGACGAGGTAGAAGATGAAATCTCCTTGCTCCAAGCTCCTTCCTTCTTGCTCCTCTCGTCCTCAGCTCCTCTCTTCGTCCTTCAAAGTCCCAGCAATGAAATGAGACTTGGTTGGGATGAATTAGAGGTGTATAGGTTGATTAAGAATCCATCCTTTCTAAAACTCCTCTTTCTCTTCAAACTCTTAATTTCTCTATTTATCTCCTTATTTCCTAGTATTATCCCACCTAATAGGATACAGGAGAGGTCCAATTTTGTGCGTAATGATTTAGGATAGGATTATGACTCTTTTTAGGACATTTATAACCCTTTTTAGTATTTATCTTACCCTTATTTAATTTATTTATTAATTAACTACGAATTTTCACATTTATCTCCCCCTATTCTAGCATTTATCCACTAATTGGCTTGGGGGAGATCTAATTTCGTGGGTAATAAGTTAGGGTAAGTCTAGGACTCCTCTTTTGGATATTTTAGGTTAATTAATATTTATCTTAACCCATTTTCTATTTACTACTATTTTTAGGTACGAATTTAGCTTAATTACTTCACATCTCATGATGGGCTCTTCATATTTGCCCAACAATTCATGTTAGGACCTTTAGTAAAACTCATTCTTAATTTAGCTTAATGGGTCTTGATTTGATTCTATTTATTCACCCTTTATTCTAATTTAAATCTATTTATCACACTTATTCAATTAACTTCTTATTTTATTTCAAATTAATATTATTTATGCCAATGTTTCTAATCTTCATCATTTGGGCTCTTACTCTTGGCCCAATAACTCATGTGAGCTTATGTACAACTCATGTTCACTTTACTTAATGGGTTTGTAATTATCCTTTTTATTAAAGAATTTATTCATGAGCCATGATTGTCCATTGGTCCAAATATCATAATGGGATATCGACCCATATTATTTAAAGTCTCTCCACATGTTTATTTTAATTTATAATCCTCTTTGTCTCATAAAATAATGGGTTCTCCGACTTATTCCTTAATTACAATAATAGGTCGTATAAATTCTTAAACTTAGTCCAAATGATTTTTCTATATCCAAATTCATGATGGGTCATTAGATAGTATTATTTAAAGTGCAATTACTAATTTTATGAATATTTATATGGGTTTATATGCATGCAATAATGGTGCATACCTTTTTAATTAATTAAATTTATTAATTGATAAATTTTCAATTTATCTATATTTTTAAATTACAGAATTTTTCGGGGTACTACATCCTCCCACACTTAAAAAGAATTTTGTCCCAAAATTCATATGATATGATATGACTATCAATTTATTCTGAATATTTCATTCCATCATCTCCCCCACTTAGGGTTTTGCTATCGAGAAAATAATATGAACTTCAAACTAAGGGTTTAGTGATGGTACCTTGTCCACCTTTATTGGCATGATTTGTATCCACAAGAACTTGTAATCGTCTTTGGTGTGGAGTTTGGTCCTTCTTTATGGACAATCGATGACTAGGTGTTGTTGATTTTCACAACGCAAGCATCTGCCTATTTTCTTCCACAATTATCAATCTGATGCTCTGGCCTTTTACAAAATTTACAGAATTCCTTCTGTTTCACTTCCCCTTTCATTTTCTTGCTATCTACTGCATTTCTTCCTTTATTATCATTGGAATGGGTAGCACGTTCCCTTTTCAACGCCTTTTTTTCTGGATCTTTTCAAGAAGTCTCACGGTGTCCTCTACTATTTGAGCTCTCGATACATGTCTAAAAATACTACAAGGTCTAGTGGAGCCAGCTTTTCCCAGAACACAGGTCTCAATCCTTCTAAGAATCTCTTTGCCTTCATCTTTTCCTTACTCACCAAATGTGGTGCATATTGTGCCAGTCTTTCAAATTGTGCTTCATATTCTGCTACAGACATCATTCGTTGTTTTAAATTGGCGAATTCATTTGCCTTCTTCTCACGAATCCTTTCAGAAAAATATTTGGTGTTGAAGAGTTCTAAAAATTCATCCCACTCTATGTTGATGTCGGGTAATTGTCGACTGGCAGCTTCCCACCAAGCTCTAGCATCGCGGTCTAATTGGAAGGTTGCCAGAAGGACTTTCTCCTTCTCTGAACATTGCATGACTCTAAAGATTCGTTCCATCGCCTTCACCCAATTTTCAGCTTCATCGGGATCTGGAGTTCCATTAAACCTAGGGGGATTCATTCGTTAAAAGTTCCCGTATAAGTCTCCTACCCCATTCCTTTCTCCTGCTTGAATCACACTGTTAAAGGCTTGCGTTAACCTCTGTACGGTGCTTTGCAAGTCCCGCATTTGTGTGTGTGTGTGTGTGTGTGGTGTGTGTGTGTGTGTGTGTGTGTGTGTGTGTGTGTGTGTGTGTGTGTGTGTGTTTGTGTGTGTGGTGTGTGTGTGTGTGGTGTGTGGTGTGTTGTGTGTGTGGTGTGTGTATTAAGTCTTAACCATGGTTCTACCCAATTCTCACATAGGTATAGTGGTTGACTTAGACACGTGTCATGGTAGGTCACGTAGAACATCCTAGACTTAAATTATCCTAATAAGGACATCCTAGGCTCTGATACCAACTGTCATGCCCCGCCAATTTAGCAGCGGAATAAATCGGGGAGGCATGAACAACGTGTATGGTAACGTAAATTGCACATACATTCACATATATCAGAGCAACTAATGAACAATAATTGTAATAAACTCTTTATTTTATTGATAATTCATCTAAACTATTCCAACCACTAACTCAGAGCCAAAACACAAGGCTCAATAGCATCATTACATTTGAAAATGAAATATAACTAAACAACTAACTAAACTAACTCTAGGGTACTGGGGATAATCCATTGCTATGACTCCAGGACGCTCATCACTCCAGTCCATCCCGTTGTTGTGTGTAAGGTCATCACTTGACCTACCTGAAAACACAATAACAAATAACGAAGGGTGAGCGATAACGCACAGTAGACTTAATATCTCGTGTAAACAAGCATGCTTTAAGTGATTAATGTCTTGTAACGCAGGTTAACTAGAGAGAACGATCAAGTATAGTCAAGAGAGTAATAGCGCAAGATAACAAGAGATTGATGGCATACATATCAAAAGAATGATAGCATGCGATAACATGTGAACAATAATACATTTTACAAGAGTATGGCAAAACTAGGTTGATAGAGAAATGATCATATAACGAGATAGCGCGAAATGAGATAACGTGTAAAGAGATAACGTGTAAAAAGATAACGTGTAAAGAGATAACGTGTATGGTTGCACCACAGTGCACTAGAAGAGTACGTCAATAGTCACTTTAGGACAGTAGTCGTTTAACGGTAGTACAGTACGTCTGAACTCCTCAGACTAATATTATAACAGTCAATGCTAGCATAATAATAGCACCGAAATGATACAGTACGTCTGAACTCATCACACTAATAGTATAATAGTTCGATGTCTAGCCAATGTAGAGATAGTCAGAGCCGGTGCAATACAGAACACTGTCGATAGCCCCTGCAGGTATTTTCGGGTGGCTCTCTGCCCCTAGGACTAGATTGGAGCCCCTTGGGCACTCTCCGTGCCCTGCACAGTATGCATTCGAGTCAGTAGGGTCACCGGACCCATATTATGGCACTAGACAGTCATGTCTAGTACAAGCAATAGGAGCCACAACAGCTCAAGAGTCTCAAAAGAGTACTAGATGAATAGACGAGATAGTAGAGTGAACGTGAATAGATGAGAGTACAATGATAGTAGACGAGATAGTGGTATAATCGTAAAACAACGTGAAATCACGATAGTAACGGTTGCACAGCACTAGGTCGAGTACCGACAGTCTGGTAGAAGTCACATTCGCCCATTAGCCGCGCTATGAACACTGGCTAGATGGTCCGGCGTGATCCAAAGGTAAGAGAGAGATACTAAGGTTGTTTGGATCGTGCTGATCCCTGAGGGTGTATGGATTTAGGGTACAACTAGCTCATCGGCTAAGGACGTGCCAAAGCCAAGAAGACTTACGGAGGCCTTCACAAGGAGTCCCTGACCCAGTCGAGAGTATTCTCGATGGAGAGGTGGTCCAAGTCAAGAGAAAGTGTGTAACGAAACGTTGTCCGTCTTGCCTCGAGTGCTCGAAGGCAGAGGGATGCGATAACGGTGTACAAATCATGAGAATAAAACGAAGACATGTGTCATTTAAATAATAGAGAAATTTTGTAATTAATTTCACTTAATTACCAGATACATTATTGAGTAATTTAATAGGGTCAAATGACAACAATAATGTTATGTGTGTGTAAGTGTAAAGAAAATCATGAGTATATGATAAATCGTGCAAATGGCTTTTAATTACTGAGGATTATTTAATTAAAGACAATTAATATCATTCAGGTAAAGGATAGTCTTAATAGTGTATGATTTAGCTTAAACAAGGGTTAAATGGTAAATAGAATAGGGGTATAAATGCAATTATTAGGTTCTGGCCGAAATCTAGAAATCGCGACGGGGGAGCCCGTCGTGATTCAGGTCGCGACGGGGCGGCCGAGCGCATCAGGTGAACCGGTCGATCTGGCCCAATTCAGAGTGGAAATAGCGGCAACTCAGGCCTCCGCGTTCTTAACGCGACGTGACAGTGGGGCGCGACCTGGCTGATATCGCGGCGGGTCGCGCCGTCGCGATATCAGAAGGGTCCGCCCCTTTTTCCCTTTTTCCAGGGCGGATCCTGTTTGATACAGAGTACTTGTAAATTCAATATAAATCGCACGATGATCTGAAAATCACGAACTAGTTTTAAACGAAAGTAGACACAAAGATCTATCAACATGCATAACTAATTCGAAAATAGACAAGGTTTAGGTATGCTTTGATCATGTTCCATTTCAGTAACCTAAACATGTGCAGTCAAGGTTCAATGAATTAATTAGAGATGGATACATAATGAAAATTAGGGAAACTAGAGGCGTTTAAAAGCTAACATGATTTAGTATTTATGAGAATTTTCTCATGGTATGGGGTCAAGCATACACAAGGTTTAAAAGTAAATATGAAGGGTCGGGTACATGGATAAGACAAAGCTTCAAGAAATTAATTCTTCCTTATGGGAGATCGAAATAGAGCGAACTAGATGATTTTTGCAAAGAATCATGAAGTCTACCTAGGATAATTTTACATGAATTTGGCTTGAGAGATTGCCTACCTTTCACACGTTTAAGAAAATCCTAGGGTTGAAGATGAGGTAGAAGATGAAATCTCCTTGCTTCAAGCTCCTTCCTTCTTGCTCCTCTCGTCTTCAGCTCCTCTCTTCATCCTTCAAAGTCCCAACAACGAAATGAGACTTGGTTGGGACGAATAAGAGGTGTATAGGGTGATTAAGAGTCCATCCTTTCTAAAACTCCTCTTTCTATTCAAACTCTGAATTTCTACTATCTCCTTTTCCTTATTTCTTATTATCCACCATAGGATAGGGGAGAGGTCCAATTTCGTGGGTAATAGTTTAGGATAGGATTAGGACTCTTTTTAGGACATTTATAACCCTTTTTAGTATTTATCTTACCATTATTTAATTTATTTATTAATTAACTACGAATTTCCACATTTATCTCCCCTATTCTAGTATTTATCCACTAATTGACTTGGGGAGAGATCTAATTTCGTGGGTAATAATTAGGGTAAGTCTAGGACTCCTCTTTTGGATATTTTGGGTTAATTAATGTTTATCTTAACCCCTTTTCTATTTACTACTATTTTTAGGTACGATTTAGCTTAATTACTTCACATCTCATGATGGGCTCTTCATATTTGGGCCCAACAATTCATGTTAGGACCTTTAGTAAAACTCATTCTTAATTTAGCTTAATGGGTATTGATTTAATTCTATTTATTCACCCTTTATTATAATTTAAATCTATTTATCACACTTATTCAATTAACTTCTTATTTTATTTTAAATTAATATTATTTATGCCAATGTTTCTAATCTTCATCATTTGGGCTCTTACTCTTGGCCCAATAACTCATGTGAGCTTATTTGTACAACTCATGTTCACTTTACTTAATGGGTTTTTAATTATCCTTTTTATTAAAGAATGTATTCATGGGCCAAGATTGTCCATTGGTCCAAATATCATAATGGGCTATCGACCCATATTATTTAAAGTCTCCCCACATGTTTATTTTAATTTATAATCCCCTTTGTCTCATAAAATAATGGGTTCTCCGACTTATTCCTTAATTACGATAATAAGTCGCATAAATTCTTAAACTTAGTCCAAATTATTTTTCTATGTCCAAATTTCATAATGGGTCATTAGATAGTATTATTTAAAGTAAAATTACTAATTTTATGAAATATTTATATGGGTTTATACGCATGCAATAATGGTGCATACCTTTTTAATTAATTAAATTTATTAATTGATAAAATTTCAATTTATCTATATTTTTAAATTACGGAATTTTTCGGGGTACTACAGGTAAGGATCGGCCCTGCACCATTTCCTGTGACGCAAGAGGACCCGTCCACATAGAGCTCCCACGGCGGTTCATCCGCCAATGGGGGGTCCGTCTTGGTAGGAAGGGTGCATTCCACCACGAAGTCCGCCAGTGCTTGGGCCTTGATAGCAATCCTGGGTCAGTAGCTGATGTCGAATTCTCTGAGCTCAACGGCCCATTTAATGAGTCTTCCGGAAGCCTTTGGGAGCTGTAGAATGAGCTTCAGTGGCTAGTCAGTAAATATTGTGATCGGATGGGCCTAGAAGTATGGCCTGAGTTTCTGTGCAGCGGTGATGAGCACCAGCGCGAGCTTCTCTACTCGGGGATATCTCCTCTCAGCCTCCTGCAGGACTCTACTCACGTAGTAGACTGGATGTTGCACTGTCGTTTCTTCTCTGATTAGTACCGTGCTGATGGAGTGTTCGGTGACTGATAAGTACACGAACAGTTGTTCTCAGAGCACTGGTTTGGAGAGAATTGGCAGAGCAGCGAGATATTCCTTCAGCTCGGTGAAGGCCACTTCACACTCCTCGGTCCACTGTACCTACCCCCCTTACGGTGAGGCACCTTTGGGGACTCGCAGCAACTTGAAGAAATTAAAACTTATCTCCGCTGCTCGGGACATGAAGCGGTTGAGGGCCGCGAGGCGACCAGTGAGCCGCTTGACGTCGCGTACCGTCCTTGGACTGCTCATCTCCAGTATGGCTCTGATTTTTTCAGGATTCGCCTCTATTCCTTTGTTGGAGATGAGGAAACCGAGAAACTTCCTTGAGCGCACTCCAAAAGCGCACTTGGCTAGGTTGATCTTCATGTTGTACCTTCGCAAGGTGGTGAAAGTTTCCTTCAAGTCGGTGATGTGGTCGGCGCTCGGGCACATTTTGACCAACATGTCGTCGACGTAGACCTCCATATTGCACCCGATCTTCTGCTCGAACATTTTGTTGACTAGTCGTTGGTAAGTTGCGCCTGCATTTTTCAAACTGAATGGCATTCTGGTGAAGCAGTAGCGGCCGAGATCGGTTACAAACGTGGTGGCATCTTGGTCCGGTAGATGCATACTGATCTGGTGATAACCAGAGTAGGCGTCCAAGAAGCTGAGAAGCTCGTGCCCGAAAGTTGCGTCCACCAGCTGGTCTATGCGTGGCAGAGGAAAGTTATCCTTGGGCATTGCCTTGTTGAGATCCTTGTAGTCCACGCACACCTACCATTTGTCGTTGGCTTTGCGGACGAGGACTACATTAGAGATCCACCTGGGGAACTCGGCTTCTTGGAGCAGCCCAACTGATCGGCTTTTGACGACGTGATCATGGATCACGATCTGTCATTCCCGATTAACGGGACGCCGCCTCTACTAGACAGGTGGTACCCTTGGATCCAGGTTCAGATGATGAGTCATCACCTCATGAGGGATACCGGGCAGCTCGTCGTTCGACCACGTGAATGCGTCCAAGTTGCCAGCAGGAAAGCCTTGTAGCATTGTGGTTCGGCTTCTGGTACCAAAGTGCCAATATAGAGAACGTGATCAGGGTCATCGTCCACCTGCACAGGTAGCAGATCTTTAGCAGGCGTTCCTCGACTGGTCGAAGCCTCACTAGTTGGCACAGGCAGAGCCACTGAGTCTGCAGTGGGCTATTTGTCTCTTAAAGAGAGAACGTAGCACCGTCGGAACTCACGTTGGCTTCCGAGAACCTCCCCAATGCCATGCAGAGTTGGGAACTCCATCTTTTGGTGCAGAGATGAAGGCACGGCTTTGATGCGGCCGATCAGGCCTCTGCCGAGGATGGTGTTATACCCTGGCGTGGTTTCGATGACAAGGAACTCCACCATCTTGGTCACATTCCTTGGTGTTCTTCCCAAACTGATTGACAAACGGATTTGGCCCATCAGATGTACAAAGACTCCAGAGAAGCCAAACAGAGGTGATTCTACTGGGGTCAGCTGCTCGGCCTTCAAACCCATAAGAATGACACAGTCGTAGGCTAACACATCCGGTGCACTTCCATTATCCACAAGGATACACCGCACATTACAATGGTTGATGGTGGCCGAGATGACCAACGCATCAGTGTGTGGAGTTGTAACTCCTACAAGGTCATTGTCCGAGAAGGTGATAGCCTCCTCGGATCGTGCGTGTGTCGGGCTTGGTGGATAAGGGGTCGGTCGAGGAGCTAGAGACCGTTCGACTTGATGCACCCTCCGAGCATAGCCGCGTCGGTTCTGGGTGCTCTCTCCGCCTGCACCGAGACCTCCGCGATCACATTGATCTCCTGTCCATTCGGCTCGTTGTTGATGGGCTGCTCGGGGGTTCGCTCTCGGCGCCTTGGGCGGTCTTCGTTCTGGCGCACATACCATCCCAAATAACCGCGCTTGATCAAGGACTCGATCTCGTCCTGAGTTGGCGGCATTTGGAGGTGTCGTGGTCGTGGTCGCGATGGAAGCAACAGTACTGTCCTGGTTGCACCTGTGGGATCAGAACACATCCTAGGTGGCCACCGAACATACTACTCGTCTGGATCTTGGCCAGGATCTGTTCGGGGGCCACCGTGAGGGGAGTATACTCGGTGAAGGGGCGTAGTCGGTGCGGCCAATCCCTGTTTCACCGGCTCTTCTTCCGTTCTCGGTCGAAACTGTTGTTGAAAGGCCTCTTCTTCTCCACGGGATCGGCCTTCTCGGCTTTGCTGGTAGCTAGACTCTCTTCACATGCAGCATGGCGCTGGGCGGTCGAGAGGAGCTTGGCCAGGGTCTTTGGCTGTTGCATCCCCAGCGTTCTTTGGAGGAACCCATCGTGGGTGCCCTGTATGAGGCCACTGGTAGCAAGCGGGATGTCCAGACATGAGATGTGTAGTGCCTCGGTCTAGAACCTCTTGACGTAGTCCCAGAGAGCCTTGCCTTTCTTCTGTCAGACAGACAGAAGAGAGGCCGTCGTGCGGGGCTGGGACCTTCCGCCCGGGAAGTTGTCACGGAAGGACTTCTTCACCTGGTGGAAGGAGGTAATGGAGCTCGCCGGGAGGGTTTCAAACCAAGCCCTCGCGGTCTCCTTCAGAGTGGCCGGGAAAGCCCGGCACTTTGCTGCATCTGATGCTCCGTGGAACACCATGTGTGACTCAAACCCGTGGATGTAATCCACCGAGTCGGTAGTGCTATCGGAAGGGGCGATGGAAGGTAGGGGCAGCATTGGCGATACCCGGGCCTCCAGGATCTCCTCCACGAACAGGGAGTGGAAGTTCAGGTCATCGCTCATCGGAGCTCTACCCTCCACCCTCTGAACCATCGCATCCATGCGTCGTTCCAGGTCGACGATGCGACGAAGTTGTTAGGATCAAATATTCAGTGATGACAAAGCTAGAAGGGGGGTTGAATATATTGCAGTGAAAACTTAAGCAATTTAAAAATTACTTCATATTAAGAGATCTATTCAATTGAAACCCCACTGAACTGATGCAATGTGTGTGATTAAAATGTGTGAAACATTTTATCAATTAGTTTAAGCATTAAACATGTGATTGATATGTGTGAACAAATTAATAAGTAATGTGTAGACGAAATCCCTATGCATGCATCTAGCGCAACATAAGATCAAACCACAACACAAACCACAGTACACAAGGGATTTTTAGGTGGTTCGGAGATCACATCCAGTGACTTCTACGTCCACCCCTCACACAGTGAGGCCACACTACTCAAAGTTGAGTACAACACACACACTTGAGCATAACAGCTCAAACACACACACATGCTAGATCAAGTTCACAAAAGATCATATCCTCTAGCCTTGATCTGATCAACACACCACACACAAATCAGATTATGCATAAGCTAGCATAGATCACATCACACACACTATGATCTGTACAGAACACTTGTACAGATCACAAGGTACAAACTTACACATAATCCACGTACTAATCTCAGTTCAGTACACATACTCACAGATATATAAAATGAATTAAGAAAGGTTTAAGTGAAGGAAGAAATATCTCTTCAAATATTAATCTGATCACCACGATCACAGATTCACATTGTTTCTTCCTGATACTGCTACTGCTTGAACTGGAGTTGGATTTCGATGAAGTCCTGAGCAATTCGATCTCAGAAGCTTCAAGCAGGTGCGTCTTGTGACGGAACGCCTCGGCCAAGCCCGTTAAACCAATAAGCACTTGATCCGAGTCCGCCTCCGCGAACGGGCCGTAGCCTCGCAAGGGAAACCAAACACAGTCGTGTAAACATTAAGGAACACACAATTCATATATAATTTTTCACAATTTACATAGCCATATTCCATTAAAACTGAAAAGGTGTACAAAATCTGGGGCATACCCCGAGGTACAACAAAGAAAGTAAACAATACAAAAACTACAAGGCTACAAGGCTACACTGCTGAAGTACTACTCTGCTGGAGGTACTGACCCTGCTCCGCTACGACGCGGCCCAGAACTGGACGTCGGACGGGAAACGTCCTCCTCGCCCTCACCTGTGGGGGTAGGGGTGAGCCTCTCTAGTCACTGGCTCAGTAGGGAACTCCCCCAAGCCGAGCAAACCACAACCACAGGTACAAAACAGTAAACAGTACCAACAAATATAAAACAGCTAAGCAGGTAAGTAAAGCTGTAAAATACTCACCGTCTGTCGACTTCGAGAAACAACTGTAGTAACTAAACGGTAAACCCAAACAGGTGTACAAGCCAAAGTAGAGACAGCCAACACGAGCCACGTAAACTGGTTCGCGACACAAGAACTGACTCGGACAACTAACACAGGTCCACCTCTCAGTCTCGCAGCCACGACGAAAGGTCCAGCTACCGCTCACACGTAAAAAGGTCAAACAACTGTGGAGACCAACTAAAACACCACAACCTGCAAACCACACGGTCACAGGCCCATGCCTGGCACCTCCAGAGACCTGGCCTGGGCTCGCTAGAGTGAGGCACTGGAAAAAAAGGACTAGCTGGGGTCCAGTACGTCTACTGGTGTCCGTACCCCCAACTACAAGCGCGCTACAAGTGACTAAAAACAACCACACTGTCACTGTCCCACTGTCGTCTTTCCTCAGCCGGACGTACAACTCTAACACAAGAGTGAGGGTGTCCAGGTCAGGCGACACAGACCTCTACGGTACAACACAAGTACCGGGACAAGGCCCCGAGCTAACAGCCTGGCTCACAAAGAACCTGGGGCACCCAACTGGAGAGGTAACCACGGTAGGCGTCGTACTACTTGTCACGTACACAAAACCACGTGCACGTCACACACAAACCACGTGAAACCTCACGCAAACCACAAGTAACCACTGGTCCACTATATGTGAACCCAACTGACTCGCGTACACCGCACAGTCACCGAAGTAAACACTTAACAGCATATCTTGTATGCTAAATACGAGAACCATGTGCACTTAGTGCACCTCGTATGATACACGCATGCATTATCGATAAACACCATAAATAGCCATTTCTGTTCATATAGGAGTAGGCGGCCACATCGATTGCCGCTTACAGGAAGTAGACGACAAGGTCTCTGGCCGTCAACCTCCTGGCTGAAGATCTTGGCGGCACACGATGTTGACGCCAAGTTCCCGGCCTTAAACCCTGCAGAAACCCTAATCCGGTCCTGCGAGTTTTCCACTCATTCAATTACAGAAAACATGTAAATGCTATCCTCTAGCATGATAGAACCCAAACAACCCAATTATACATGCTTACACATTAAACTACACAAACCACCCATTATCCCGCATGGTGCAATTCTATCCAAACATGGATTATCATACTGGTTCAAGTAGTTATGATGTGTTTTAATGTTTCTAGGGAGCTACCAGGGTCGTCCCCTACCTCAGAACGCGTTAGAATCTCCCGCAACTTCCCGGTTTACGCCGAGCCCTCCGCGAGTTCCCACGCGAATTGCACCACGCCGCGACGTTTCCTCGCGCAATTCGGCGACGCCGCGCGTCCCACGATCGACCAGCCACTCCTCGATACTGTTAGAACCTTCAAAGACTCGGGGGCAGCAAGCTGGGGCAAAGAGGGAGAGAGGGTGAGCTGAGAGAGCTGCCCTCGGGTGAACATATAACCGCTGAACTGACAGGTTGGCGTCAACCCCCTTGTCGCCCACATGCAACGCCAGATTAAACGACCACAAAAGCTGCCGCCAAGTTCATGATGTAAACGTCCATGAACCTGGACGCCAACAGTCAATGACCACCCTTGGCCGCCAACTCAGACAGAACAGCAGCAGGTCCTATTCCAATTCAGAACCTACCCTGCTCTTTACCTGCTCAAGCCACGCAATCACACCATGCATTCCACACACCCAACTCACACCGGCCTCACAACGGCCGCCACAACCACAATGCACATGATCCGCATGGATCCGAAAAGCACGCGACGTTACAAGTCTCCTCTAAACTCTCCTCCAATTTCCCTTTGCTTCTTCTGCTACTTGGATTGCTCTTCCTCTTCTTCACCTTTTCTTTCAGAGCCTTGATGGTGAATTTGGCTTCCAATCGATCCTCAGATGTAATCCTTTGGTCTACAACTTCTGGAGCTCGAACAGAGTACTGGAGAGGTCTCTTCTTACCACCTCAGCCTTTCTTGGAGTTGTATGGGATCTTTCTGCGAAAGGGGGCAATGGGCACTTTTTATAGGTGTGTCCTAATCATTACACAGCGTGGGAATCTGTGTGTATGAGAAAAGGACGTCCTAAGTGAGTGCACATGCTACTCACGTGTTGGCGTTGGACCTGCGGTTGTCGACAGACGCACAACAGTTGTCGACAGCCACTGCCACAGATCTTCTATCCAGAACCATGATCTTGAAGGCTTGTCTGGGCTGTCGACAGATGACCCAGTGCTGTCGACAACCACTGCTCAACTTGGTTCTTCCAGAAACTAAGTGTTGAGAACTTGTCTGGGTTGTCGGCAGGTGATTTCTGGTTGTCGACAACTACTGCTAAAACTTGTCTATCTAGAAGCAATATCATCAAAAACTTTCCTCGTAGGTTTGTCATTTGATTTTGACTTGACTTTATGTACTCTTTGAGTTCAATATACATCAATCTGGAGATGCTCTTAGTCATTCTACCCATTGGCCCTTCAAACACAAATCATCAGTGTTAATGAAGCATTTATTCAAGATTACTTAAGTAAGGTAATTTAAACTCATGTTGACACACTTATGGTATGTGTCGACACACACATTCATTTCATTAATAAAGGTTCAATGAAAACCAATCATGTGTCGAAACCAAGACAGGAGTATTGTATCAACACACATGTGAAAAAACACATTCTAGTGAACTGGTTGCAGCATATGTGTCGACACCAAGAAGATCATGTGTCGACACACTTTGACAGTGACTTGACATGTGAGTGTATTCATCTAAAATATGAACATGTCAGGTTGACACAGATTTTCAACATGATCAAAAGGTTCTTCATCAACAACACAAATTTGTCATCATCAAAACACAAATATGTTTGAAGTTATGTGGTTAACAAGATTGTCCAGAATTATCCAGAATTATGTCATCATCAAAACACAAATATGTTTGAAGTTATGTACTTAACAAGATTTACCAGAATTGTGTCATCATCAAAAATAGATCAAAGCAATGACCAAGTCAGTGAGTCTGGTTATTTAAATAACTGTAACTCAACATTCTCCCCATTTTTGATGATGACAAAATACACATTCATATTTCTCCCCATTTTTGACAACATCAAAAAGATTAATGGAAAATATAAATGACAAGAAAGCACGATGGTCATGTACATTATTATTTTGAGATTGGCAAGCATGAAATTTGCAAACATGGACAACAAGAATAGCATGGATTGTTTTCATTCAAAAAGTTGCAATCATTACAGAAGCTTGCAGTTGTAATCATATTGTTTCCCTCAAATTCTCCCCCTTTTTGATAACAACAAAAAGACTCTCTTTCCCCCCTTAATCAACGAAAAGTATAGTCGCCCCCTTGGTAGAACACTCTCCCCCTATGATGGTGCCAATGAAGTAAGTAGTAGGAAAAGTGATACCAAAGAACATCAATGGATGGAGATCAAAGTATGAGTGACATGTAAGCAAGGGGTAGAATTGGGAGATGAATGATTAAATCAATAAGATCTTTGATATTGAAATATGAGAGAAAAATTATTGTGTCTTTAGATTGTGCAACAAAGTTTAATAACAAAGACACATTCAATCACAACATATGTCAAAGTTATAATAACTTGAATGCATTTAAAAAGATGAAGCAAATGTTATGAAAGTGACCTATATGAGTTGACAAAAGTGTTTATCACATGAGTTTAGTAACTAAACATTTAACACAATATAGAATAATAACTCTAAACCCAATTAACATGAACTTCATCTAGGACAATGTACATGTTGTTCTTTTTTTGCCTTTTATATTTTTCTTTCATTTTGTGAGAGAGAATATAAGAGTAAATTGGTCAAATCACACCTTTCAGTGCAAGATGTCACAATTACCCAATGCAAGACCCCTGATTACTCAGTGGTTTAACCTTCATTACAGAGTTGAAACATTTTGTTTGTCACCTTTTGACGCGAGCCAAAACACTTGATTAGGTGAAATGAACCCGATTACTCAGTGATAAATTGAAGTTTTCATTGCTCTGTTTGTATCTCTCTATTTTTCTGAACACTTTCTACTTGAATTTTTTTTAAGAACAGAATTACACTAATTACAATAGACATGATTGTGATTGTCGAGAGATTATTCTTAACATGTGTTAAAGATAAGGCTTGAAAACATACACATGTTAAACACTAAAGCTATTCATGTGCCTACATGTGTTTTGTAACTCAGTTTAAATGAGTTCAGCATTAAAATTTAGCATAAACTTGTTCTTAGATTGTATCTTTAAGACTAAATTAAGTGTACAATTATTTTAGTCTTTGTGTATGAAATCTCTCATATAGGAATATCATAAAGACTCAATTATTCTGATGCAAGACTTGAATAAAAGGTATGAAATGTCAAGAAGATAGAATCAGGAAATAAATGGAAATTGATTTTCAAGCATGAGTTTGAGTGGATGTTCAAGATAGGAGAGTGACCAAGAAATGTTGACTGATAATAAAACAAGTCTCTCTCACAGAAAGACTCCCCCTCAAGGATGTAATGGAAGCCTTCATTCAAGATTGAATTTGACATACTGAGAAAGGATTTTCAAGACAACTGTCGACAATCAGATCTCATGTGTCAACAACTACAGAGGTAGTAGAATCAAATGGTAGAAGGAGATTATCTGTTGACAAACCACATGGAAATTATTGACAAAACAGACATGAAGAATTGTATAATTGACATAGAAGTTTTAACAATCAGAAGATGATGTGTCGACACATGATTCTTAGTGTGTCAATCTGATGAAGATCAAATACAAGAAGATCATTTGTCAACAAACTGAATGGGAGTTGTCGACAAATCAAATATGAAAAAATATTTCTTAGGCATTTCACTTAAAGATTCTTTTAACTCACTTCCCCATAAAATATGCATGATATGAAATGATCATTTAAGCAATTCAGATATGTTCATTCCAAGCAGTTTTCATAGAAAGAATATGAATATGATCAAGCATACATCAACAGGCAATTTATTGAAAGAGAGAAGTTTTTCAAAGACTTAAAATAAAATTTTTGAGATTTTCATTTTTCTTGATGACGATTTGCATGCAGAAAAGACTATTGATACTTGGCGGAGAATTTTCTCACGCAAAATGATAGTTTCCAAGTAAGCCTAACTTGTCCTTTCACATTTCACCATTTGATATACAACATAGTCACTGCAGAAAAGGTCAATTATTCTTGAGTTTTAGCATGAAATTCATTGTATTTTCAAGAACATTTTTTCACTTTTTCAAATTTACTCCCCCTTAACATGTGTATGGAATGAAAAAATTAGCAATCAATTCACACATTATTATGCACACAATTAGCTTTATGCATAATGTGACTTTTGATACTTGGCGAAGTATTTTACTCACGCATAATGATAGTTTCCAAACAAATATAACTTATTTTTCCACATGTCATCATTTGATATACCAAGAAGTCAAAGCAAATGATATGCATAAGAGATCATGGGTACAATTATGCAAGCAAGATGACATATCATGATTCCAATTGCTAAGAGACATTGTCATTTGGGGGTAGCATCAAAACACATTTTTCATTGCTCAGATAAAAATTAAAAAAATTCATTTCAATTCAAGCAATTCAAATCTAAAGTGATAAAGATATTTTACCTGAACAGTCTTCATTTGGATTTTACCTGTGGTCTCTAGTTTTTCTTGCATTGCATAGTCATTGTCTTGATTCCAGATGGACAGGTGTGGCTACAAGGCTCATCAGCTTGGTGATCAAGCTGGCCTTGGGATCCATACCTGCTTGGGTCCTGCAGTGGAGTAAGAATTAGATTGTAGCAATGTACTTTTTAATCAAAAAAGATTTTATTTTTGGTATAGGTGCAGTTTTGTCATTGATGGAATTATGAGCAGTATTATTTCCATATCGAAATTAGTCTTGTTTATTGCACCTATGTTTTTATGAAATATTCAATTCATGCTCACATGGAAATTCTGAACTTTTTCAACATAACCATGATTTTTAGTTATGTGCATGATGTGTAAACTTTTGCAAGTAATTCAAGCATGATTATGTAAGAAGTGATTCTTGGTACTTGGCAGAGAAGTTTTCTCACGCATAGTGATAGTTTCCAAACATTTCGCCATTTTATATACCAAGAGATCAAGATATGTAACTCATCATGATTTCACTTTAGCATTCAATTTCAATCATCAAACAGTTTATTCAAGAGATTTTTATCAACAAGAAGTTTTTATTTAACAGAGAATCTCTCAGAAGTATTTACCTGGTGATATTTTCATTCTCTTCACTTACTTTCCTTGTGGCCTTAGTCATGAAGCCTTCATCTTGAAATTGACTACAAGGATCCCTACATCCAGATTTCAAGCAGCACATTTCGGAACCCAAACTTGTTTGGGTCCTAGAGATCTTCCATGAATCTGTAACAACGATTTTTGAATCCAAAATGATTTTATATTGGGTGCATTTTTCTGAAGACTAGAAACACTGACATCTTGGTTTCTAATCTTAGAGCTATAGGAGTAGAATGCACCACTAACATATTGAACATTTTGTCTTCTATTTTTCAGATTTTTATCATTGAGATTTTTAACATGGAATTCAGTTAAATTCTTTTGTGCAGCAATCTTGTTCATATATACATGGAATTTCTGAGTATTTTCAGCATAAACATGATGTTCATTCCTATGCACATTAGGATGTGTATGAGTATGGAATTTTGGAGCATGCACAAGATCATGATTCCTATACCGCCTGGTGCCCTAGCCATGGAGGTGCCGAACAGGGGCTAGTGGGCCTACTCGGTGTGGCTGTTCGATGCCTGGTGCCTTGGTGCTGAAACCCGAATAGGGACGAGCGGGCCTATTCGATGTAGCCACCTGGTGCATGATGCTCAAATGCTAGAGTCGCAGATGGTCCAAATAGGAACCCTAAGGTCTGTTCGGTTAGACCCGTTCTGCTCGGACAGGGTCGATAGTGTCCGGAGACTATCTGGAAACCCTTGGGTGCTTAGTAGCTGAGGTGTGTTCGGAAGCCTATGGCTAGACCCGAGGTCACGTGGCCGGAGGGCCAAATCCTGACCGCCTTGCTGGGTCATAATGGGCCTATGGGCCTAGGAGGCTGAAAATTGCCTCTACAATAACCATTGACAATTCAAACCTTATGTATCACATTTAGGAAAGATCGTCAATCACCCTAGCTAGATTTATAATTAGACTGGTGGAGTTAGGAAATCACAATCTCTGTGCTATTGAGCAAAACCTCCACAAGAAAGGAAAGTGCCCTATAGTATATCTACCCTATGGTGGATTGGTTTCTATTCTTCTGAAGCACCATGAAGTTGATCTAGCTCATGAAGATAAAGTGGAAACATAGTTGCTGAGATTCAAAGTCACTAGCAAAACTGGCAAGGGTAGACATGAACTAGAAACTGATGACTCAATCCAGTAAGAACAAGTCTATAAGAATATCTCTCCACTAGAAGCCCAAGAGATTCACTCAAAAGAGGTAGTTAAGGAAGATAATGCACAGGTTCAGAGGGAGCCTACTGAAGTAGAAGCTCCAAGTCAAGGGGAGCATCTTGAAGAAGTTGGATCATCCAATGCTCAAATTGACAGTGAGGTACCTATTATCCAAGAGCAATTTTATGAGGACATGGATTATATGGATAACATAGAAATTGAGACTTGAAGTACCCCCAGTCTCCGTACCTGAAAAGGAGGCACTCAAGAAGGTAGCTCATAAACCAATCAAGATAGAGCTGAGTAAGCTGAAGGAATTTATGAGTGTTCATTTTGATCAGCAATATTCACAAATTGATGATTTGAAAGAAGTGGTTCAAAGTCTGCTAGCTTATGTTCAGAAGAATGCTTCGAGAATAGAGGAAAGTGCTAGTTATAAATTCCCTACAAGCCAATTCACATGTGTGATGGTATTTGTAATCATGTAGAAATCTCTTTTGGTAATATATTAATGGCATTTTATCACTTTATCTTATTTACATGGTGATGTGATATATATTGTGATGTCTATTGGTCTATGTAATGAGGATAAGGATCACGATGAGATCATGACAATGAGACTTATCCTATTTGAACACAGATCTTAAATATTCGTGGTCATATGTTACTTGAGAAGGATATCAAGATAATTAGATAAACTAGGGTGCTATATACATGCCTATATGATGGAGACAGTTGATCTCATGACTGTTTGTGTGGGGGCACTAGGGATATAATACAGGTGCTCATTAAAGAATGAGTTCACTAAATGATCAGCTCATGGAATACTAGATGGTTAAATGATATCTCACAGATAGTGATTCCGTGGTCGTAGTTGTGTTCCTTGTCTTTATACTTGAGACGCCAACAATACCTTGCTTGAGTACTCCTTCCTTTGATACCAAACTTATAGGTCTGGGTCACACATATCTAGCACAGCTGATTATTGGAATTGATAGTCAACCTTATGAAAACAATTGAGTGTTAATAAAAGATCAACCACTCTCAATATCATGAGAGAGAATATATATCCCATATGATCTTACTCAGGCAAATCTCTAACCAAAGTCAATCGAATTGAGAGAGAAGGAGTTCCTCCAAAAGAATCTCATAAGAGTAAGACTTAGATTTTGTATAAACTTAGCTACACCATGTCTAATATACGTCTCTGAGATATTAGTTATATGAGGAACTATAGATACCTCGTAACTATAGGTAGAAAGATCCAATGGATCAAATCATTCGTACCATCTTGGGACTATGGCATAGTAACTTGGTACATTCATAGTTAATGAGTTAGATGAATTATTATTGAGATAATAATTCATGTAATCAAATAGAGTTCTAACATCAGAATGAGTTTTAATAGGTTCGACTTATGACAAGCTCGATATTGGGACTAGAGGGTCACATACATAAGGTAGATGATGAGACAATAGAGGATTAGATAAGAGTTATCCAATAAGCCTTATGTAAACCAATTTAGATCCCAATAAGACATGGACTATGGTAGGTATTGTATGGGGATCCAATACCCATTAGGTTTATGCAATAGTAGATCTATTAGAGGGGTTTCCTATTGGTTCTCTATATAAGAAGGGAACCACAATTGCTACTTGCTACGGCTTCTTGCTACTCTAGGCTTCACCTTGCTTGGTGTAGCACCGCAGAGAAGGAGAGAACCCCACAAGAAGAGAAGTTGTCGTCGTTGAGCATCCACCGTACAGATATTTTTAGAGGGAGCACATTTGAGCTTCTTCATCCAATGGACTTGATTTGTGCTTCAAGGAATTTACAAACTCCCTTAGGTGAGAATACCTCATCCCTTGAATGAAGTGTTCATGCCCTAGATGTCATGTCCCGATTTGATACTTCCAAAAACATGTCTAAAAGTTTTATTTTTGCTTCCATTGCGCATGTGATGCTACCCATCAATCTCCTTCTGAAGGGACTCAAACAAGGGAAGATTTAGCTCAGGAAGAAGTGTTAAGAGAAGAGTCTGACCAACTCGAGGATGCTGAGGTAATTCTAAAGAGTGTATCTACGCAGACCTCACCTCCTACATCTCCAGAACCATCTTCAGAAACCCTTGTGTTTCGGGTCCTTTTGATTCACTGTCTCAATCTGCTTATGAACCTACACCAACTCTTCCCATGGTTCCTGTTAATACTACTAATACATCATTTGTTCATATGTGCAAGTTCATTTACAACTTTTTGCCAACATTTTCGTTTATTCTTACTGTAGAATCTGTTAAGGAAATCCATGTTGAATCTAATCTCCAAAACCATGCAATCATTCCTTTAGCAAGGTCAGAAAATTTCTTTAATACAGTAGAACAAGAGGACCTTCCCTTCTTCACTGAATAGGACAACACAACCTCTTCTAGCATTCCTGATTCAGTATTTCCTCCACATGTTCCATTGATCAAATATACACATAAGAAAAGGGAACCCAAAAAAGAAGACCATTTCTATTCCCTTTAGCATATCACCCTCAAGTCTTGTCTCTTCTACATCGTAGTTAAAGACCAAAATCCATAGGAAGAGAAAGACTCTAACTCCACCTTCCTCTACACAACCTCCAACTGATCCACCATTTATTCCCTCAGTTCCATTAGATGAACCTGAAATTAAAGAAGAATTTCAGGACACTTCCCCTGACTCTCCTAAAACTTTAATTCCTACTGTCTTAGAGGATTATATGGATAATAGAGCCAAGCAACGTATTGCCAAGAAATCTAAATTACCCAAGGTGATTATTCCTCCCAGATCTAAAAATGACTCTCTTCTCCCAAAGTTCATTGAAGATATGGAGAGAATATTGGCAGTGGAAGGAACATAGATTTCTCATAAAAGTGGAAAGCAGTAAGAACAAGGTGCCTAAACAAAGAGAAAAAGACCAGTTTCCTTTCCCCAGTTTTATGGAGATCGGACTTTTTTTATTGAAGAGTCCTAATTTGACTATTTTCTTATGTGTATGGATTCCAATCTGATTCTAACTCGAATCAAGGCCAATTTCTTTCTTTAACTCCTATTTTGATTAGGAATTCTATAAAAATTCAAATTCCTTTATTGGGTTACCTTTTAGCCTCTTATTATAGCCCATTTAGCTTTGCATTTAGCTTGAGCTTTATGAAATTTATTGATTATTCTTTATGAAATTTTTATTTACCCGTATTTCAAAATTCAAGTTGTTACACAAAAACTAACGTTTTCTATACAACCATCTTAAAAATATTTTTTTTACAACTCCCTCTTTCTCTCTCCTTATTACCAACCCCTAGCCCCATTTGTTCAACCATACTGAGTCGTATCTCTCTCTCCTCCCTTGAAGAGAAATATTTTAATATTTTCACGCCCAATATAATGCTTATGTTCACATGTTAACAAAATATACTCCAATCATTTTGACATATTAATTACTAAACACAAAGATAAAACTAATGATTTTTCAAGGGTATAGAAGATACTCTAAAGATTTCAGGAATATATATTTGAATATATAGATTTCAAAGATATATATAACTTTTTCAAAATATTAAATGGAGTTCTGGCACGAGAGGGGTCTCTTAAGAATATAAATTATCTTTGTTTCTAAATTTGGCAAGCATCTAGAAAAAATTGTGAAATAACCATCCCCCTTCACATATTATCAAATCTAACAATCCAAGTGGAACCTCCCTCTTCTTCTTTTTTTTTTTTTGGTAACACAGCCTAATGGTTAGAGACACAGGCTCTTGTATGCGTACCCACCCCAGTCGGTGTCCATCTCGCCTACATTTTTTGATAACGAGGAAATCCCGCCCCGTGTGGCTTTGCGGACTCAAGGATTGGTGTTCGTGAACTCCAAGGTCAGGACTTGGCAGCTCCTACTTTCCGTATACCTGTATTGTCCTTACCCCACTTGACCAGAAAAACCCCGGATTTACACACCTCGAGGATTGCATGTAATCAGGTAAATCCCCCCCAGGAATCGAACTCGGGACCTCTTGCTTTTAAGCAAGAGTTCTAACCGATCGACCCAACCGGGGTCCTCTCCATCTCGCCTACTAGGTAAGACATATAAAGAATTTGTTGTCGATAATGCACCCTACTCTTTAAATTATGTTCATCTTCTATTTTAATTTTTATTAGTAAAACTGTATATTTAATTGCAATAAAACTTATTCAAATATGAAATCAAAAGTCATATATAACATGATCCTGTAAATCACATTATCTAAGCCATTTGCCTTAGAGAAATGCTAGGTACCCAGGTAGTTAAATATAAATGCTACACTGAAATTGTCGGGGTGCACGTGATTGGACCTGTGTGGAAAAAGACCACGTCAAAAGTTCAGTGGACGTAGCCGCCTGCACATGTAGCTTCCTGAGGCCGACCATAATTACCCCGCTACAGTCATGCAAAGGCTACTTTCTATATTCCAACTTTACCCTTCCCTCCATAGCTTCATAAAAGCTGCATTTTTCTAAAAAATATTATAAATCAATTTTTTGCTTTCCCGCAATGCAGTCAGTGGCTAGTATTTCTCTTCTCACATATCTAACATGCCTGCGAAAAAACACCCGGAGATCTATGTCTCCTCGCCTTCTACACTACCCATTGTCTTGCTCGTTCACTCTACGACAAAAGTTGAACGCCATGCAAAAGTCTAAATCTAAATCTGGCGACATGGAGAATGTGGTGATGCAGTGTCGGTCTTCATGAGGTACTGCGCTGACAGGATTGATGTTTTGGATGCCTCCACCCAAACATGCACCACTATTTTTGCCACCTTATCAGATAAGTAGGCCATTCGTGTACCCCTTCATGAGGCCATGCATATCGTCGTTCTTGTCTTACATCCCGACGGCATATGTTCAGCTACATGCAAATAACAATGAGAAGAGAGTAAAACATCAGAGCCCAGAAGTACCTCCCAAAAAAAATGAAGAAACACAACAGACTCCTAGAGTACCTTCTAAAGAAGCAATCAAATCTATTGTACATGAGAGTAATGATGACGTTAACGAACATAGAGCCCTGATTTAGAGACCAGGGATGTTGTACCTGTCTGCAACTATAAGTGGACATATATATGTTTGTCACCCCTATTTGTCACCCGCTTCCAACATATTTGTCACCATTTATAGTCCAATTGTCACCATTTGTAGCCTATTCTCTCGGTTTATCTTTGTTATTATCTATGGCTAACATATTTGTCACCAATGTTGACCTATATGTCACCAAGGGTGTCCTATTTGTCACCATTGTTGACTTATTTGTCACTAAAATTTTTCTACGTTGATCAAACTTTTTATATTAGTGACTAAATCTTAGTCATTTGCCACTAAAATTTCCTATTTGTCACTAAACCTTAGGTATTTTTCACTAAACATTTTCTATTTTTCTGTTAATGTTAGTCATTTGTCACTAAACCTTAGCCATTTGTCTATGACCTTTTTCTATTTTTCTCTGAATGTTTTCATATTTATCCACTGACTTAGCCCTTTATCACTGGAATTTTTTATTTGTCTCTGAACTTGTTCTATTGTTCTCTGAATGTCAGCTATTTGTCATTGAACCTTAGCTATTTGTCACTAAACTTTCCTATTTGTCATTGTACCTTCGATATCTGTCACTAAACTTAGTTGTTTGCATTCAACACCTGAAGTAGAGGATGATTTGAACCATGATAAAGGAGAATCTGAAGGTTTAGAACCTTTCGGTGGCATGATTTTCAAAAATATTTTAGACCCACAGAAATTATATAACACGTGCTAAACGAGTAGGATTTGCCAACACAGTTACTGACAGTAGAAGAAAGAATGGCTTGTGCATCTACAAGAGGTTCAATTGTCATCGTGGTGGTCAATCTAGAAGGAGCAAAGATGCGATGAGCCACAGAGATTCATCTAAGATTGAATGTAAGGCATCGGTGAGTGTTAGATATGACAAAGACACAAACACCTAAATAATGTACAATGTCATTTTGGAGCATAATCACATTCTACATCCAGCAACTGCTATGTATTTTAGATCCCATCGTAAAATTTGCACTCAGGAGAAAGCTAAGATTCTAAACATGCATAGTGTTGAAATTTCCACATCCAGCATTGTGTCGGCCATGGCAAAAAGGAAGGGAGGCATCTGACAGTTGGAGTGGACAGAGAAGTACTGTAGAAACTTTCTTGATAAAGAAAATCAAACACAATTGAAGGAGGGTGATGTAAAGACAATGATAAACCATTTTCAGACAATGCAAGTTAGGGATCCGACATTCTTTTACAGTATAGTTGTTAATGTTAATGGTACTTTAAGGAATGTGTTTTGGATTGATGGTAGGTCTAGGACATCTTGCACATATTTTGTGGATGCAATTTGTTTCGATACAACATACTTGACAATACATATTAAATGCCATTTGCACCGTTTGTGGGAGCAAATCATCATGGCTAGTCTATTCTTCTAGGATGTGCACTACTAAGCAATGAAAAAATTGATAGCTGCATATGGCTTTTTAATTGTTAGCCTGAAGCCAATGGTGGCATTCACCCCAAGGCAATCATCACAGATCAAGACAAGGCTATAGAGGCTGCAGTAGCTCAGGTATTTCTAAAGGCACGACATCATTTTTCTTTTGGCATATATTGAAGAAGATACCTGAAAAAATTGGTCGCATATGTGTCTCCAATCCACACTTCATGAATGAGTTTCATAGTTGCATCTATGATGTGATCTCCACCTATGAATTTGAAGAAAAGTGAGATGAATTGATAACCAAATATTAAATTTCTAAGGAGAATGAGTGATTGAAAGGATTGTACGAATGTCGTAGAAAGTGAGCACTTGTTTTCTTGAAGGACACATTCTTTGCTAGTAAGTTATTATTGACTTACATTCATATGTCTTTCATTTTTGCATTATCTGTTGTATTTACATTGTTTATGTATTTGTAGGTATGTCTACCTCTCAACGTAGTGAGAGTATAAATTATTTTTCAATGTATATGTGACAGCCAAAACTACATTGTCTGAGTTCATTCTGAAATACACTGTGGCACTTGAAAGCAGATTTGATGCAGAAAACCAAGTAGACTTGAAGTCCTTAGATACAAAAGCATACATGAAGACTTGTTCCCCATTTAAGAAACAAGCTGCAACATTATATGCTAGGTCCATATTTCAGAAATTCCAGTAAGAATTGATAAAGGTCGTTGCTTCTCACCCACAACGGATTTATGAAGATGAAAGTAACTTGATGTTGAGAGTAAAGTCTTTTGAACGTGTCAAATTCAAATGTATATGTAAGGAGATGCAAAAAGAGTACACTGTGAAGTACCAAAAATAGGAAAAAGAAGTGGAATGCTCTTGTAGATGCTTTGAATTTAAGGGGTACTTATGTCGACATGCCTTACTAGCATTGCAATATGTCGGGATTGATTGTATACTAGACAAGTACTTCTTGCAGAGATGGTGCAAAGATATGCGGTATAGGCATGCATGTCAGTCATTTGATGTTCAAGAGGAAGACAAGAAATGTTCATCGTCACGGTACACCAACTTGATATACAAATTCATGAAGGTGGTTGAGGCAGCCTCTTGAGCTTAGGATATTGCAGTAGCCGAAATACCATAACATTTTGGGAATCATCGAGCCCATGAATGAGTTGTCAATGATGTCAAATAGAAGAACATATTCTCCATTGAATTGTCATGTATAAGATCCACCAAAAGCATCAACAAAAGAAAGAAAACGTGAGGAATGGATACCATCTGCCCTTGAAAAGATCAAAAAATGGAGCAGAGCTTCAAAGAAGTGCAGTCAAACACCGACTATTGCAAACTATGACACAGTTGGTGAAGCATTCTTTGAAATACAATGACCACTATTAAATTGTGTGATCTATAAAAAAAAAATTATTTGTGATGTAATTGTTGCATTTGTCACTATAATTGTTGGATATGTCAATTTAAGTTTTGTCTTTGTCACTGGAACCAACCTAGTTGTCACTAGTGCAGTCAGAACGATTTGTCTCCCTTCGTAAAACTTTTAGTCATGTAAGAAATTAGTTGTTTGTCATAGGAATGGACCTTTTTGTCACCAAAATGGACCTATTGGTCACTACAATGATCCTATTTGTCACCAGTCCAGTCATGCGTATCTGTCACTCCTTAGAAAGAAAAGTCTAGTAAGAAGTTAGCGATTTGTCACCACAATGGACCTATTTGTGTAACGACCCTCTTCATGTCAGTACGATTATAACAATCCACATCGAGAAAAAGGGTGCCGCTACAGTTGGACATCTACCCAACACTACAAAGTAGGTAGAGATGTACACAAATAACAAATAAAAGTACACGAAAAATAAAGGTAACTCTTATTCCATCACCACACACACATCCCATAGTCTATATAGCAACAAAGTAAATATATCAAAGTCCACAAAGAACCAAGTCCATAAGTCCATAATACAACAATGTCTCACATACTAAGTAAAAAAAAAGTACAAAGCTATATGAATAGCTCTCTAAGCCGTAGGCTACTCCTCACACTCGGAGTCGCTCCTCGCTAGCTCCTCAATCTTTAAGGCTTCTATCTCACATGTATGATTAAGCAAGAATTAGTCTAGGTAATAGACTCAGCAAGTAACCTATTGGCCACATCCATACACTTACCACATTCATTCTACATAAGCATAACACATCAAGTAAACTAATATATGATTCACATGATAGTTAAACAAGTACTATGTAAACATGCTTAGAATTATTCAACTATACATGTATTACTAATAGCACATGGTATTATAACATGATCTACACATTTATAACATGTTTTCACACCTTAACGCATAACCCTACCTTCACATGATGCTAACATGGCATAGCATGATACGTATAAGCATTCTACTCACACATGAATCACAAATACTTACTCTTAACTTGTTGTTTTAACATAAACGTAACACATTCACATATTTTCACATTCTTTCACATTGGATCACATTGCACATATCTTCCGCATGGTCACTTTACACATTCACACTTATTTACACATTGTTTCACATAATTGTCGTGACATATAGCCCAAACCACCATAAAGAAGGACATTATCACACACATAGCACATACCCGTTGTGACGGCCCTGGATATTTATGCCCATTAAGGCTCCATATCCAGATCTGCCTCCCACGAACGGACCAAAGTCTCACAAGGGATAGCTCACACAAGTGTCCAGTAAGAATATAAAAGACAACTACACAGTATAAAACACAAGAAAGTACATGTGCTCATACCTATATATAACAATTTACAACTATCTCATTACATCATTACATGTCCAATTAAAAAGTACAACCACCTGGGGCATACCCCGAGGGAGCACAGACTCACACAACACTAACTACTACACTACTACTGGTGGTACAAGTCTGCCACAACGTCTCCACAAATCGAACCAACAATAAGCCCTGAAAAGAACTGTCGGGGAGTGAGCCTCAACAAGTCACAGGCTCAGTAGGGGCCACCCAAAAAATACAACAACTAAACAGAAGAGACCTCAACCTCAAAAGGTCTCACTGGCCACACAGATAATCAAACCACATTCAACTTACTTTAACCAGGATTAATCAACAATTAATATAAACATATCACTTAATCATAAACCACGAAAGGTAAAAGAGAACAACTGGACTAGCACAACACTACTAGTCCGCCCAACCACTGGGAATACCTCAACCTTGAGCCTCACTGGCAGACCACTGCCCAGGCTCCAAGTTTCACAGGCAAACCATTGCCTCGGCTACAAGCCTCACAGGCAAATTACCCACACCGGGTAACCGAACTGCCATTGACATGCCAAGTCCAGCACATATTGGAACCACAACTGGAAACGTACTTTAACCAAAGTATACAGCACGTGTGGAAGGTCACCTCTGTTGGGTTGAGTGTGAATACAATTCATTTCCCCTCATATTTTGATGATGACAAGGTGTGATTTTAATGCAAAATAACTGGAACATGTTAGATGCACCACACATGTTATGACCACATTTAAAAGGTATGTTTCCAAACATATTTATCATTTATATTCATGATAAATCAATGGACTAATGATTTATATGTTTATTTCTCAGGGGCACACAATTCCTTCAAGGGTAGTGTCGACACACCCCATACTGGTGTCGACACAATGCTCTAAGCCCTAAGCCAAAAGATGAAGAAATGGTCAAGTAGTGTCGACACAAGACCAAGTCAGGTCGACACTAGACCCAGTTCCAAGTGAGCCCTCTCAACAGGCCTGGATAGTGTGTCGACACTAAACCAGATGGTGTCGACACTAGAGACCTCTCCCAGAAGGCTTGTTTTATCCGTTGGCTACAGCAGGTCGACACGAGATCATCTCAGGTCGACACTAGAGACCTCTCCCAAGGAAGCTAGTCTGCCAGTCTGGGACAGTATGTCGACACTAGATCAAGTCAGGTCAACACACTCCGGAAAACTCTGTGACTTAAAGTTTCTCCTGGACACGTGGCACCCTAGGGAATTGGTGGATCGGCCTTGGATCGTGTGCCCACGAACCCCAAGGGTACCTTTGGACTATTTGGGGTATAAATACCTCCTTTTGGCCATCCAACACGAGAGAACCCTTTCAGAGCCTTCCAGAAATCCTTTTGGCGGCAAGAAGAGTTCTCCTCCCTGTTCTTGCTCTCCTGGTGTTTCCTCAAGCCAATTCTCATCTGTCCAAGCATGAGAAGTGGAGTTTGATCATTGAAGATGCAATTAGATCACTTCAAGGAAGCAGATCAAGTGGAAGCAGTCGATTGAGAAGACTTCAAGGAAGATCCCAAAGCTCAGAGTGCAGAGCATCGGCCAGGGACTTCAAGAATTCAATCCTCTTCACAATTCGATCTTCTACAAGGGAGTATATTTGAAGAGCAAGAATTTTTTATACAATTCTTCATTTCCCCTTGTCTCTTCTGAGTCATTCTGAGATTGTGCATGAGTTGCTGCATTAGTCTCATGAATGAACTCTTGATAGATCAGATCTATTGCTAGAGGATCTGAATCTTGTGTTTCTTTCTAGAAAGTTGTTTATGAGCCTTTGCGCTCAGTGGTTTTGAGTCGTGTACTCAGGTTGTTGTTGAGCAGTCTTGCTCAGGTTTCTAGAGTAGTCTTGCTCTAGAGGTCGTGTGAGTTGTAAACTCAGTTTGTTGGAGTTGTCAGGCTCTAGTGGGTGTGGTGTGCCCAAGTTGTTTAGTGATCCTCACTGTGTGAGGGGTGGATGTAGGAATCACATGGTGTGATTTCCGAACCACCTAAAAAATCTCTGTGCAGTGGTTTGATTGTAATTCGAATTTACTTTGCGTTAGATGCATGCATAGGATCTTTCGAATTCACATCTAATTAACTTGTTCACACACTCCTTTTGCACAACTCACTTAATCTCTTTTCAGATCTGTGAAATTCATTTTCAAATTGTCTCTGATTCAAAGAGTTTTTCTAAATTGGCTAAGCTTCCACAATAGTTGGCCTAGATCTATTCAACCCCCCCCCCTTCTAGATCTTGTCCACATCATTTCTCGATCCTACAATTGGTATCAGAGCGGGTTTACACTTGATCTGATCTGATCTGAGTACTTTCTGATTGTTCTGTGTGTCTTAATTGTTTGCTTGTCTGTTTGCTGAATATCTCTTCTTTGCACCATTTAATTGCTTCAAGGGATTCAAGAGGGTTCATGGCTGAGGGTCACTCTATTAATAGGCCACCCTTTTTCAATAGGACCGACTACACTTATTGGAAAAATAGAATGCAGGTCTTCCTTAGAGCCCAAAACTATGAAATATGGAAGGTAGTCGAAGTAGGTCCCTATGAGAATCAGGGGGAGGAAGAGACCTGGACTAGGGAACAGATTAGGAGGGCCACTTTGAATTATAGTGCCATGAACATGATCCAATGTGCAGTCCACCCTAAGGAATACTCAAGAATCTCAATGTGCAAATCTGCCAAAGAGATGTGGGATAAACTTGAGTTACTCTATGAGGGAACATCCCAGTGAAAGAAACCAAAGCTAACATTCTTGTCTCTGAATATGAATTGTTTATGATGAAATCTAATGAGACAATTTCTGAAATGTTTGCCAGGTTTATGATCATAGTGAATGGACTGAAGGCCTTAGTAAGGATTATTCAGATGCTGACTTGGTAAGGAAAATTCTACGCTCTCTTTCTTCAATTTGGCACACAAAGGCCACAGTCATTGAAGATTCTAAAGATTTGTCCAAAATCCCTTTGGATGAATTGATAGGATCCTTAATGACTTATGAAATCAATCTAAAAAGAAATGAAGAACATATAATTAAAACCAAGCCAGTAGCACTAAAGGCCTCTTCAAGTAACAAAGACAAGAATCAATAGAAAACCAGTTCTAAAGAGTCTGAGTCCATTGAGGATGAGATTGCCCTCATGACCAGGCAATTCAGAAAATTCTTAAATATAGAAAAGGAAAATTTTCTGGGAAAAAGAAATTTTCATCAGGTAAAAGAACACTTCCTTTTCTAATGCTAATTCCAATAAGAATATAAAATCTGACGAAATTGTCATTTGTTACAGGTGCAACAAGCCAAGACATATGAAGGGAGAATGTCCTGAAAACAAGAAGGAAAAACACAAAAAGATTCACAAGTTTAAGAAGCCAAAGGCCATGGTAGCCACTTGGTCTGATGAAGACTCAAGTGAAAAGGAAGAAGAAGAAAAATCCTCAAGTTCCGAAAGTGAGGAAATCTGCTTCATGACGAATAGTTCAGATGGAAAGGTAAGTACATCCTTCGAAGACTTTTCAATTGAGGATTGGCAAGATGCATATGCTGAACTTGTTGAAAAATACACTGAAATGAGGAAAGAAAACAAACATCTCAAAAATAAAATTGAAAACATCTACAATAACCAATCATCAATAAAAGAACTTGTGAACTGGAAAATGAAGTAGCAGAACTTAATGAAGAAAAGGAAAATCTCATGAACTTAATTGATAAGCTTAAGCTTGCCTCTCAAAAGGCCACCCATGAATTTAAAGAACTGTCTAAAAAGCTGGAAATGGAAAACAAAGATAAACAACAAAAGGTTGAAGAAATCAAAACCTTGGAAAACCAGCTAAAAGAAAAAGATGAAGTCATTGAAACCTTCACAAAAGGTAAAGATAATTTGGAGGCCTTGCTGGGAGCTAAAATGAAATCAATTTCTCATGGACTAGGATTCAATAAGCAAAAATCCAGAAAGATAAATATGGTGAGAAAAAGGATAAAGCACCATTGATTAAATTTGTCAAAGGTCCTAGCCTTGAGAACACTGAAATCAAGCAAACATCAAGCAAAACAACAAAAATTTTAAAAACTCATAACCAAGAGAAGTCAGCCAGGTCGACACAATTACCTGACAGGTCGACACCAATCCACAAGAAGAAGGATTCTGTGACTGTTGTGTCGACACCAGTCAAGGAAAGGTCGACATGCTCAACATCAACAAACACAAACCACAAAACCAAAAATTCAAATAAAAATTTGAAAAATAAGAAAAATTCAAAGGAAGTCATTCATGAAAAACCTTGGACCTCCAAGACAGCATATCAAGCTGATTGGAACCAATGGTATCACAACCCATTTTGGTATCATCCCCAATTCTTCTATCCAAATTTTTTGATGTACCAACAAAATCCTTGGATTCCACCTCCTCATCTAAACTCTCATGTCCAAATAAAAATTCCCCTCCTACTGAAAACAAGAACACTAGTGTTTTCATTCCTAAGGGAAAGAATAAATTGAAAAAGACAGAGAACACCACTGTAATAAAACAAAAATCAAAAACAAATCAAATTTGGGTGAGAAAAGATTTGATGACTATGTTCAAACATTCTGATGGTCCCAACACTGTTTGGGTACCAAAATCTTCTCTCCACTGATTGATTTTGCAGGAAGGTCGTGCACCCAATTCAAATTGTGGTTCCTTGACAGTGGGTGTTCACGACACATGACTGGAGACAAAGCCAAATTTTCATTCCTGATTGAGAAGGAGGGAGGTTCAGTAACATTTGGAGGTAAAAATAAAGGAAAGATCATTGGATCTGGAAAGGTTGGTCAATCTTCCTCAAACTCTGTTGATAATGTTTTGTTAGTTGATGGGTTTAAATACAATTTGCTGAGTATTAGCCAACTATGTGACAAAGGTCACAAAGTTGTGTTTGAATCTGATTTCTGTAAGATAATTGATTCATCAACTGATAAAATAAATTTTTTTGGAAAAAGGGAAAATAATGTTTACATGATCAACCTCAATAAAAACTTTTCTGAAAATCTTTGCTTTGTTGCCAATAAAGATGAAATTGTATGGACTTGGCACAAAAGACTTGGCCATGCAAGTTTCAGAACAATGAATAAATTGTTATGGCTGAATTTGGTTAAGGGCCTTCCTGAATCTTTTTCTAATATTGAAAATCAAGTTTGTGGGATTTGTGCCCAAGGAAAACAAACCAGAAAATCTTTTAAAACCTTCAATGAGGTACTCACATCTAGGCCACTAGAATTACTTCACATGGACCTCTTTGGCCCAACAAGAATTCTAAGTCTAAGTGGCAAGAGATATGGGTTTGTAATCATTGATGATTTTACCAGATTTACCTGGATTATCTTCTTGTCCCACAAAAGTGATACTTGCCTTGAGTTCAGGAATTTCTGTACCACTGCCTTAACAAATTTTCCATATAAAATCAAAAATATTTTGACTGATCATGGGGGTGAGTTTAAAAACAAATCTTTTCTGATTTATGTGCTGAACTTCACATATTTCACAAGTTTTCTTCACCAAGAACTCCAGAACAAAATGGAGTTGTGGAAAGAAAGAATAAAACTCTTGTGGAAATGGCTAGATCCATGCTCCTTAAAAGTAATTTGCCCAAATCCTTCTGGGCTGAAGCTGTAAATACAGTAAACTATATTCTCAATAGAGCATTGGTCAGACCAAAAATCAGGAAAACCCCTTATGAATTGTTAAAAGATAAAAAGCCAATTGTGTCTTACTTCAAAACCTTTGGGTGTAAATGTTTTGTACACAACAATAATAAAGAAAATCTTGACAAATTTGATGCTAAAAGTCAAGAAGCCATCTTTCTTGGCTATTCAGAAGTGTCAAGAGCTTTCAGAGTGTACATCCTCAAAAACAAAACTGTTGAAGAATCTCCACATGTTATCTTTGATGAAAATTCCTTTTCAACTAATAACTCTAAATCTTGCAGGGAAAATCAAGACAGTGAAGAGGATGATTTCATTGTGGATTCTTCACCAACTGTTGAGGAACTTGAAGACATTGGTGAGAACTTGAACATCAGTCACCATCTTCAAGTGGATCAGGTAATGTTGTTCTAGATCTAAGTACCCCTCAACAGGTAATTTCTGAGCATAGATTTTTGAGAGATCACCCATTGGAAAATGTCGTTGGCAATTTGAATGATAGAGTTAGGACTAGATCATCATTCCTGCATGTTATTGATGAAGACCCACTAGCTCTAATTTCCCAAATTGAACCAAAGTCAATTGATGAAGCCTCATTAAGTTCTGATTGGATCAATGCAATGCATGATGAACTCCATCAATTTGAAAGAAATCAAGTATGGGAATTAGTACCTAGACCTAGTGACCAACAGTCATTGGCACTAGATGGGTTTTCAGAAATAAATTGAATGAAAATGGTCAAGTCATTAGAAATAAAGCTAGGCTAGTTGCAAAGGGGTACAATCAAGAATTTGGAATTGACTTTGAAGAATCATATGCCCCTGTAGCTAGACTAGAAGTTGTTAGAATTTTCTTGCTTTTGCATCCTCCATGAAATTTAAAGTTTATCAAATGGATGTCAAAAGTGCATTTCTAAATAGATACATAAAGAAAAAGTTTTTGTTGAACAACCTCCTGGATTTGAAAATGAAAAACATCATAATCATGTTTTCAAGCTTCATAAGGCTCTCTATGGTCTTAAACAAGCTCCAAGAGCTTGGTATGACCGTTTGAGTTCCTTTTTGCTTGAAAAAGGTATTCTAGAGGAATGTTGATCAAACATTGTTCACAAAATAGTTAATAAACAAATAATTGCAGTCCAAATTTATGTTGATGACATAATATTTGGATCAACTAATAAAAGCATGTGTACTGAATTTTCAAATCAAATGAAAACTGAATTTGAAATGAGCTTAATGGGAGACTTACAGTTTTTCTTGGGATTGCAGGTTAACCAAACAAATGAGGGGATCTTCATAAGTCAAACCAAGTATGTCAAGGAACTTCTGAAAAGGTTTGACTTCCAAAACCTCAAGCATTCAAACACACCCATTGCAATTAATGCTAAGCTAGAAGAAGACTCATTTTGTAAGTCAGTAGACCCAAAGACATACAGAGGTATGATTGACTCTCTACTCTATCTTACAACTTCTAGACCTGATATTCAGTTTAGTGTGTGTTTGTGTGCTAGATTTCAATCAAATCCTAAGGAAAGTCACATGTTAGCTGTTAAAAGAATTTTCCAGTATCTTGTTGGAACATGTGATCTTGGAATTGGTATCCTGCTAGTTGCAAATTAGATTTGATTGCCTATTGTGATGCTGATTATGCTGGATGTAAATTAGATAGAAAAAGCACAAGTGGCTTGTGTTTATACTTAGGTGGGTGCCTAATTTCTTGGGCTTCTAAAAAGCAACATTCATTTGCTCTGTCAACTGCAGAGGCTGAGTATGTTGCAGCAGGTAGATGTGGAACTCAAATTCTTTGGGTGAAACATCAACTTCTTGATTATAACCAAGACTTAGGGTGTGTTCCCATTCTATGTGATAACACAAGTGCCATAAATCTGTCTAAGAACCCCATTCAGCATTCCAGAACAAAGCATATTGAAATTAGGCATCACTTCTTGAGAGATGAGGTAGCAAAGAAATCCTTTGAACTCCACTTCATAGAAACTGAAAAACAAATTGCTGACATCTTCACCAAACCTCTTCCTAACAGTAGATTCTCATCTTTGAGGAGAGAGCTTGGCCTTTGTAAATGTCCATTTTCTTGATCTCTCTCATTGGGTTTGGGTTGAGTGTTAGCCATTTTCTGAGGGGGAGTTCTTTTCATCATCATTATCCTTTGCTTCCTTGATTCATATTGCTCATATCTCTCTCCATTTCACTTCCATTTCTTTTTGACAATGGATTCTTCAACTCACATTGTGTTGAATTTCTTGGTATATCAAATGGTGACTTGGAGAAGGACAAGTTATGCTTGTCTGGACACTTTCACTATGCGAGAGTATGTGTCTCCGCCAAGTACCAAGAAATGAATATGAAATTGTTGAGGGGAGCTTTTGTTGTTCAAAAGAATCATTTCTGATTTCAAAATACTTGCATATCTTTATTTTGATGAAAAGTGGTTGGAATCCTCATCTCAGGGGGAGCTAGAGAATTCACAAGTCATTTCTTTTGAAAAATTCAAAACTCTTCTTGAATTACATCAATTTCCTTGCATGATGTCCTCATTTAGGTGTCTAGAGTCTCAAAATGATTCTTTGAGTGATCTACTATTTTTTTTTGTCAACTCTCACCTATATTCTTCAAAACTACAGAAATTCAAATTTCTTTCAAAGACTGAAGGATAATGTGTGCCTTGAATTTAAACATTTCTTTGTTTGCAACTGATGTTGAATATAAATGATTTCTATCTTACAAAACTCTCCAAAATCTAATAATTCAACAGAGCAATGGCACATATGCTGAGAAACTACGCACCTTCACAATGAATGAAGTGACATGTATGTCATGAGGCATTACTGCTATCTCTGTTCAAAGGGGTTCAAAATCAAAATAAATGCAAAACAAAATAAATATGCCCTATACGTTTTGATGATGACTGAGTAACTGGAAATATTGGCGTCTGAAAAACGTATATTTTCATGTAAAAAGGTCATCATTTACCCCTTTGAGACTTGATAATAGGTAAATCTTTAGTATCCAGGGACTATGGTGTGTAAAAAGTATTAGTTCTTGAGTGAACAAGATTTATCACATTTGATAGTTTGATTCAAAAACAAAATGTCTATCAAAGGAGAATTGTTTAAAAGAATCATCCCTATCCATCATCAAGTTGTTTTTACAAAAACTTGTTTACTTTCAACACACTTGATTTCATTCTAAAAGATTTTTTATTTCTTTGGATTTGAAGAATATGGTAGTTTGTAGTTGATTGTTGGATGTATTATATCCCTCAAATTATCATTTTATTGGCTCAAGTCACTGAATGATCATACCCAGTTGGATGTTGTGTAAAAACTTGAATTGTGTTGAATTTCTGCAAAATATGACAAATGAATTTTTAAGCCTCTTAAAAATCCTTGAAATGTTAATTCCACCCATTGTTTATCATTTTAAAGATGTCCCAAAGCTCACCAATTTTTCCCATTATCACATCTTAACTTTTCATCAGGCCAGGTCGACACTAACCTCTTCTAGTGTCGACACATACCCCTCCCAGGGTGATTCAAGTCGTGGGCGCCGGTTAAGGGTATTCTTGTTCCTGCGGGACATTGCACCTCTGAAACCCTTTCTTATATGCAGGTCAACCCCATGGCCGTCTTCCACCTTTGAATACGGCATCCATTCCATCTTCTTCCCTCCTCCAACCCATCCTTGTCTTCTTCCCTTCATTCCTTCCTCTCCATCCTCTGCTATTCCACTCTCTCTTGCTTCCATGGCACACAAGAAAGCCCCTCGCCGTGGAGCAAGGTCCAGGGCCACAGCTCGGCCCATTCGGCGGAAGAAGCACCACCTACGGAAAGGAGAAGCAAGAGGCGCCATGACCCTGCAAAGCAGCCAGGGCCTTCCTCTGCATCTCCTTCTTCTGCCAAGAGAGGTAGGACATCCTCTGTTCGAGGTAGGGGGTCTGCAAACCCTAGACGAAGGATTTTGGTTTCTTCTCCTGACGTTTCTGAGGAATCGTCCTCTTCATCTTCTGAGGCCACCCCTTCCAAGTCGGTTAGTGAAGGGAAGATGATTTTGAAACCTAGGGCAGTTGATTTGGCGGATACTCAGTTAACAGCTGCATTTCCAAAAATTTGCAGTTTCTTCTCATTTCAGACTTGGTTACCTTTTATCTCTGAATTTCGGATCATTTATCCTCGTCTTGTACAAGAATTCTACATGAATTTGGAATGCACTGATGACGGTTATAAGTCTGAGGTCAAAGGTGTTGTGATTGATATGCCCACAGCCTTAGCAGCCACCATATTTAAAATTCCAGATGAAGGAGCCGATTACCACAATTTTGAGTTTGATCTTCATGAAGCTTACACTATCTTGACTGGATTACAAGCTGATGAGTCTGATCCCAGGCAGACACATGTCCCCAAGTTCAACACAAACACCTTTCCACCTGTGTTGCGACTTATCCATCACATTCTCACCACTATCATCACACCTCAAGGTGGTGGCAGGGATAGACTCACGGATATTCAGCGGTTTGTCATTTATTGCATGAAAAAGAACATCAAGGTCAATCTCCATGTAATAATGTACCAAATCATTTCTGAGACAACCAGGAAAGATCTCTATAGATCTCTTCCTTATGCAGCTCACTTGACTCCAGTCTTTAAGCATTTTGGTGTGTCTCTAGTTAATGAGAAATCTCAGTCGATTCCCAAATCCAACATCTACTGCTTCAATCATGTTCAAAAGTTTATGGGATTCAGGCTTGAGGGTGACCAAGTGAGGAGAGGGCCAGTAGTTGTTGAGGCCCCAGTTCCTGAGGCTCCAGAGGCAGTGATACCACCTCCTGAGGACCAGCCTGCAACTAATGAGGACCAGCCTCAAGCTAATGAGGACCAGCCTCACATTCCAGAGGAACAGCCTCTAGCTCCTTAGGATCAGCCTCACATTGAACCTGAACTTCAACTACCCCAGGATGCACCTCTCACTCCTCCATTTCACCACTCTTCACCCACTTATCCTGCCAAGGATACTCCTACCTTCACTCCCCAACCTCAAGCTCAAACCTCCTATGATTTTGGTGGACCTTCTGTACCACCAGAATTATACTCATTTCTAAATGAAAATTTTGATGCCTTCAACACCTCCATTCAGCACATGACAGAGAATTTTGAATTGAAGGTACAGAGGTTGGAGAATACAATGTCTGCAAAATTCATTGAGCAAAAAGCAGCCTCAGACCATGCAGTCCAAAGGTTTAATAGGTTGATTGGAACTTTGGCAGATGCTTCTATTGAACTGAAAGAGCATCAAGATAAGTTGGAAAGGGTTCTTCAGGGAATTTTGGCAAATTCCCAAGCTGATGTATTCAACACCAAGGAAACACTCTCTCAGATTTCCAAGACCAGATTATCCTTTGCTCATCTAGTTGATGACCTGGAAGGCATGAAGAATTTATCTGCTCTATTGATGAAGAAATGTCTACTCTGAAAAAGGAATTCAAAACTTTGCACAGGCATGGTGGCACAGCTGGTTCCTCTTCATCTTCACAGCCTATTTCAGATGACTTCAGTGTACTTCAAGCAACCATGTCAAAGAATTCTAAAAGAATGGAACATCTATTGCATACCAGACTCTCAACTATCCAAGCTCAGATGAAGTTCAGCTTGACTTCTATAGAGAAAAGATTGACAGATATTGAGACTATCTTAATACCCATTCCTCCTCCTCCTCCTCCATCCTCCTAATGTACTTTCTTTTGATGATGTCAAAGGGGGAGAAGATAGCAAGAAAGAAAGAAAGTCATTTTGAAATGTTCTTTGTTTTGAAAGATTGTAATGAACACATCTTTGTAAATGAAAAGTGACACTTGCTTGGCTAAAATGAAAAGAAACATCTTTTTCTTGAATGTGATTGAATTTATGAATGAGTGTCATGAATGAATGGATGCTTGTCAAGCTGCTTGGCCTTTTGTGAAAATAGTTCATCACTAGTAACATTGTGTTTCTAATGTGTGCAAATTTCAAATGTTACTAAAATATTTCCAAAGGTCTTTGACAAGTGTGAATAAAAAGGAAATGAAACATAGCCCAGTATCTATAAATGCTTTTCAAATTGAGTGATTGAGTAAATAAAAGCTTAAAATCACATTTCATTGAAACTTTGAACTTTCATATGAACTTAATGTTGCCATCATCAAAAAGGGGGAGATTGTTGGGTTGAGTGTGAATACAATTCATTTCCCCTCATATTTTGATGATGACAAGGTGTGATTTTAATGCAAAATAACTGGAACATGTTAGATGCACCACACATGTTATGACCACATTTAAAAGGCATGTTTCCAAACATATTTATCATTTATATTCATGATAAATCAATGGACTAATGATTTATATGTTTATTTCTCAGGGACACACAATTCCTTCAAGGGTAGTGTCGACACACCCCATACTGGTGTCGACACAATGCTCCAAGTCCTAAGCCAAAAGATGAAGAAATGGTCAAGTAGTGTCGACACAAGACCAAGTCAGGTCGACACTAGACCCAGTCCCCAGTGAGCCCTCTCAACAGGCCTGGATAGTGTGTCGACACTAAACCAGATGGTGTCGACACTAGAGACCTCTCCCAGAAGGCTTGTTTTGTCTGTTGGCTACAGCAGGTCGACACGAGATCATCTCAGGTCGACACTAGAGACCTCTCCCAGGGAAGCTAGTCTGACAGTCTGGGACAGTGTGTCGACACTAGATCAAGTCAGGTCGACACACTCCGGAAACTCTGTGACTTAAAGTTTCTCTTGGACACGTGGCACCCTAGGGAATTGGTGGATCGGCCTTGGATCGTGTGCCCACGAACACCAAGGGTACCTTTGGACTATTTGGGGTATAAATACCCTCCTTTTGGCCATCCAACACGAGAGAACCCTTTCAGAGCCTTCCAAAAATCCTTTTGGCGGCAAGAAGAGTTCTCCTCCCTGTTCTTGCTCTCCTGGTGTTTCCTCAAGCCAATTCTCATCTGTCCAAGCATGAGAAGTGGAGTTTGATCATTGAAGATGCAATTGGATCACTTCAAGGAAGCAGATCAAGTGGAAGCAGTCGATTGAGAAGACTTCAAGGAAGATCCCAAAGCTCAGAGTGCAGAGCATCGGCCAGGGACTTCAAGAATTCAATCCTCTTCACAATTCGATCTTCTACAAGAGAGTATATTTGAAGAGCAAGAATTTTTTATACAATTCTTCATTTCCCCTTGTCTCTTCTGAGTCATTCTGAGATTGTGCATGAGTTGCTGCATTAGTCTCATGAATGAACTCTTGATAGATCAGATCTATTGCTAGAGGATCTGAATCTTGTGTTTCTTTCTAGCAAGTTGTTTGTGAGCCTTTGCGCTCAGTGGTTTTGAGTCGTGTACTCAGGTTGTTGTTGAGCAGTCTTGCTCAGGTTTCTAGAGTAGTCTTGCTCTAGAGGTCGTGTGAGTTGTAAACTCAGTTTGTTGGAGTTGTCAGGCTCCAGTGGGTGTGGTGTGCCCAAGTTGTTTAGTGGATCCTCACTGTGTGAGGGGTGGATGTAGGAATCACATGGTGTGATTTCCGAACCACCTAAAAAATCTCTGTGCAGTGGTTTGATTGTGATTCGAATTTACTTTGCATTAGATGCATGCATAGGATCTTTCGAATTCACATCTAATTAACTTGTTCACACACTCCTTTTGCACAACTCACTTAATCTCTTTTCAGATCTGTGAAATTCATTTTCAAATTGTCTCTGATTCAAAGAGTTTTTCTAAATTGGCTAAGCTTCTGCAATAGTTGGCCTAGATCTATTCAACCCCCCCCCCTTCTAGATCTTGTCCACATCATTTCTCGATCCTACAACCTCACGACCTCCACGCACCTATACACAAACACCGGTTCATTACAACACTTGGAGAGTTGGTACACAATGTACCACAACACAAAGTCAACCCCTAAGGGGTACACATACCTAATATCACTAGGTACCAACACTGAAAACACAAGTGCAGGGGTAACAGGACTGCTAACTAGAAGCTAGTCTGCCATACCTTAAAATCATAATACAACGGAAAGCTACTATCATAATACAACGGAAAGCTACCCTTACAAGGGTATATTACAACAAGTGGAAGGTCCTACAACACAACCTCCACAGAGCACAGTTCCACTTCAACACCTGAAAAGACTGGTACACAACGTACCAAGAGAAACAAATACCCATAAAAGGTACAGGTACCTACTACCACGAGGTACCACCACAAAGTCTCAGAACAACGGTGCTAATGACGGAGCACACCACAAACCAGTGATTCTCCGCTCACCAACCACAACTACAACCGTGCCGACACCAGAGCACACCTTAGTGAGGAAGCCCTCAAACAACGAGTAACAACACAAAAGCCACAATTGGTAGTAAAGCACGAGTCGGAAAGGAACGACGCTACCACACGGGAACGAACTACTAGCTGATCAGGCCAGTATCCAACCCAGACAACACAACACAAGAACTACCTCTCAATCTCGTAGCCACGGACACTCAGTCCAGCTACGGCTCCATAAACTCACAAGTCAAGCAACTAACTATGGAGACTAACAAACCCCACCACCTGCAGGTCACACACCCCGCAGGCCCATGCCTAGCACCTTTAGGGACTCTGGCCTAACTCCCTAAAGTGAGGCACTGGAAAACAGGACTAGCTAGGGACCAGTGTCGACTACTGGTATCCGCACCCCCAACTACGAGCACGCTACAAGTGACCAAACACAAGCTCTTACAAGTCGTTGTCTCACTGTCGTCTTTCCCTCAGCCGGACGTACAACTCAAACACAGGAGTGAGGGTGTCCAGGAAGACGACACAGACCTCGACGGTACACAAGTACCGGGACAAACCCCGAGCACAACAAACACATGTGCCTGGCTCACACAGAACCTGGGGTACCCGACTAGAGAGGCATTCCAGAATAGGCGCCATACCACCACACTCGGTAATACACAAACCACAATACTTACACGTTATTACAAACCACGATACACGTGTGAGGAGTAGCTTGTCCTGGTCACTCGTGACCTACAAGCTAGCCTACACAAACACATATATGAACCATATTAATAGTAACACCATAGCCTATCATCGGTCACCTTGTGACCTCCACTGCCACACTAAACACAGTACACAATAATCACGTAATAATCATACTTATACTTTACTAATTATCCATCTAGGATAATCTATAAAAGATCTTAAAGGATCAAAACTAGGTTCACACATGAACCTCACCGCCACTATACCATAGACTAACCACAATGATTAAGATACAATAAACACGACGACGTACGATGTGCCATGTACACACAAACCATATGCACGGCTTCCAAACCACGTAAACACCACGCTAATTATATAAATAACACATTGGCCACGTAAAACCAGCCCACCTTGTGAGCAACACGCTTCATGAGTGTGACAAGTGCACTGGCTCCACCTGTCATTGCCATGCACAACAAATACCACTAACTGAATATTCAAAATACAGAAAACATGCATAACGGGGCCTCTCAGCTGAGGTCGCAACAAGGGGCAAGGTCGCCTTCAGAACGCGACGCCCCGACATGTCGCGTTCAAACCATGAACGCGACGGATCGAGCTGTCGCATTAACAACGCGACGCTCAGGGCTGTCGCCTTCGCAGGCGAAAACCCTAATCCGGGAGAAACTCCTCGGATCACCATTCCAGACCATTCAAACCATGATTAATTCACGTTTTTCATGCTTTAATGGATACCCTAGCATGGTATCTACTGTTTGCAATGCAATAAACGAACTAACATGCAATTCACAACAGGAAACAAGGTAGTACACCCTACCTTCGCGAAGAACGCGAAAACCGGAGATCCCTCAGTGTTTCCCCCTCTCTACACGACGTCCTTGCAGTGAGACCACACCCCACGCACTTCCAGAACCTCGAATCGCCCGGAAAAAACCCCGCAGCAGCTCCCCCTGGTCGAGCAGAGCCTGTGGAAGCTCTGTTCGGCCAGGGTTCCTTAAAAATGCATTGCAGTTGAGAACGCGACGTAGCCCTACGTCGCAACCTGAATGCGACGTGGGAGGCTGTCGCCTTCTCACTCCTGACGTCAGAAAGCCACCCAACGCGCGACGCGTGGCGTGCATGCAGACGTCGACCACTCTACAGTAGTAACAAGAACGCGACCCCCAGGGCCGTCGCGTTCAGAACGCGACGCATACCCCTGTCGCGTTCACAGGCAGAAAACCTGTGAGCGCTTTGGGCCCAACCTTGCGGCCCACCAAGCCTCACAACGTGCGCAAACACCTGAAACACGCACTAATAGGCCACACATTGGCCACCAAACCCACTAAGCAAGGATCCGTAAAGATCCGAAAAATCGCGCGACGTTACATTATTATCACCTAAAAAAAGAATGTCGTCCTCGACATACAAAGCGAATCACAACAAACCGGATTATCACCTAAAAAGAAACAAAACTGTATATAGAGCAAGTAGGATACGCTTCCTTTGTATCTTTCTCTTTAATCATCTGCGCTAACTGATCCATCTGTTCATTCCCATATTTGTTCTGCCTTTCCTTTCTTTTCAATTCATTCCACAACTGCCTTATTTTGTAATTTCAATCTGCTATTTCCTTACCTTTTATCCGTAGGCGATTCTACCTTGCTGGTGGCGCTTTATCTCCTTAGACTGAACCTACTTTCACATTTTTTCGGCTGTGTTTGCAACATTTCTTTCAGGACCGCTTTATCTTTCTCGAGTACCTTACACTGTAATACTTTACCATGCTATAATCTTTCCAAATTCTTGAATTTTCTGGTGCCATTTTCTTTTTCTATTTATCATCGCTTACTGTTACCCTGCCTTATCTATATTTACATTCGCAACTATCATTTTTTTTTAAGAAAACCAATCACCATCTTTGAATTTCCTGCCCTTTTCATATTATTCTGCCCATACCGCTTTAAATCATTCTGATTAAAAATCATAATAACCTCTGTTCCTTTATTCGCTACACAAAACTTTATATTTTCTCCTTATTCAAGCAAACCTTGAACAATCTGTGAATATTAAATCTTTTTTGCTTCCGCTTCCGCTGCGCTACTCTGATCACACGGAACACTTTTGCAAAATATTCCACAATTTATGTTCTCATTATTACTTTCGATTACTTTTTTCTGGCTTCAACTGTATTCATTTCTAACTTTAACTACTTCTCAAATCATCTTATTCAATTAATTCATGCTGAAAATATTACTGTAATTTCTGACCTGCCAAACCGCTATTGACATGATGTACTATTCATATACCTTTCTTACTTTACTGACATTCTCTGGATAATCTCATAATTTGTTGCATAATCTTTCCAAATATTCTTTAATTAGTCTATTCCTGCTTCTGCATCAAACTTTGGAATATCTTAATAACAGTCCATTTCTGCTCGATTGAATCATTTCTTTGCACCGATATACAAATTCTAACTAACATTTCCTGACTCATATAATTTTATTCACTTCATCATTTTCTAAATTCTTCTTTTTTTCTGGTCCATATCTCTTTTTTTATCTAAATTGCCGATCATTCTAATCATAACATCCTTTCCGCAAAATACTTCTCTTATTCATTCTGCTGCCTGGCTAATCTTGTTGTACCGTTCATACTATAAATCTTTCTGGTATCTAATCATCCTTCTTTAAAATACAACAAAAACTCAAATTTGAATACCAATTTCTTTAAATATATCAACTTGCTCTGTCTGCTTCCCTTGTTCCATTAAATTCTCTTTTCTCAAATAACATAAATATCACAATCTGCCTTGCTGTTTCTCTTAACTCAATATTTCTTAACTATTTCTCCATTAATGCGCTTTCCATTCTATTTCATTTGCCTTAAACTCATTCCAATATACTTAACTTTAATTTTAATTTTCCTCAAACTACTCATAGTTACTAACTTTCACTGCTCTTATCTTTAGCACAGCAATCTTTGCTAACTCTTTCTGAAGAATTCCTCATAACCTGCCATTCATCAACTAAATATTTTTCTTATGCGATTCTTAGAAAATCTCTTTGTACACTGATTCTTCTTTTCTCTCTCTCTTTATTCAACTGATCCTTTCTATACCTATTTATACACTATTCATATCACTCTTCCTTTTACCATCATTATTCATAACAACACTTATTTCTCAAACTTTTGATCTCAGACATATTTAATTTATCTGTCATAAACCACCGCTCCCTTCTATACTGGTACTTTTTTTTTAAAGCTGATCTACCTTACTTAATCATGCCAAATTTTTCATAACACAAATCACATTCTCATTCATACTGTTTCTTGATATCATCTGACTCAGATCTCTGATGCCACAATACCTCTGCTGAGGTTCTCAACTATATTTTGCATATTTAATCACTTCTAACACACACACTGACCTGCTCCTCATCACCTTGTTACCATATACATGTCTCTGCTAATTCTGATTTCATTATAACTTACTTATTGAATTCCATATCCAAACTTGTTAATCTCCTCAATTCCTTTAACTGGGAATCTTTAACAACCCAAACTGATCTATCACAAACCAGCACGCTGGCATAATCACATAGATTATACCTCCTCTAATCACATCAACTTTCAATAACTGCTAACAATTAAATTTCTCAACACAAAAACACGTTTTATAGAACAAAAACTCAGATAAATACTACCTTAACCAACACAACACCGCAAACTTACTACCAACAGTGGACATTAATCCATGTATTGGGACATTGTACTCTCAATGTCTTTTCATATTCTAACTGGACATTGCTCTAATACCAACTGTGACGGCCCTGGATATTTATGCCCATTAAGGCTCCATATCCAGATCCGCCTCCTACGAACGGACCGAAGTCTCGCAAGGGATAGCTCACACAAGTGTCCAGTAAGAATATAAAAGACAACTACACAGTATAAAACACAAGAAAGTACATGTGCTCATACCTGTATATAACAATTTACAATTGTCTCATTACATTATTACATGTCTAATTAAAAAGTACAACTATCTGGGGCATACCCCGAGGGAGCACAGGCTCACACAACACTAACTACTACACTACTGTTGGTGGTACAAGTCTGCCACAACGTCTCCACAAACCGAACCAGCGGTAAGCCCTGAAAAGAACTAGAGAGGAGTGAGCCTCAACAAGTCACAGGCTCAGTAGGGGCCACCCAGAAACCACAACAACAAAATAGAAGAGACCTCAACCTCAAAGGGTCTCACTGGCCACACAGATAGTCAAACCACATTCAACTTACTTTAACCAGGATTAATCAACAATTAATATAAACATATCACTTAATCATAAACCACGAAAGGTAAAAGAGAACAATTGGACTAGCACAACACTACTAGTCCGCCCAACCACTGGGAATACCTCAACCTTGAGCCTCACTGGCAGACCACTGCCCAGGCTCCAAGTTTCACAGGCAAACCATTGCCTCGGCTACAAGCCTCACAGGTAAATTACCCACGCCGGGTAACCAAACTGGCATTGACATGCCAAGTCCAGCACATATTGGAACCACAACTGGAAACGTACTTTAACCAAAGTATACAGCACGTGTGGAATGTCACCTCACAACCTCCACGCACCTATACACAAACACCGGTTCATTATAACACTTGGAGAGTTGGTACATAATGTACCACAACACAAAGCCAACCCCTAAGGGGTACAGATACCTACTATCACTAGGTACCAACACTGAAAACACAAGCGCAGGGGTAACAGGACTGTTAACCAGAAGCTAGTCCGCCATACCTTAAAATCATAATACAACGGAAAGCTACTATCATAATACAACAGAAAGCTACCCTTACAAGGGTATATTACAACAAGTGGAAGGTCCTACAACACGACCTCCACAGAGCACAGTTCCACTTCAACACCTGAAAAGACTGGTACACAGCGTACCAAGAGAAACAAATACCCACAAAGGGTACAGGTACCTACTACCACGAGGTACCACCACAAAGTCTCAGAACAACGGTGCTAACGACGGAGCACACCACAAACTAGTGAGTCTCCGCTTACCAACCACAACTACAACCGTGCCGACACCAGGGCACACCTTAGTGAGGAAGCCCTCAAACAACGAGTAACAACACAAAAGCCACAATCGGTAGTAAAGTACGAGTCGGAAAGGAACGACGCCGCCACACGGGAACGAACTACTAGCTGATCAGGCCAGTATCCAACCCAGACAACATAACACAAGAACTACCTCTCAGTCTCGTAGCCACGGACCCTCAGTCCAGCTACGGCTCCACAAACTCACAAGTCAAGCAACTAACTGTGGAGATAAACAAACACCACCACCTGCAGGTCACACACCTCGCAGGCCCATGCCCTGCACCTTTAGGGACTCTGGCCTAAGCTCCCTAAAGTGAGGCACTGGAAAACAGGACTAGCTGGGGACCAGTGTCGACTACTGGTGTCCGCACCCCCAACTACGAGCGTGCTACAAGTGACCAAACAGAAGCTCTCACAAGTCGTTGTCCCACTGTCATCTTTACCTCAACCGAACGTACAACTCAAACACAGGAGTGAGGGTGTCCAGGAAGACGACACAGACCTCGACGGTACACAAGTACCGGGACAAACCCCGAGCACAACAAACACACGTGCCTGACTCACACAGAACCTGGGGTACCCGACTAGAGAGGCATTCCAGAATAGGCGCCGGACCACCACACTCGGCAATACACAAACCACAATACTTACACGTTTATTACAAACCACGATACATGTGTGAGGAGTAGCTTGTCCTGGTCACTCGTGACCAGCTAGCCTACACAAACACATATATGAACCATATTAATAGTAACACCATAGCCTATCATCGGTCACCTTGTGACCTCCACTGCCACACTAAACACAGTACACAATAATCACGTAATAATCATACTTATACTTTACTAATTATCCATCTAGGATAATCTATAAAAGATCTTAAAGGATCAAAACTAGGTTCACACGTGAACCTCACTGCCACTATACCACGGACTAACCACAATGATTAAGATACAATAAACACGATGACGTACGATGTGCCATGTACACACAAACCATATGCACGGCTTCCAAACCACGTAAACACCAAGCTAATTATATAAATAACACATTAGCCACGTAAAACCAGCGTGACAAGTGCATTGGCTCCACCTGTCATTGCCATGCACAACAAATACCACTAATCGAATATTCAAAATACAGAAAACATGCATAACGGGGCCTCTCAGCTGAGGTCACTACAAGGGGCAAGGTCGCCTTCAGAACGCGACGCCCCGACATGCCGCGTTCAAACCATGAACGCAACGGATCGAGCTGTCGCGTTAACAACGCGACACCCATGGCTGTCGCCTTCACAGACGAAAACCCTAATCCGGGAGAAACTCCTCGGATCACCATTCCAGACCATTCAAACCATGATTAATTCACATTTTTCATGCTTTAATGGAAACCCTAGCATGGTATCTACTGTTTGCAATGCAATAAACGAACTAATATGCAATTCACAATAGGAAACAAGGTAGTACACCCTACCTTCGCGAAGAACGCGAAAACCGGAGATCCCTAGGCGTTTCCCCCGCTCTACAGAACGTCCTTGCGGCGAGAACATGCCCCACGCACTTCCAGAACCTCGAATCGCCTGGAGAAACCCCGCAGCAGCTCCCCCTGGTCGAGCAGAGCCTGTGGAAGCTCTATTCGGCTGGGGTTCCTTAAAAATGCATTGCAGTTGAGAACGCGACGTAGCCCTACGTCGCAACCTGAACGCGACATGGGAGGCCGTCGCCTTCTCACTCCTGACGTCAGCAAGCCACCCAACGTGCGATGCGTGGCGCTCATGCAGACGTCGACCACTCAACAGTGGTAACAAGAACGCGACCCCCAGGGCCGTCGTGTTCAGAATGCGACGCATACCTCTGTCGCGTTCACAGGCAGAAAACCTGTGAGCACTTTGAGCCCAACCTGGCGGCCCACCAAGTCTCACAACGCGCGCAAACACTTGAAACACGCACTAATAGGCCACACATTGGCCACCAAACCCACTAAGCAAGGATCCGCAAAGATCTAAAAAATCGTGCGACGTTACACCCATCACCTAGGCAAAATAGTGACTAATCTTGGTAAACTGCGCAGAACCGGGAGAAGCACTCTCCACCCTAACTAGTGTTACTTGTCCACCTCCAGAATTTCATCTTGATGCCCACATGATATCACATACACATCGAGCCTTCCCATAGAGACTTTTCTACAGTATGTCTCTACAGCCTTCTATAGTAGCAATGTAAAAATTAGCACATTAATCACTTTATCACATTAACCACTTATTCAACACATAACTCTCATATACTTAATGACATATTCACATATTTATGACATAAACACATACTTCTGGTTACAAAATATTATTTACTGTCTAACAGTGATAAAATATGCTTAACATAGCCTAAACATGGTACTAGATTATCATCGATTTCACTTAATCATGCTTAACATGGTCATTATGGCCTCATAACTGGAAATAGTAACTTCGAATATCAACACATGCTCAAATTTTACCACAGGTTACATACATGGAACCTATCATATATCTAATTTTTCAAAATTTTGGAACAATATAGCTATTTTAAATTTTAAAACAAATTTAAGTAATTAGCATGATAGTACTTTTCAAATAGTCTCAAAAAGAAACTAATGAATCTTGGGCAAATTAATAACAGTCCCTGACTGTAATAGGGGAAGTCTTTGCTGTAACAGAGTTTAACGTATACCGTAACAAGGGATAACACTTACTGTAATGAATTACAGTTCTGTTAGGGACTAAAAAATAAGTCAAATATCTGATAGGGATTTCTAATTAATTTTCCCATGAATCTTTCATCTAAAAACATACTGACATGAACCCTAAATCCAAGGGGAAATACGGAACCATAAAACCATGTTATAACTATTTTTTCCGAATTCAACCTATCATAGAATGCATTATTAACTCCTAAGAAATTATAGAAATTAATAGGGTTATCCAGAAAAGATAAATATTTCACAAAATCCCCCATGGTATGTAACACGCCCTATCAGAACCCTAAAACTCCAATTCACATTCAAAATCCACGAAAACATATCACATCCATAAAATAAGGTTTTTCTGGAAAAATAAGAACTTAACAGCAATATGATTGTCGTTAAGAGTGGTTGGCGGCAGCATCAACTACCATCGATCTAGGAACTTGGTGACAGCATACTTTTCCGTCAAGTTCTTATCTGTAGGAACTTGCAGACCGAAACCAACCAAAATAGAAATTGGGGGTCCAGGACACGAGACAAAAATAAGTAAAAATCGAAAAACCCTAAGCGATAGGCATAAAGATGAAACATCTAAGTTACTTGCCTCTGAAAAACTCTCTAAAGATTGAATTGAGACAATGAAACCCTCCTTGGCCAAGCCAAAGAGGTACACTTCTCCTACTTGATTCGACTTCCACACCTTCGCAGTTGATTTCCCCATGAACCAGGAACCTCCCCACGTTCTGTTGAGCATTCCTCTTGCCAAAGAATGTCGGTGTAGCCTCTGCTTCGTCGAATTGCTCACCCTAAAGTCTGTCCCTTTCTATCTCCGAACTCACAATAAAATCTTAACTAAGCAAAGGTTCTCCCTTTACAGAAACAAGCTATATTTATAGCGCTTTGGGTCGTGTTTAAGGTTGTAAGGAGAACCCCAAATCAAAACGAACTTTCCTAGTCTATCCACAAAGAAATCGAATTAAAAAATATAAAGTGCATAGAGAAGTAGACAACAAGGTGATTGTCGTCAACAGTAAGTTGGCAGCAATCGATGATGCCATCAACCTTCAAGGAGCACAAAAATGCCAAAAATCTGAAAATTGTAAACGACAATGAGTACTGTCGTTTAAAACAAGTTGGTGGCACTATATTATGTCGTCAATAGATATTGGCGGCACTGATTGCTAGAGGGGTTCGACTAGAAACCCAAAAACACACAGCAAGCATATATAGCACAGAAACCTAGGGCCTTACAATTTGTCACTGAAATCAACCTAGTTGTCATCAATGCAATCATAAAAGTTAGTGATGTAAGAAATAGCTATTTGTCACTAGAACTTAGCCATTTTTCATTGTAATGGACCTATTTGTGACTGGAATGATTCTATTTGTCACCAGTCCAGTCACACATATCTGTTAAACCTCGGGAAGAAAAGTCCAATAAGAAGTTAGTTATTTGTCACCGCAATTGACCTATTTGCCACCAAAATGTATCTATTTGTTACCAGAATCAACTTACGTAATGACCTGGCCTCACGGACCCCCGCCAAGTATTCTGAAGCCCGTGCCATCACCCACGGATCCGAAGATCCAGAAGGGTTAGAAGAATAGTCTAGTGACATAAGCACTGAATCAAATAACTATAACAATGTGTACAATATACTAGAGTATGTACAACATGTCCCAAATAAAAGTACAGGTACAAGAAGAAAGGTGTAGTCCTTAAGGGACATACCCCGAGGATTTGTGAATCATAGCTCTCAGCTCGCTCTGGTACAAGAGCTCACACACTCTCGCTCTCACTACTACTAGCAGCACATGGCGCTACTAATCACCTTCGTAATTGTCCAACACCGAGCTCCCATGACGAAAAGCCCCCATCTAGAGAGAGTAGGGAGGATGAGCCTCGTGAACAAGGCCTGGTAGGGATTACCATTCCCTTATTGGCCAAAGCAGCAGGAACTCCAGAAAGTAGTAAGCTAGCTACACTAGAAAGTAGTAACTGGGAAACAATGAGACTAGCTACTACAAAACAGCGGAAACGAAAAAACACCACAACCATCAATCAGGGTCGGTCCACACACGACCACCGCAGAACTAGCAGAATCGGGCATCACGTGGAAGCATCCCTTGGCGCACATGCTGAGATAGAGAACTCATAGAAACCATGAAGCAACAACGTAAGAACAGAGTCTCACCACACAAGTACGGACAACCCAAACCCCACGAGATCGAGAAGCCACACAGCACCAATTGGAGTGTGGACACACCACAAGGTCGGTGCACCACACGCTGACACACACAAGAGCTACACAGAACGAACGTCCAGAGAATGAAGACACCAAGAAAGCACCCGAGTTGGAAGCCGCCCCACACCATCCCTTAGCACACTAAGTAGGGATGGGAGCACACTCGCGCCAACCCTCAGGCTGCCGGCAAGGCCGAGGGCCCAACTCAGAGCGAGAGCAAGAACACTATACACAAACCACGATACAACAGAAAGCACAGGGCACCACGACCAGGTACCAAAACAATAGCACCTCGGAAGCTAGACACAACCAGGCTACAACTGTCATGCAAGCTAGGGTAGCGGACCACGTTTGGAAACATGTCGCAAGAGAATGATGTCACAATAATAGCAACTACACCACCACCACTGGCAGTCAAGAGCACCCATAGGCTACTCACCGCTCGCAGTCGGCTCCTACCAAAACCTCCCTGGAAGAGTGAGTCCAATGAGCCACCACAAGAGCACACCCAAGGACAACAACAACCGCAGCATGGCGAAGCTACGGCCCTACGCTTGGCAACTACTACGTGGCTTTGAAACCACGTAGGGAGAGGCAGTAGGAGAACGGACTGTCTGGGCCACGCGCGGGAAGAAAATCCAAAACCACCTCGGTGACCCACCCCAGCAAAAGAGCTCTACAAATAACTCGATGTCGTTGTCCAACCATCATTTTCCCCTCTGCTCCAGAGTCACTAAACTCAAGCACGCTCGTAGCCTAGATGTAACGACCATCTTCATACCGGTATGATTATACCAATCCCCATCGGTACAAGGGCATCATTACAGTGGGATATAACCCACACTAAACGATAGGTGATATTTACATGAATACAATTGAGTACACGGGAATAAAAAAATAACTTAACTTCATTCCATCTCTCACACATTCCACGGTCATATAGCCAGAGAAAGATATGGCAATGTCCACATTATTACATTTCAAAAGACTACATTGTCTATTACTGTCATACGAATGACATTATCATACTATGAAATATGAAACTACTAACGTCTCCACAAGCACTACTCCTCTTCTTCGGCGTCGACAATCTTCACTAATACTTCCTCAGGCACGGGAACACCTGTCACACCGTACGCCGAAGCAAGTATGAGTCTAAAAGACTTAGCAGCAATCTAAAGACTCAACCTTAACACATATCACACACATGTTAAACTACCAAGTATAAGGAAACTTATGTTATCATTTACCATAACAAATCACATGGCACATGCTTTATTAATTAACACACATAAATCACACCAAACACAATCCAACTAACACTGCTCATTTAGATCATGGATAATAAACATACCCTTAGCATGCTTTCTACACCCAACATGTAATATGATTTATCAATCCAAATATTAACCATATTATGGTACAACTCTACCAACTAGAGCATGGAGTTAAGCACAAATTAAGAAGCAACCTAGCATGATATCTATTCATATTCATGTGCACTTTTCATATTCATTACACTTTCGTTTGCTGTTTTAATATAAATAAATCACAATTACACATGATCACATTTTATTAAACATAATTGAAGGTTTAAAACATATTCAAGTCGGTTGGCAACCATATACAATTTAAGCATGGAACTATGTACTAATGAAGAGCATGTCTATCATGGAACTTAGACATTCTATCATGCATTTATCACGATCATAATCACACTTTACTTGCTGTTTTGACATAAATTAAATACAATTGCATGGTTTTACATTTTTTCACATGCTATCTTATTCATTTAACAATTTCACATGCTCATCTTTCACATTGCACAACTTCGTTTACATACACACATTCACATATGCTACTACATGGAGGTTATTAACCTATATAATATGATACTAAACATGATGTTACATCAACATATTAACACATGAATGATATAAATATACACATCAACATATTAACATATTACCTTAGTTTTTCACATGCATTTACTCTCTCACTTACATTCACTTTCACTTACACAGGGTTTCACACACTTTTCACATATGTTTCACTTGCACTTTCACTTATCACATGTCACATCACTTGCACTTACCACGTGCCACATTCACATGTTACACTTTACACTTTATTCACATTTTATCACTTAAGTTGCCGTGACACATAATCCTAACTATCATCTAGAGGACGCACTCACCCATATCACATAGCACATCACATCACTTGACACAGACCCGCCACCTGGACAATCTAGTGGTGAATCTTGGTAACTGCGCAGACCGGGAGAAGCCCTCTCCACTGTATCCAGTGGTACTTGTCCACCTCTAGGGTTTCATCCTAATGCCCTTCGATATATTTCACAAATATTGAGCCTTTCATAGGGACTTTTCTATGGTACAGCTCTAAGACCTCTATGGTAGCAATGTCAATCTCAGCCCAATTTTACACGTTCACTTTATCACATTGTTTACATATTTCACATGTACTATTTAATCATTTTACATGCATTATTTAACAATTGCACATGCTTCAATTGACCTAACATGATACTACTATTCACAGTAATAAAATAACTCATATCACAGTCCTAGACATGCTGTTAATTTCTGAATCACACAAGATTAAATTTAACATGCTCAATATGACTATTTTCCATGGTTTAGCTAATAATTACACTTTTTGTCATAAAAATAGATCCAAATTTTTATCACAGGATATAATAGGAAACATGTCGCATGTTCAATTTTTCGGGTTTGTAAAATATTATAATAATTAAAACAGATTACAGGTATATTCATCACTATTTCCCTTAAGAAGAAATTACAGTATAACAGTCAAACTTAATAGTGCCAATACTTAAAGACAGTCATTACATGATTGCAGAAAATATTATGAAACCCTAACTCACAACAGATCTATTTACAAATATTAAACAGGGTCATATTATGCTCACAGTTCAATTGCCGAAATTTTAATATTTAACACAAATCATACAAATTCAGTACGACCTCATGATATGACCTAATGATTGTTCCTAATCACATAAAATATTTACAGTATGCACACATACTCGGAAGTCAAATAAACACCTTAAAGAGATCAAATAGTAGTTCTTTAAAACCCTGAGGAACTTGGTGTCACAGTGTGTGTCGCCAACTGTGTAAATAGCACAATCTGGTGCCACCAACACAGAACTTGGCGGCACAGTATGTGGCCGCCAACTTTCTGTCTGCAGACCATGCAGACAGCACACAAATGCAAGGGAAATTTGGAGGTTCTAGGACACGAGTAAAATTTTGGAAAAATGCTAGGACCTAAGGGGACATGAGTAGGGTTGACATCCATAGGTTACTTGCCTCCAAATAAATCCACAGAGATCAAATCTTGCTGACGAAGCCCTCCTCGGCCCAGCCAAGAAGGTGCTCAAAACCTCTCCAGATCCAGTCCTTCATGTTGATGTAGGTTGGTTCTCGAAGTTGGGAATGCTTCCTCTATGTATGGGCTATTCTCCAGTCAGTGCAGATCTCTAGAGAACCCTTCCAGTCGCCAGATCCAGCTCTCCAAAGATCAACTTTTCTCCACAAAGGTTTCTAGGGTTTCACAAAGACCAAAAGACATGATCCGGCCGAACCAAGGTGTTTTTATAGAGCTGGGTAGGTTGGGTACGCATTAGAGTAGGTCTCCTACGATTATAGATGGGTTTCCTAAACTAGAACCGGGAAGAACGCATGCGTTACCAAATCTGAAACCGCCAGAACACTGGGAACTTAGTGTCCACCTATGTTGCCGCCAACAGGGGGGTTGGCATGCATCGATCTGGATGCCAACTCTCTGGCCCAGGCAGTTAGCGGCAAGCATGTTGCGGCCAATTGGGATTTCGGCCAGAACAGAAACATACATCATATGCACAAAGTTAAACATATACATATATACGTGTACACAACATAATTACATACAACATGCATGGATTAGATAAATATAACATGTACATCGATAGTTAGATAATGCATGCACATTTAAATATATACATGTATGAAAAATAACTTATATGCACTTACAAGGTATATAGCAGTAATTACATATCATATGCACAACATTATCAAATATAAAATGCATGGTTTCTGATTAAGTACATATGCACAACATTAGTTAATTACTTATATTCACATAAAATTATATATATATATATTTTACATATGCACATCTAAATAAATACATTACATGCACGGAGTATCACATATATATTCATACATATCCATGGAATAAATAGTATAATATGCACATCAATAGTTAGGTAGTATATGCATAGCATTATTAAGATGCAATATGCATAAGGTTAATTAAGAACAGTCTATACAACAATAGTTTATTTGCATATGCACACTTAAATTGACATATATTTATATTTATATTATATATATATATATATATAGTTACATACATTATGCATGAAATAGGTAATTACAATATGTACATCGATAATTAGATTCAACATGCACATTTATACACATTACATGCATAGAAAATTAACTCATATATACCTACAAGATGTATAGCAATATTCACATATTTTATGCACAACATTACTTAAATATATATACCTAGATTTTTGTAAGCACAATATGCACATAATTGACTAATTACTTATTCTCACATAAAATAACATATATATAATCATATATATGCACATGAGTAATTTAGAAATTGCAATATGCACAATTTAATACACCACTATATACATAACTAGTAACTATCACATGCACAATATAAAATGAATAAAATTTGGGGGTCTCACACTCTCCCCCCCCCCTTGAAAAAGATCTTCGTCCTCGAAGATCGGATCGAGTACCTCTGGTAACGCTGTTGATGTCGTCTCCGATTAACACATTCTCCTCAGTTGGCGCTGCTAGCTTTGTTGTTGCACTTGTTGGTACACTCGCGCACCGAGCTTCTTCAGTCTCAGACATTCTCTGATCCGATGATCCTTGCTGCTGCACATTTAAGACATCTTCTTCCTTTGACCAACACATTTTCCTTTCGCCATGACGCTTATCGCAGTGCACACACTCGGGTTTCTCACTGCCTGGTACCATAGCTGATTGCTGAGCTTCTATAAATTTCCTCATCTTTCTATTTTTCTGCTGGAATGGTTCTGGTTACCTCTTCTCCTAAGCTTCCTTCTCTTCCTGGTACGATTCCATCTTACTCTCCTGCCCGCTCGCTACACTGAGAACCTCTTCCAAGGTGCGGGGGTCGAACTCTAAAAGCCTAGCTCTCAAGGATGGTTTGAGCCCCTTCACGACTTCTTTATTTTGAGACTCTGTTCATACCTCCTAGCCTAAGCACTACGTCTACCACGTCCAGCCATAGCCTGCAAAATAATCAATCCAGTTAGAATCTAAGTTACTAAATCCTAACTATTTTCCTTAACTATCTTCCATTCATTATTTAATATTTCTACATATATGGACAAATTTCTATAAAGACTTTGCAATATTGTGAAGATGATGGTTTATTCATGTACAATCTCAACCTTGGTGCTCTGATACCATCTCTGTAACGACCCTTTTCATATCGATACGACTATACCAATCCTCATCGGTACAAAGGGTGTCATTACAATGGGATAATAACCCAACACTAAACGATAGGTTGATATGTACATGAATACAATTGAGTACAGCGGGAATAAAAAAATAACTTAACTTCATTCCATCATCATCACACATTCCACAGTCTATATAGCCAGAGAAAGATATGGCAATGTCCACATTATTACAATTTCAAAAAAAACTACATTGTCCATTACATTGTCCATACGAATGACATTATTCATACTTTGAAATATAGCAACTACTAAAAAGTCTCCACAAGCAACTACTCCTCTTCTTCGGCGTCAACGATCTTCACTACACCTTCGTCAAGCACGGGAACACCTGTCACACTTGTACGCCGAAGCAAGTATGAGTCTAAAAGACTCAGCAAGCAATCTAAAGACTCAACCTTATACATATCACACACATGTTAAACTACCAAGCAATAAGGAAACATATGCTATCATTTACCATAACAAATCACATGGCACATGCTTTATTTAATTAACTACACATAAATCACCCAAACACGTTCCTAACTAACACATGCTCATATTAGATCATAGATAATAAACATACACCTTTGCATGCTTTCTACACCCAACATGTAATATGATTTATCAATCCAAACATTAACCATATTATGGTACAACTCTACCAACTAGAATATGAAGTTAAGCATAAATTAAGAAGCAACCTAGCATGATATCTATTCATATTTCACATGCACTTTTCATATTCAATTACACATTTCATTTTCTATTTTAATATAAATAAATCACAATTACACATAATATCACATTTTATTAAACATGAATTGAAGGTTTAAAACATATTCAAGTCAGTTGGCAACTGTAACGGCCCCGGCACCCGGATCCCCGATTCTCACCAAGGATCCGAACACCGGCACTGCCGCCCACGGGTCCGGAGACCCGGAAGGGCTAACGGATCAGTCTAACAAGATATGTAACAGAAATAAATAACAACAAACGTACTAAAGTGCACCACAAGTGAACGAAGAGTGTCCAACACTAAGTCACAGTCTAGTACAGTCCCAAAGTAAATAAAGTACAAGTGCTGAAATAAACAGGAAGGAACACGTCCCTTAGGGGCATACCCCGAGGGTGAAGTACAACTGCTGGGGGAACACTTCCACTAGAGACGCCGACTACTACGGGCCTGTCTCCTCAGTCCACCATGGAGGGAGCTGCTATGAAGTCTCACCTACAAAACAGGGAGTGAGCTTCACGAAGAAGCCCAGTAGGGACTACCAATCTCCCACTAGTTCTAACAGCAGAATAGAACTAAAGTGAAATAATTAAATAAAGCAGTAAAGTCTATTATACTAAACAGAGTCAAGTGCGGAAGTGTGAAAGAAACTACACGGTCGTCGGTCTAAGCTACGCAGCAGAACCGGAAAACCTGTGTACACCAAGGCACCACAAGAACCCAGCTATAAACACAGACAGTAGAAACTGCTTGGACAAACACACTAGCTACAGAACCCTACCCTAGTCAGCCGGTCAAGTGCGCCATGTGCCTTACCCTCGACCAACAGTCCATGTCTAGCACCTCCCATCAGAGTGAGTCGCGGACTAAGAACAACCATATAACTGCCATAGTCTGGCCGGACTACGGTCCCATGCCTGACCCCTCTAAATCGTTCCGAAACCATGTAGAGTGAGGCAGTGAGAAAGGACTAGCTGGTCCGCACCGTAAGAGCACCACACTACCTCGGAGAACCAGACCAGCTAAGAGAGCTCTACCAACGACTCTATGCCATTGTCCCCACCGTTTTCCCCTTCTTCTCCAAGTCCGTGACTTGAGCACGCCCGCCGCCCAGAGAACTCCCTCTAACAGACGCGCGGGGCTAGGGGTCCCAGGTAACGGTAACAATCTATCTCGTGGACAAGCCCTCAAGTGCCGAGCACCGGGCGAAGAGACTAGAGTAGCACTGCACTAGGAATAGCACAGGTGCCAAGAAAATCGAGTCGCAGCGGAAGCGGAAAACTCTGAACTACAGGTTGCGAAGTCCTCTCTTAGACTGAGAAGGCGACACACAGGTTGTCGCCACCTGAAAGCGATGCTCAGCCTGTCGCAACCTGGTCAGAAAGGTGACGCAGAACCAGTCGCAACCATGTCGTGACCAGAGGGATCCAGGTAACAGCCTGAGACCCCAACTCACCATAAAACAAACACTGGAAAAGAAGATGACAACCACCCTGTCGCGACCATAACGCGTCAGGATAGGCGTCGCTTCCCGGGCACTGAAGGCGACGTGTCGGGGTGTCGCGACTTGGGTCGCGACGCTAACCGTGTCACGACAGCAAGGTTTGCACGCCCGAGAACATCTTCTTCAGGCCAAACTCCACCCATACATACACATCTTGGGGGGGAGTATGCATGGCGAACTAAAAAGACTATTCAATCCAAACCACCCTCAAGAACACCCCAGCATGCATAGCAGCCAAACTACACTCACACATGACATGGAGCCCTCAACAACCCAATTCCATACAAGCATGCAATTACACATAACTCATTCCACAAAAACCACATGAAGCATGCAAAACACCTAGCATGATCCCTAGGCTTGGAATTGGGGTTTGGAAACCTAGCATGTATAACTAGATGGAAGTTTGGGTCCCTACCTCAATATGAAGATCCACCCAAGATGGGCCTTCTCGTAGGCTAGCACCCCTCCACCTCCAAGCTCCAACGCTCCAAATGCCGCCCACGAACCGAGCTCGACCTCCTCCTTGATGCACCAAGAGAAGAAGATCCACCATGCAAGAAGAAGGGGAAAGTGAGGGAGAAGCACAAACACATGCAACCACACTACAGATCCATGCACTTACCTACACAATGCAAAACACACCCCTCAAAGCCTTCCCAAACTCCCCACGGAGCCACCAGCCGCTGGAATCGCCGGAGGGAAGAAACACCAAGAGAAAGGCCAAATGGGGGTTCTGCTCTCGACCAGAAGCTCTTAAACACAGACGATGAGAATGCTACATGTTGACTGTCGTGTTCCATGAAGTGAACGCAACACCAACATCGTCGCTATCTCATGGTCAAGATCAAGCTGACCAGCGGAGACGCCATGTGTCGACCTCGCAGGTCTGACACGAGATCGCGATGCCTGACCCATCGCCTTCCCACTATCAAAGGTTGACACCCGTCACCACAAACCCGACAGCAAGATGACAAATGTGCATGCTGCGGTCAGAGGGTGAACGCGACAGCATGCCCGTTGCATTCCAAACTGGAACGCGACGACCAAACTGTCGCCTTCAGAAGGCGACAGCCCAAGTGTCGCTACCTCCAACAGAAGGCGACAGACCATGGAAAGGAGGGATGCTACAATCTAACCAATAAAAAAACAATTTCGACCTCGAAATTAACGGTGAAACTAGGGGAAGAGACAGTAAACAAAGTACTGTCACTCGAACAAGTAAGGGAATTGCTCCCGCATCTCGTCCTCACGCTCCCAAGTGGCCTCGCCAACTGCGCAGTGCTCCCAAACCACCTTGACGAGCGGGATCTGCTTCCTGCGAAGCTGCTGCACCCTGCGGTCCACCACGCTGACTGGGTACTCTGGCACGGGCAGGTCGGGGGCGACCTCTAACAGCGAGTAGTCGAGTACATGCGACAGATCTGGCATGTACTTCCTCAGCTGTGACACGTGGAAGACGTCGTGGACACCTTCCTGTAGGATCGAATAGGTGGATGGATCAGATCTAGAAGGGGGGGTTGAATAGATCTAACACCAATTAATGCGGAAGATTAAGCAATTCAAAATTACTTCGAATCAGAGATCAATTCAGACAAACAAATTACTGATCTGAAATGTGGGTGTGTGTAGATTATGTGTGATTAGTGTGTGTGATCAAATCAATTAGAAGTGTGAACGAAATCCCTATGCATGCATCTAGCGCAATACAAAGTCAAACCACAATTCAAACCACTGCACAGAGGATTTTTAGGTGGTTCTGAAATCACCTCCAGTGACTCCTACGTCCACCCCTCACACAGTGAGGCCACACTACTCAAAACCTTGAGTACAACACACACTGGAGCACGACGACTCCAAACAACCTTTAGCACGACGACTCAAAACACAACCGGAGCACGACGACTCCAAACCCTTTGAGTACGACGACTCAAAGAAAACTCAGAAGATAGGCACAACGACCTACTCCATAAACCACTTGAGACTACGACGACTCACAAGCACATGAGCACAACGGCTCCAGAGCACTAAGGCTCCAAACCTGAGCACTACGGCTCCAAACCTTTGGACCACGAAGGATCCAAGTTCTGCTAGAACAAGCTCAGTTAGAGAATAGATCCTCTAGCCCGATCTATCTCAATACAATGATAAAAATAGAACAAACAGAATTAAGCGATCTGTGTAGAACACATACACAGATCACACAATGAAAACCTGGATGAACACTCCAAGAAAATAAATGAAATAGATGTGACTTAGATGTTCCTTGATGAAGAAGACTTGCAGAAGCTTGGATTGAAGACACTTGAAGGAATTTGTTGGAGATCTTCTTCAATCCACGATGCTCTGCTTTGATGGCATCTAAAATGCCAGAAATCCTTCTTCTAATGCTCCTCTTCAGTTGGATCTGCTCCCTTTCCTAGCACAGCAAGCTTCTCTCCAGAGATTCCCCTTGATTCCCACGTCCTTCCTCTTGAAAGGATGGCCTGCAACTTCTGGAGATGGAGCAAGATCTGGAAATCCCCCTTTTGCCACCAAAAAGCTTCTTCTGGAAGTGTATTGGCTCTCTTGCCTTTGGGGTACAAGGAGCATGGGTATTTATAGCCCCATATGTCCATAAAGTGCCTTGGGGTGCATGGGCACGGAAACCTAGGTCAAATCCCTTGATTCCCAAGCAGCCACGTGTCCAGAAAAATATGCGTTTTTGAGTTTCAGGTGGACTGTGTCGACACCACCAGGGAGTGTGCCGACACACTGTCCAAAACATGAGAACAGGTTTTCTGGAAGCTGGAACTAGTGTCGACCTGACCATTGAGTGTGTCGACACGACTGGCAGACTGTGTCAACACACAGGCAGACCGTGTCAACACACGGGTAAACTGTGTCAACACACAAGTGGATGTGTCGACACCACTTGAGACAAATTTGTGTAAACCTGAAAAAATAAAGTGTAAATCATTAATACAAGATATTATCATTAAAATATGAGATATTAAACATCAAAAACATGTTGTTTAAGCATTATTGTGATATGTATAAAATGTATAACATGTTCAACATGTCATCATTAAAATCGCAATATGTCATCATTAAAATCGCAATATGTCATCATTAAAATCACAATATGTCATCATTAAAATCACAACATGTCATCATTAAAATCACAATATGTCATCATTAAAATCGCAATATGTCATCATTAAAATCACAATATGTCATCATCAAAATCAAAGTATGAGTGATGTTCATTGGTCATCATTAAAATACAACTTTAGGAAATTCCAAAACACACTCAACCCAACAATCTCCCCATTTTTGATGATGACAAAACATATGCACAATCTCCCAATAACCTGACTAAAATCTCCCCTTTTTCAATTTTCTCCCATTTAAAGAACTTTCTCCCCCTTTTAAAGGTCTTTCTCCCCCTTTTTGACAACATTAAAAAGATAGATAAGAGAGAGAAACAAAGAATAGTAGGAGATCAAGAAATGAAATGTGGGAAAGGAATGTTCAGAAATGATCAAAATAAGTGAGGCAAAGTGATATTGACATATGAGAGAAGTTATTGTGTTTTTGTTATTGTACAACAAAGTTTAATCACAAAGACACACTCAACACAAGATATTACAAGAGATAATGATCTGAATGTAATTAAAACAATGATGCAAATGTGAAGAAAAGTGACCTATATGAGTGAGCAGAAGTATTTAACAAGGATGTTAGGAGCTTTAATTTTAACACAATGTAGAATAATAGGTCTAAACTCAGTAAACATGAACTTTATTAAGGTCTTAAGCTTTTCTATCATGTCTTGATTTGTTTTCATTTTGAACTGGGAAAGAATACAAGAATAAATTAGTTAAATCTCACTTTTCAGTGCAAGAGATCACATTGATCAGATGCAAGACCTCCTGATTACTCAGTGGTTTAACTTTTATTATCTTATACAGAGTTGAAAATTTTGATTTCCACTTTTTGACGCGAAACAAATCACTTTTTAGGTGAAATGGCCTGGTTACTCAGTGGTTCAAGAACTTGTATTGCTCTGTTTGTATCTTTCCATATTGTTGATCATTTTCTTTTGACATTTTGCAGGAATATGTTTGCTTTGACCAGAAAAGTCATGACTATGAATTTAGAAAAATTATTCTTAACATGTGGTAAAAATGAAGCTTAAACATACACATGTGAAATATTAAAGTCACTCATGTGCCTATAATAGTGTTTTGCAAATTATTTTAAAAATATTCAGTATTAAGATTGCTTAACCTTGAAATGATAATGAATCTTTGAAATTAAACTAAATGCACAATGAGTTTAGTTTCAATGTCTTAATTCTCTCATAAGAAAATAGCACAATGACTCAAACATTCTGATGATTTTGGGGTTCAAGATAGACAAGTAAAGTCAAAGAATGTGACAATGACTCCCCCTTTCATGTATCTCCCCTTCACAAGGTGAACATGAGGATTATTGAAGAAATATGAATGGAATCAAATGTAAATAGAATGAGCAAGAATGTTTTATTGAAAGACAATGACTCCCTCTCAACAATTGCATACAAGACTCTTGATACTTGGCGGAGACATATACTCACGCATAGTGAAAGTGCCCAGCAAGCCTGACTTGTCTTTCTTCAAATCACCATTTGATATACCAAGAATGTCAATGCAATGTGAGAGTGAGGAATTTATTTGCAAGAAGATTTGTCAAAAAACTGAATGGGAGTTGTTGATAAATCAGATATGAAAGAATATTTCTCCAGCATTTCACTCAAAGATTCTTTTGACTCACTTCCCCATAAGATATGCATGATATGAAATGATCATTTAAGCAATTTAGATATGTTCATTCCAGGCAGTTTGCACAGAAAAAGTATGAACATGATCAAGCATATATCAACAGACAATTTATTGAAGGAGAAAAGTTTTTCAAAAACTAAAAAGTGTTTCAAAGACTTAAAATAAAGTTTTTGAGATTTTTATTTTTATTGATGACCTTTATGCAGAAAAAGACTATTGATACTTGGCGGAGAATTTTTCTCACGCATGATGAGAGTTTCCAGACAAGCATAACTTGTCCTTTCACATTTCACCATTTAATATACCACATAGTCACTGCAAAAAGGTCAATTATTCTTTAGTTTTAGCAAGAAATTCATTGTATTTTCAAGAATATTTTTGCACTTTTTCAAATTTACTCCCCCTTAATATGTGCATGGAATGAAAACTAGCAAGCAATTCACACATGATTATGTACACCATTGTTGGGAGCAACATCAAAACACACTCTTCATTGTTCAGATAATACTCTAAGAATTTTCTTTAACTTAAGCATTTCAATTTGGAAATGATATGAGCTTTTACCTGAACAGTCTTCATTTATTTTTCAAAGATTTTACCTGTGTTCTCCAATCATTTCTTGCCTTGCACAGTCAATATCTTGAATTCATTTACAATGTATGGCTATAAGACTCCTCAGCTTGTTGATCAAGCTGGTTTTGGGACCCACACTTGCTTGGGTCCTGCAATGAAATCAATGTTGGAGTGCAATAAAGATTTTTGAATCCAAAATGTTTTTATTTTTGGTATAGATGCATTTCTTTCATTGACAGAACTATGAGCAGAATTAGTTCCAAATTTTCTTTTTTCCTTGCTCAATGCCTCTATGTTTTCATGAAGTGTTCAATTTATATTCACATGGAGTTTCTGAGCATTTTCAACAAAATCGTGATTCTTAGTTACATGTGAATGATGTGAAATTTTTTGCAAGTAATTCAAGCTAAAATCATCATGGAAGAAATGAAATAAACAAGCAATCATGTTTCAATGACAACCATTTTTTTTATTTTTATTTTTTAAAATTAATGACTCTTACACAAGGAAGATCATTGGTACTTGGCAGAGGTTATTCCTCACACATAATGATAGTTTCCAGACAAGCATGACTTGTCCTTCCACAGTGCACCATTTGATATACCAATTGATCTTTGCATAAGAGTCCCAATTGATTTCAGTTTTTATTTAGCAGGGAATCTCTCAGAAATATTTACCTGGTGAGATTTTCATTTTCTTTCATTCTTTTCACTTACTTTCCTTGTAGCCTTTGTCATGAAGCCTTCATCTTGAAATTGACTACAAGGATCCCTGCATCCAACATTCAAGCAGCACATTTCAGAACCCAAACTTGTTTGGGTCCTAAAGATCTTCCATGAATCTGCAATAATGATTTTTGAATCCAAAAGGATTTTATATAGGGTGCATTTTTCTGAAGACTAGAAACACTAGAATCTTGGTTTCTAATCTTAGAGTTATCAGTATAGAATGCACCACTGACATACTGAACAATTTGTTTTCTATTTTCCAGATTTTTATCATTGAGATTTTTAACATGGAATTCAGAAGAGATCTTTTATGCAACAGTTCATTTTTCATGTACATAGAATTTCTGAGTGTTTTCAGCATAAACATGATCTTTATTCTTATGTACATTAACATGAAACATGGGAGCATGCACAAGATTATCAATTCTATGCCAATATTCCTAGAAGTATGCCCAAATTTATGACATGTGAAGCACTGGACTGATTTGACATATTTATTGAAATGTTGATCTCTATTCCAGCAAAATTTGGCTAAATGACCAGGTTTATTACAATTAAAACAAATGAGATCATTTCTTACCTGGTACTTACCTTGGCATGTATGCATTTGCTGGAATCTCCTTTTCATATGAGGAGGCTTACCATGAGGAGAAGAAGGTACCTTTTGGTGGCTCTTGGCATGATGTGAATATTGAACTTTCTTTGGCACTTTTTGGACTGATGGAGGAAGTAAATGAATCTTCTTGACAGTAGCATTTTTCTTTTTCTCTGTCTATTTCTGAACAATAACTTTCACTAGTTTTTCATTAGAATTAGCAGAGTTCTTGTTTGTAGCAGCTTTAACAAATGTTAATTTTGTTTTATTTCCATTTTTCTTATCTCTCACAAAAGCAAGACTTGTGTATTTAGTATTTTTCAATTCATGTTGAAGCTTCTGTTTTTCAGCTTTTAATGCAACAACTTCTTTTTCTGAAATTTGAAATTTATTTAGCATGACATCTAAACCATTTTTCATCTTGTTCTTTTCATTTTCAAATTGAGCAATTTGTTTTTTCAAATCAGAAATTTTATTACTTAAATTGCTACAATCATTGTCCAATGGTTTGTCATTCAACAAGCATTCAATCTTCCTTTTTAGATGACTATTTTCTTCAACAAGTTGTTTGCATCTTTCATTTATTTGATGATCATGAGCCATGTTAGAAATCTGTTTGTTTAATTGATCATTGTCAAATTTGAAGTTTTCATTGTGATCAATCAATTTTTCATTTTCATCTTTCAAATCAAGATTTTCAAATTCCAACTGATCATGATCTTCTTTTAACTTGGACAACTTGTTTTCACAAATTTTGATTTTATTTTTCAGACTTTCTTTTTCAGAATTCAGTTTCTGAACTTCAATTTTCAAATTCTCATTTTCTTGTGAAGGATCTTTATCATTGTTCTGGAGCAATTCAAGTGTACTTTTCAATTTTTCACTTTCTTTGTGGCAATGTTTTAAAGTTTTTTTCAAATCCTTATTTTTAGTGTTCAGCTTTGCATTAAGATTCTGTATCTTCTCACAGAATTCAATCAATTCAACATAAGACATGCCTTCATCTGCATCAGAATTAGAATACATAAATGGATCTGGAATTGATTTACTTGATCTTGTAGACCCATTTGAACTCTTGTTTTCTGGAGAGGATGCAGAATGCTCTGAGCTCATGGAATGTGCAGTGAGAGCCACAACTTTATGAATTGTTGATTTTCTAGATTCATTGAGGCTCTTCTTTGCCATAAAGTACTTGTGAATTTCTTTTGCTCCTTTTCTTTGGGCTTCCTTTGAAAAACTTGATGAAAGTAAGACTGGTGATTTCTCTAAAATTATAACAGGAATTCATGCAGATTAAAGAGATTTGCCATTATACCAAAACTCAAAAGACTATTAGATCTAATCACAGTGAATCAATGTAACAAGAAATTAGATCTAACAATTAGAGTGGTTAACCCGCTCTAATACCAAATGTAGGAATCAGAGCGATTAAGCACATAGAGACAGTGAAAGATCAAGCAAACAGTTCAAGCAATTAACACAGAGATCAAACAGAAGCAATCAAATCAGATCAGTAATAGACATTAACCTGCTCTGATACCAATTGTAGGATCGAATAGGTGGATGGATCAGATCTAGAAGGGGGGGGTTGAATAGATCTAACACCAATTAATGCGGAAGCTTAAGCAATTCAAAATTACTTCGAATCAGAGATCATTCAGACAAACAAATTACTGATCTGAAATGTGGTGTGTGTAGATTATGTGTGATTAGTGTGTGTGAGCAAATCAATTAGAAGTGTGAATGAAATCCCTATGCATGCATCTAGCGCAATACAAAGTCAAACCACTGCACAGAGGATTTTTAGGTGGTTTGGAAATCACCTCCAGTGACTCCTACGTCCACCCCTCACACAGTGAGACCACACTACTCAAAACCTTGAGTACAACACACACTAGAGCACGACGACTCCAAACAACCTTTAGCACGATGACTCAAAACACAACCGGAGCACGACGACTCCAAACCCTTTGAGTATGACGACTCAAAGAAAACTCAGGAGATAGGCACAACGACCTACTCCATAAGCCACTTGAGAGTACGACGACTCACAAGCACATAAGCACAACGGCTCCAGAGCACTAAGGCTCCAAACCTGAGCACTACGGCTCCAAACCTTTGGACCACGAAGGATCCAAGTTCTGCTAGAACAAGCTCAGTTAGAGAATAGATCCTCTAGCCCGATCTATCTCAATACAATGATAAAAATAGAACAAACAGAATTAAGTGATCTGTGTAGAACACATACACAGATCACACAATGAAAACCTGGATGAACACTCCAAGAAAATAAATGAAATAGATGTGACTTGGATGTTCCTTGATGAAGAAGACTTGCAGAAGCTTGGATTGAAGACGCTTGAAGGAATTCGTTGGAGATCTTCTTCAATCCACGATGCTCTGCTTTGATGGCATCTGAAATGCCAGAAATCCTTCTTCTACTGCTCCTCTTCAGTTGGATCTGCTCCCTTTCCTAGCACAGCAAGCTTCTCTCCAGAGATTCCCCTTGATTCCCACGTCCTTCCTCTTGAAAGGATGGCCTGCAACTTCTGGAGATGGAGCAAGATCTGGAAAGCCCCTTTTTGCCGCCAAAAAGCGTCTTCTGGAAGTGTATTGGCTCTCTTGCCTTTGGGGTACAAGGAGCATGGGTATTTATAGCCCCATATGTCCATAAAGTGCCTTGGGGTGCATGGGCACGGAAACCTAGGTCAAATCCCTTGATTCCCAAGCAGCCATGTGTCCAGAAAAATTTACGTTTTTGAGTTTCAGGTGGACTGTGCCGACACCACCAGGGAGTGTGTCGACACACTGTCCCAAACATGAGAACAGGTTTTCTGGAACCTGGAACTAGTGTCGACCTGACCATTGAGTGTGTCGACATGACTGGCAGACTGTGTCAACACACAGGCAGACTGTGTCAACACATAGGCAAACTGTGTCAACACACAGGTGGACTGTGTCGACACCACTTGAGACAAATTTGTGTAAACCTAAAAATATAAAGTGTAAATCATTAATACAAGATATTATCATTAAAATATGAGATATTAAACATCAAAAACATGTTGTTTAAGCATTATTGTGATATGTATAAAATGTATAACATGTTCAACATGTCATCATCAAAATCACAATATGTCATCATTAAAATCACAATATGTCATCATTAAAATCACAATATGTCATCATTAAAATCACAATATGTCATCATTAAAATCACAATATGTCATCATCAAAATCAAAGTATGAGTGATGTTCATTGGTCATCATTAAAATACAACTTTAGGAAATTCCAAAACACACTCAACCTAACACTTCCAACTCAGATGGAAGAGCCAACTTGTAAGCGACCTCGCCAACCCACTCCAGGATGGGAAAGGGGCCAACAAACCTCGGGCTAAGCTTGCCCCTCTTCCCAAACCTGAGAACGCCCTTGGTGGGTGAGATCCGAAGGAACACACTATCGCCGACCTCAAACTCAAGTGGCCTCCTGCAAACGTCGGCGTAGCTCTTCTGCCTGCTCTGCGTTGTCTGCAACCTCTGCCTGACCAGTCTCACGGTGTCTGCACACTGCTGCACCAACTCTGGACCCAGCATTTGTCTCTCGCCAACCTCGTGCCAGTGCAACGGTGTCCTGCATGGTCGACCATACAGAGACTCATTGGGCGCCATCCCGATGCTGGAGTGAAAGCTTGCATGGTGGATCTTCTTCTCTTGGTGCATCGAGGTGGAGGTCGAGCTCGGTTCGTGGGCGGCATTTGGAGCGTTGGAACTCGGAGGTGGAGGGGTGCTAGCCTACGAGAAGGCCCATCTTGGGTGGATCTTCATATTGAGGTAGGGACCCAAACTTCCATCTAGTTATACATGCTAGGTTTCCAAACCCCAATTCCAAGCCTAGGGATCATGCTAGGTGTTTTGCATGCTTCATGTGGTTTTTGTGGAATGAGTTATGTGTAATTGCATGCTTGTATGGAATTGGGTTGTTGAGGGCTCCATGTCTTGGTGGGAGGTCCATGTGAGTGTAGTTTGGCTTCTATGCATGCTTGGGGTGTTCTTGAGGGTGGTTTGGACTTGAATAGCCTTTTTAGTTCGCCATGCATACTCCCCTCCCCAAGATGTGTATGTATGGGTGGAGTTTGGCCTGAAGAAGATGTTCTCGCGCGTGCAAACCTTGCAGTCGCGACACGGTTAGCGTCGCGACCCAGGTCGTGACACCCCGACACGTCGCCTTCAGTGCCCGGGAAGCGACGCCCACCCTGACGCGTTATGGTCGCAAAAGGGTGTCTGTCATCTTCTTTTTCAGTGTTTGTTTTATGGTGGGTTGGGGTCTCAGGCCGTTACCTGGATCCCTCTGGTCGCGACACGATCCCTGTCGCGACATGGTTGCGACTGGTTCTGTGTCGCCTTCCTGACCAGGTTGCGACAGACTGAGCGTCGCCTTCAGGTGGTGACAACCTATGTGTCGCCTTCTCAGTCTGAGAGGGGACTTGGCAACCTGTAGTTCAGAGTTTTTCGCTTCTACTGTGACTTTGTTTTCTTGGCACCTGTGTTGTTCCTAGTGTAGTGCTACTCTAGTCTCTTCGCCCGGTGCTCGGCACTTGAGGGCTTGTCCACGAGACAGGTTGTAACCATTACCTGGGACCCCCAGCCCTGCGCGTCTGTTAGAGGGAGTTCTCCGGGCGGCGGGCGTGCTCAAGTCACGGACTTGGAGCAGAAGGGGAAAACGTGGGGACAGCAGTGTAGAGTCGTTTGTAGAACTCTCTTAGCTGGTCTAGTTCTCCGAGGTAGTGTGGTGCTCTTACGGTGCGGACCAGCTAGTCCTTTCTCACTGCCTCACTCTACGTGGTTCCGGAACCATTTAGAGGGGTCAGGCGTAGGACCGTAGTCCGGCTAGACTACGGCAGTTGTGGTTGTTCTTAGTCCGTGTCCCACTCCAATGGAAGATGCTAGACATGGACTATTGGTCGAGGGTAAGGCGCGTGGTGCACCTGACCGGCTAACTAGGGTAGCATTCTGTAGCTAGTGTTTTTGTCCATGCAGTTTCTACTGACTGTGTTTACAGCTGGGTTCTTGTGGTGCCTTGGTGTACACAGGTTTTCCGGTTCTGCTGAGTAGCTTAGACTGATGACCGTGTAGTTTCTTTCACGCTTCTGCACTTGACTCTGTTTAGTAGAATAGACTTTACTGCTTTATTTAATTATTGCGCATTAGTTCAATTCTACTGTTAGAACCAGTGGGAGATTGGTAGTCTCTATTGGGCTTCTTCGTGAAGCTCACTCCCTGTTTTGTAGGTGAGACTTCACAGCAGCTCCCTCCGTGGCGGACTGAGGAGATAGGCCCGCAGTAGTCAGCATCTCTAGTAGGGCTGTTCAGAATTCAGTTCAAACTGAAAAACCGAACCGACCGGTTCGGTTCGGTTCGGTTTGGGATCCTACACAGTTCAGTTCGGTTTCACTTTCTGAAATCGAATAAACTGAATATATATATATTAGAATTATAATATATACTCAAACGAACTATAGCGCGGTTGGCTAGCGTATGCAACAAAGCCGTCTGCGCTAGCGCGGGTTCGAAACCCATCTCCTCCGGCGCGATTTTTTGGTCAAAAATCGAGAATTACTATAGCAAAAGGTGGCGGAGCAGGGATTCGAACCCTTGACCGCCAGTAGGAAGCATGCGCGCCTTAGCCACTGAGGCATGCGCGAGCTTCGGATATAAAGGATATTAAACTTCGGTTTAAACCGAACCAAACCGGTTCAGTTTGGTTCGATTTGGCCTCGAGATTCGGTTCAGTTCGGTTTGGCCAAAAAATGTGCCAACCCGGACCGAACCGAACCGTGTTCACCCCTAGTATCTAGTGATAGTGTTCCCCCAGTAGTTGTACTTTACCCTCGGGGTATGCCCCTAAGGGACATGTTCCTTCCTGTTTATTTCAGCACTTGTACTTTATTTACTTTGGGACTGTACTAGACTGTGACGTAGTGTTGGACACTCTTCGTTCACTTGTGGTGCACTTTACTACGTTTTTTGTTATTTATTTATGTTACATATATTGTTAGACCGATCCGTTAGCCCTTCCGGGTCTCCAGACTCGTGGGCGGCGGTGCCGGTGTTCGGATCCTTGATGAGAATCGGGGATCTGGGCGCCGGGGCCATTACAGCAGTATCACAGCCCAGGGGTCTATCAAGACTTGTAGTGGAAATAAGTAATGACGTAAAGTCCCTTAGGAAGTACAAGTAAACACTGATAGCCACTGGAGTTTTGTTTGTTAACTGCTTATTGTGTCTGTTTTGCAGAACATGCCTCCACGCACTCACAGGCAGGTTCGTGAGTTGGTGGAGCGTCAGGAGTTCGAGTCGGACGGGTCGGTTGCAGCCGAGGACATGCCGATTGACGCTCAGCCCCAGCAGTTCGAGCAGCCTGGGGACCCGTTGTCGCAGGGCGTTCCGTTGCGGCAGGGAGAGCCACAGCAGTAGCAGCAGCAGTGGTTTCCCCCCCAGCCCCCACCGGCAGTCATGGAGCAGTGGTGGAGAGCGATGTTCCAGGGTCCTTGGCAGTGCCAGCAGTACCTCTAGTACCCTTAGTACCATCCGTACTAGATGGCACCGGCAGAGCTGCGGGAGTTGAAGCGCCAACTAGAGGAGTTGCTTGCGTTGGGCTTCATTCGTCCTAGCCATTCGCCGTGGGGAGCGCCTGTTCTGTTTGTGAGGAAGAAGGATGGCAGCCTCAGAATGTGCATTGATTATCAGCAACTGAATCAGGTGACCATGAAGAACAAGTATCCTTTGCCCAGGATCGATGACTTGTTCGACCAGTTGTAGTTAGCTTCAGTGTTCTCGAAGATCGACTTGAGGTCAGGTTACTACCAGTTGCGGATCCGCGAGTCAGACATCGCCAGATCAGCTTTTCGCACCCGCTACGGCCACTTCGAGTTTGTCGTGATGCCTTTTGGGCTCACGAATGCACCTGCAGCGTTCATGGAGCTGATGCACAGTGTTTTCTGAGAGTACCTGGACCGGTTCGTGGTGGTGTTCATCGACGACATCCTGGTGTACTCAGCGACAGCAGAGGAGCACGAGGTCCACTTGAGGCTGGTGTTGCAGACTTTGAGGAGTCACCAACTTTATGCCAAATTAAGCAAGTGTGAATTTTGGATAAAGGAGGTGCACTTTCTGGGTCACGTTGTTTCTGGTGCAGGTGTGGCGGTTGATCCCGCCAAGGTTGAGGCTGTGGTTTCTTGGGGCCAGCCCACTACAGTTGCAGAGGTTCGTAGTTTTCTGGGGCTGGCAGGCTACTATAGGAGGTTTGTGTAGGACTTTGCCAGAGTTGCAGAGCCTTTGACCCGGTTGACCAGGCGGGAGACTCGGTTTGTGTGGACAGCGGAGTGCAAGCGCAGTTTTCAGGAGCTGAAGAACCGACTGACTTCAGCTCCGATCCTTGTGGTACCTTCTGGCAGCGGTGGCTTTATTGTCTACACAGACACGTCAGGTACTAGTTTGGGTGCTGTGTTGATGTAGCACGGTCGAGTAGTTGCTTATGCTTCTCGTCAGCTGAAGAAGCATGAGCAGCACTACCCGACACACGACCTGGAGCTTGCAGCGGTCGTGTTCGCCTTGAGGTTGTGGAGACACTACTTGTACAGTGAGGTGTTCTAGGTTTTCACAGATCACCGCAGCTTACAGTACGTCTTCACGCAGAGAGATCTCAACCTCAGGCATCGCAAGTGGCTCGAGTACTTGAAGGACTACGACTTTACCCTTTTCTATCACCTGGGAAAGGCTAACGTCGTAGCAAACACTTTGAGTAGGAGAGCCCACTTGAGTTCTTTGTTGGTTAGACACTGGAGACTTCTGGAGGACGCCACTTAGGGTGTGTTCACGCCGTCCAGCCTCCGGGAGAGAGCAGTGTTGGCCAGCATGACTGTTCGTCCATTGATATACCAGCAGGTGCTTGAGGCACAGAGTGCAGATGAGGACTTGGCAGACGTGTTGCAGTTGCCCGAGGTAGCACTGGACGAGGACAGCGAGGTTCGGTTCCGGGACACGCTCTACGTTCCAGAGGACGTCAGAGAGGAGGTACTTGCTGAGGCGCACCGGTCGTGATACTCTATTCATCTTGGCTCCACCAAGATGTACCATGACTTGAGGGTACTCTTTTGGTGGACTAGGATGAAGAGAGATATCGCTGAGTTTGTTTCACGCTGCCTTACCTGTCAGCAGGTGAAGGCAGAGCACCAGCGTCCTCGTGGTGAGCTACAGTCGCTTCCCATTCCTGTGTGGAAGTGGGATCACGTCACCATGGACTTTGTTTCTGGCTTACCTTGCACTTCTTAGGGGCACGACAGTGTTTGGGTCATCGTCGACTGGCTGACGAAGATCGCTCGCTTCCTTCCAGTCAGAGCAGCGTGGTAAGTGGACAGGCTGGCTCGGTTGTTTGTGGACAGAGTGGTACCTTCGCATGGAACCCCGATCTCTATTGTCTCAGATAGAGATCCGAGGTTCACTTCTCGTTTCTGGTGCAGCTTTCAGCGGGCACTTGGCACTGAGCTGAGGCTGAGTTCGGCGTACCACCCACAGACAGATGGGCAGTCGGAGAGGACCATTCAGACCCTCGAGGACTTGTTGAGAGTGTGTTTCCTAGACTGGGGAGGCACGTGGGAGTCGCACCTTCCCATGGTGGAGTTTTCGTATAAGAAAGTGAGGGAGAAGCACAAACACATGCAACCACACCATAGATCCATGCACATACCTACACAATGCAAAACACACCCCTCAAAGGCTTCCCAAACTCCCCATGGAGCCACCAGCCGCTGGAATCGCCGGAGGGAAGAAACACCAAGAGAAAGGCCAAATGGGGGTTCTGCTCTTGGCCAGGAGCTCTTAAACACAGACGATGAGAACGCGACATGTTGACTATCGCGTTCCATGAAGTGAACGCGGCACCAACATCATCGCTATCTCATGGTCAAGGTCAAGTTGACCAGCGGAGATGCCACGTGTCGACCTCCCAGGTCTGACACCAAATCGCGACGCCTGACCTGTCGCCTTCCCACTGTCAAAGGTTGACACCCGTCACCACAAACCCGACAGCAAGACGACAAACACGCATGCTGCGGTCAGAGGGTGAATGCGACAGCATGCCCATTGCATTCCAAACCGGAATGCGACGACCAAACTGTCACCTTCAGAAGGAGACAGCCCAAGTGTTGCTACCTCCAACAGAAGACGACAGACCATGGCAAGGAGGGATGTTACAGCAACCATATACAATTTAAGCATGGAACTATTTACTAAGTGAATAGCATGTCTATCATGGAACTTAGACATTCTTTCATGCATTTATCACAATCATAATCACACTTTACTTGTTATTTTGACATGAATTAAATACAACTGCATGGTTTTACATTTGTTCATATGCTATCTTATTCATTTAATAATTTCACATGCTCATCTTTCACATTGCACAACTTACATGTTTACATACACACATTCACATATGCTACTATATGGAGGTTATTAACCTATATAATATGATACTAAACATGATGTTACATCAACATATTAACACATGAATGATATAAATATACACATCAACATATTAACATATTACCTTAGTTTTTTACATGCATTTACTCTCTCACTTACATTCACTTTCACTTACACAGGGTTTCACACATTTTTCACATATATTTCACTTGCACTTTCACTTATCACATGTCACATCACTTGCACTTACTACGTGCCACATTCACATGTTACACTTTACACTTTATTCACATTTTGTCACTTAAGTTGTCGTGACACATAGTCCTAATTACCATCTAGAGGACGCACACACCCATATCACATAGCACATCACGTCACTTGACACATACCCTCCACCTGGGCAATCTAGTGGTGAATCTTGGTAACTGCGCAGACCGAGAGAAGCCCACCGTATCCAATGGTACTTGTCCACCTCTAGAGTTTCATCCTAATACCCTTAGGATATATTTCACAAACATTGAGCCTTCCATAGGGACTTCTCTATGGTACAGCTCTCAGACCTCTATGATAGTAGTGTCAATCTCGGCTCAATTTTACACGCTCACTTTATCACATTGTTTACATATTTCACATGTACTATTTAATCATTTTACATGCATTATTTAACAATTGCACATGCTTCAATTGACCTAACATGATACTACTATTCACAATAATAAAATAACTCATATCACAGTCCTAGACATGCTGTTAATTTCTGAATCACACAAGATTAAATTTAACATGCTCAATATGACTATTTTCCATGGTTTAACTAATAATTACACTTTCTGTCATAAAAATAGATCCAAATTTTTATCAAAGGATATAAATAGGAAACATGTCGCATGTTCAATTTTTTAGATTTTTCGGGTATGTAAAATAATTATAACAATTAAAACATATTACAGGTACATTCATCACTAATTTTCCTGAAGTAGAAATTACAGTATAATAGTCAAACCTAACAGTGCCAATACTTAAAGACAGTCATTACATGATTGCAGAAAATATTATGAAATCCTAACTCACAATAGATCTATTTACACAAATTAAACAGGGTCATATTATGCTCACAGTTCAATTACCAGAATTTTAATATTTAACACAAATCATAAAAATTCAGCACGACCTCATGATATGACCTAATGACTATTCCTAATCACATAAAATATTTACAGCATGCACACATACCCGGAAGTCAAATAAACACCTTAAAGAGATCAAATAGCAGTTCTTTAAAACCCTGAGGAACTTGGCGGCATAGTGTGTGTTGCCAACTGTGTAAACGGCACAATCTGGTGCCGCCAACACAGGAACTTGACGGCACAGTATGTGGCCGCCAACTTCCTGTTTGCAGACCATGCAGACAGCACACAAATGCAAGGGAAATTTGGAGGTTCTAGGACACGAGGAAAATTCCTGAACAATGCTAGGACCTAAGGAGACATGAGTAGGGTTGACATCCATAGGTTACTTGCCTCCAAATAAATCCACAGAGATCAAATCTTGCTGACGAAGCCCTCCTTGGCTCAGCCAAGAAGGTGCTCAAAACCTCTCCAGATCCAGTTCTTCTGTTGATGTAGGTTGATTCTCGAAGTTGGGAATGCTTCCTCTATGTATGGGCTATTCTCCAGCTAGTGCAAATCTCCAGAGAACCCTTCCAATCACCGGATCCAGCTCTCCAAAGATCAGCTTTTCTCCACAAAGGGTTCTAGGGTTTCACAAAGACCAAAAGACATGATCCGGCCAAACCAAGGTGTTTTTATAGAGCTGGGTAGGTTGGGTACACATTAGAGTAGATCTCCTACGATTATAGATGGTTTTCCTAAACTGGAACAGGGAAGAACGCATGCGTTACCAAATCTGAAACCGCCAGAACACTGGGAACTTGGCGTCCACCTATGGTGCCACCAATAGGGGGGTTGGCATCCATCGATCTAGACGCCAACTCTCTGGCCCAGGCAGTCAGCGGCAGGCATGTTGCCGCCAACTGGGATTTCGGCCAAAACAGAAACATACATCAAAACAGATACACAATCACATCACAAACAGTTTAATGGGTACCAAAATAAGTAGATATCATATGCACAAAGTTAAATATATACATATATACGTGTACACAACATAATTACATACAACATGCATGGATTAGGTAAATATAACATGCACATCGATAGTTAGATAATGCATGCACATTTAAATATATACATGTATGAAAAATAACTCATATGCACTTACAAGGTATATAGCAGTAATTACATATCATATGCACAACATTACTCAAATATAAAATGCATGGTTTCTAATTAAGTACAATATGCACAAGATTAGTTAATTACTTATATTCACAGAAAATAATATATATATATATATATATATATATATATACTTACATATGCACATCTAAATAAATACATTACATGCACGAAGTATCACATATATATTCATACATATCCATGGAATAAATAGTATAATATGCACATCAATAGTTAGGTAGTATATGCATAGTATTATTAAGATGCAATATGCATAAGGTTAATAAGAACAGTCTATACAATAATAGTTTATTTGCATATGCACGGTTAAATTGCATATATATTTATATATATACACATATACACAACATAGTTACATACATTATGCATGAAATAGGTAATTACAATATGTACATCAATAATTAGATTCAACATGCACATTTATACACATACATGCATAGAAAATTAACTCATATATACCTACAAGATGTATAGCAATATTCACATATTTATGCACAACATTACTTAAATATAATATACCTAGGATTTTAGTAAGCACAATATGCACAGAATTGGCTAATTACTTATTCTCACATAAAATAACATATATATACATATATATGCACATGAGTAATTTAGACATTACAATATGCATAATTTAATACACACACTATATACATAACTAGTAACTATCACATGCACAATATAAAATGAATAAAATTCAGGGGTCTCACACTAGAGTACTCCCTTAACGGCCTCATGAGGATGGGGAGTCCCAAGGAACTATAACAACCTCTCAATGGGACAATCCCTCAAATGTCGAGCACCATGGGAACAAAGAATAGGCGACGCAAGCACAACAATAAAGCATGTGTCATCACTAGTTTGTAACCCTTGACAAGCCCAGCAAGCACGAGGCACACACAGACCCACCTCTCGAGACTCTCGAGAGGGCCGTCGACCAACACAAGCATATGCAACTCAACCAGAAGCTCGGTATACTGGAAGGAAAGGTATGAAGTTGCAAAGGTAGCCAAAAGGCAGCCCAATGACTATCGCCACTAGCGAGGACAATCAGTGAGTTGCCTTCACAGAACAACTAGGGCACTGCCTCCAGCTGAGGACGCAACATGGTAAACCACTGCGTCCTTCTCCTGAAGGCTGAACTATGGGCAGAACCGGCCCCAAAGTCCACACCCAATGCTCGAACCCAGAAACACGGAAAAACACATCGACAACTAGCTGAGGATGAAGCGGGGAACCCAACTCAGTTCACACAGGTACGGACCACCCTTTCCCAACTACAAATAGGGAGAAACCAGCATGAAAGGTTAACATGTCAGAGAAACAAGCCGCGAATGTGTTCGGCCACCACGTTGAGACATGAACACGTTGGACAAGCCTATTGCGATAATAATGTGTCCAGATGAGTAGACGTCTTCACTGGTAACATGTTGCCCAAGGTTGAAGCATTACCAGTGTGAAGGCCGACCTAGGGATAGAACATCCCAAGGGCCACCCACACACACCATACACACCACATGAGGGAGGGGAGCACGGGGAACCTAGAAAATGCATCTAGGAAGACAAAGGAACTACAATCCACTCAAATCGAGAAGGGAACAAGCATCCTTACCTTCAAACTAAGGAATAGACCTATTGGGGCCCTTCTCATGTGAATGGCCACCTCCTTCTCGCTCCACATAAGCCACACAACATCGAGCCACCTCAACCCTGCTCGAAACACACCAAAAGAGGGAGAGGGGGATAAGGGAGATGAGAGATGGAAGAATAGGAAGAAGAAGCGTCGGCGAAGGCTTTAAGCCTTCGGCACCCAGAACGCATCAGAGCGACATGCCGCTTTAACAACCTTAACGTGTCCAGTCACCCTGTCGCGACACCAACGCATCCGTGAGGATGGCTGCGACAACCAAACATGTCGTACTGACATGCATGTCATACTGACAGATGTCAAATGACCCATAGAGAAGACTAAGCATCCCACTGACTGGACGTGACACGAAACACAATGGTGACTAACGCATTGCAGAGCCAAGACGCCTTAAAGACACTAACGTGTCTGCCCCTATTGACGGCTCACTAACACGTCGCCTAGATCGGACATGTTAGGTTTCAATCAGCCAGAATCTGAAACAAGAAAGCTGGGGTATTACAACCTAGTTGTCACCGTTGCAGTCAAAACGATCTATCTCACTTCGTAAAAATTATAGTTATGTAAGAAATTAGCTATATGTCACAAGAATAGATCTTTTGTCACCGGAAATGGACCTATTTTTCATGGGAATGAATCTCTTTGTCACCGCTGCAGTGAGGCCAATCCGTCTCTTTTTGAGGAAAAGTCAAGTTTTGTGAGAGGCTATTTGTTACCGAACTCAACCACTTTGTCACTCAAATGATCCTATTTGTCACCAATCAAATCATGGACTCGATGTCATTCAAGAGACCTATTTGTCACTAGAAAGGACTTATTTGTCAATGGGAAGGACCTATTTGTCACCACCATTTGTTACAGTTACTTTCCTATTTGTCACCCGAATTGAGCCAATTGTCAAAGTTCGTAAGAAGTAAAAACACAAACTGAGAATAAACTTTTCATGTATTCTTCATTTCTATTATTTTGGCCATAAAATGGGCTCTAAGAAGATTACAGTCATTCTCAGTGAAGATCTATTTAGGGAATGCCCTCCAAACCAATGCTTCAATGTATTTGACTACATAAATTACACAATTGAGGCTACTGGATGCTTATTAAGAACATTGGTTGTCAAACTATAGTTCCCACTTGTCAGCACCCGAAAATGCCCCATACTTCATCAACATGCGCCTTACAATTGTGGCCTGCAAACAAAAAAAGAAAAAATAATTCAACAGCAAGGAATTGACTGGAAAAAAATGCTTGAGAAACTCACCCATTTTCTTGCAGCCGCCTTGTGGATGGGCCCACTTTGTAATGAATTGTATGACATTAAACGATGATTCTCTATATCTACAGCAAATAAATGCCAGTGATTTCAAGAGTGTAGCACAAAGAATAGCCATTTGTTCTGCTGGAGGGCCTCCAAATGCTTATTCTCGTAACATCATTGTAACAAATGTAAGGTCTTTTGTTGCATTGAGCAAGGCATTCCATTGATGTGATTCACCACAATTGTTGGAAAACAAGCCCACCTGTGATAAGTATTCCTAATGTTCTTCTTCTAGTACAGGACGTAAATCAATCCATCAATAACTTGCATATGGTCCATAGTCAGTACAAACAAATAGGTGTTTGAAGGAAGTTTAACCATAAAAACATAAGACGAAATACAAATCATGTCTTCAGTCATGTAAGCATAAAGTAGGTTTAGCACATGCGACTTCTGGATGACCACGCCATTACCAAATTGAAGAACTCCAAAACTACAGGGGAATGAAAACATCATAATACATAATTTCTGTCATAAAGATGAAATCAGTCAAATTCAAGCAACTTACTCAGTTTCAACACTGGCATTTGCACACAATTGAAGGAAGCTTTCGACAGTGGCATTGTCCTTCTCATTTAATTCCCCTTTGCACACCCATTTGCCTTCGATAGGGAGCTAATTTGGACCTTGGGTTCTTCATCAGCTACCTAGGTTGTGTGAAAATGTTAGATGAATAGAATAGTAGGTTAAGCAGTTGCATAATAGAGACGTACCACTGTCTTGCCTTTCTCAAACTTTTTGGTATGTGGTGCCTTTGTTTTTTTAACAGGCTTCTCAACCCGATCATAAGGGGACTGATCATAGGCACCAAGATGTCGATCTTCACGCTTCTTGATCGCTTGAACCATTAAGCTAGGAATAATTGTCTAGGTATCAACCTACTTGAAATGACTTGTTGGTGGTCTCTGATCATCATTCGTCATCGGAGACTGGACATCGGCAACAATGATGTCTAGAGGAGCATACATCGGCACATGAAAAGGAGATGTAGAGGTTGACACAGCTATAGGGGTTGCCACAACTGACCTAGCTGTAGGGGTTGCCACAACTAGCCCAACTGCCCCTTTCTCATAGGTTAGAGGTTCTTCCCTCCTATGAATGTACCACATTATTTCGTCACTTTGTCTCTTTTGAGTATTCATCTCAGTGGCTAACTGGTCAAATTTGTCTTCGTAGACTTTATTGTTGTTGTGATCTCCTGTAGAAGAGAGAAGGAAGCAGTAGCTGGAGGAATATCATTTTTTTTTGTTAGGGGGGATACCCTTGATGAGTCCTCTTAGACTGTTTGGTTATTTGATCACCCCTTGTAAATGGTTTCCCACTCATTCTGTTCAACTACCAATATTCTGGTAACCTGAAAAGAAAATTAAAGAAATATACGCAGTTCATTACTCAATAAGAATGTCATTGTGAAAGGGACTCAAAAAACCTGTTGGTCGGTGAGTGATCATATAGCAAATGGTATAGTCCTGTCGCCGAATGGTCCCCTCCTAAAGAGGTGAGGATATGCCATCTAATTTATTGGCTGCCTCACCCTGGTGTGCTCAAAGAACCAACCCTAAAAAAACAAACAAGTTAATGTTGACTTAAAGGAGGAGGATGTGTTTACATAGCGTTTGTTAAAGAAACTAACACCAAGGGTGGTAGTACAGCCATAAATGAAAGAATGGGCTTGGGACCCACTTCTTCTCTTTGTGGAGCAACTTGTACTACTACATTTATTATTATTTATAGAACTAACTAATTTGTCAAAATTGTGCAATGTTACCTCCTGCACTGCAGTTGCCCAATTGAACTCTCTTATTCTCCATATGTCATCCAAACAGGAGAGCATCTACTGTGGATAAGAATGCGTCAATATAAGACAAAGAAAGGTGCACAAGATGAGCACAATCCACAAATGAACTGTGTCCTCTACATCTACTTTGTCAGTCGAATTTACGAGTTGTTGGATGAGAGAATGCAACTTCTTCCAATCAAAATTTGTCGCCACCCCAAACTGCTCATGTAACTTAGACTTCTTCTTCAGGCTGCCATAATGATGGACCGGACGTCCAGAGCTAGGTAATCCAAAATGAGGCCCACATCCTCTGCAGTAAATACAACCTCCTTCTTGCCCAACACGAGGGTGTTACCTCCAACATGAGTGCTTATGATCTCCTCCAAAATCCTCATGTTGAACGCATAACTAGAAGTATTATCAACATACCATGAGAAAGGGGTGCTCCTCATTATCATTTTATGGCATTCTCGGAATGACAACTGATCTCTATCCTATATCCATGGAAGTGCAAGCTTTAATAACTCCAAGATTCTCTGCATTCAAATAAAAATATGAAAGCATGTTCTTAAAATTAACGAGTAACATCGTATAAAAAATGTGACAACATTACCCAACAAAAGAAACCTATTGTCAACAAACAGAAGTATTTGTCACCCAACAGTGCTATTTGTCACCCGAACAGTGCTATTTGTCACCGAACAAAAACCTATTTTGTCACTGGAAGAAACCACTAGAAAATAGCTATTTGTCATCCGAAGAGACATATTTGTCACTGGAAAGACCTATTTGACACTGGAAGATAGCTACTTGTCATCCGAAGAGACATATTTGTCACTGGACGACCTATTTGACACTGGAAGATAGCTATTTATCACCAAACAGAAGAAACCTACTCGACATTGGAAGAAACCTATTTGTTACTGGAAGATAGCTATTTGTCACCTGATGAGACCTATTTTTCACTCAAAGAAAACTATTTGTCACTGAATAGAAGAAAACTTTTTTGTCACTGGAAGAAACCACTAGAAAATAGCTATTTGTCATCCGAAGAGACCTATTTGTCACTAAAAAAAGACCTATTTGACATTGGAAGATAACTATTTGTCACAGAACAGAAGAAACATACTCGACACTGGAAGAAACATATTTGACACTAGAAGATAGCTATTTATCACTCGAAGAGACCTATTTGTCACCGAACAGAAGAAACATATTTTTTCACTCGAAGAAACCACTAGAAAATAGCTATTTGTCATTCGAAGAGACCTATTTGTCACTGGTAATGACCTATTTGACATTGGAAGATAGCTATTTTTCATCCAAAGAGACATATTTGTCACTTGAAGAATCCTATTAGTCACGGGAAAAGGCCTATTTCTCACCGTTACATCCTATTTGTGAATCATACCTCTCACTCTTATCAATGTCAGTCTATGTCCTGCGTCTTTTGGGTCTAAAGTTGAAGCCTCGCTCCTTCTACTTTCGGAGCTAGTACAGGAACCCTTGCCTCCTCTGCGTCGGGTGGGAGAGGAAGAATCGTCGGTTGCTCCACCGGCTCTTCTGTCATGGTTGTGCTACTGTCCTCAGCAATGTGGCGATTGAAACACACAAGCAAACTCTTCTTGGGTGCCATGGCGGAACTAGAGAGAACACAGTGGAAGAGGAAGACAAAGAGTGGGAGGATGCAAGCGAGTGCTTCTCTGATCTCCGAGGGTTTGTAGGTTGCTTCTCTATTTGTGAATGGATACCAAGACACTTTACGATAGTTTTGGAAGAGGTAAAGGAGGCTCTCGCTGTCTGATAAGCAACATAAGGGCGAGAAGGGTAAAGTTGGGATTATAAAACAAAGCCTCTGTAATCAGAGCAGTTTCATGATGGTGAACCTTAGGAAGCCGCACGCGCAGACGGCTACGTCCGTTGGACTTATGACATGGTTATTTTTCATGCAGGCCCATTTGCATGCGCCCCAATGATTCCAATTTATACCTAGTTACCCGACGACCTAGCATCTCTTTGTCTTATTTTCATCTAGTGCATGAAAATAGTTATAAAAAGTAAGCAATTTTAGATGAGTATGTTCCTATCTGCCCACGATGGATAGTATGTTCAATTGGCAATCCAACTAGGCACCATGCTATGATAACTGAGTGTGAAGTGGTGCACTTGCCTCCTTCTTAACTTGCCGCTGCCGTTTATCCTCGGCGACACCATCAATCATTGTTATCTACTAATGATTAGTATTTTACGTCATGTCACATCTAATTAATATAATATGACATTCAAGATTGGTAATAAAATATTACTAATTTTAGATATATAAATAGCTTAATACGCACTTCTATCGTCTCTTATCGTGTTAACACTTCAGTATATTTATTAAAAATGTTTAAAATTTTACTCTCTTTTTTCTGACAATAAATATATATGCTCAATACCCTCACTCACTTTCTGAATGAAGTAGGTGATCCTCTCATAGTTGGTAGTGGTACCACCATATGATGTCAGATGAGTTTAAATAACACGATGGATGGGATGGCTCATGATTGAGCACAGCTGGGATTCGGCTGTAGTCAGATGTGGGCGAATCGAGGATCGTATTGTGGTAAACATGGGCCGGGACCACCTGTTCCCCGGTGTCTGTGTACCAAAACCTTTAATTGTTGACAGCATGCGAGGTTGAAGAGCTAAAATGGTGGAAACACACGACCGAATCGGGGTTTTTTTTTTTTTTTTGGTTTGATGGTAAAAATCTAGCAAACTCCGTAATTATTTTATTTTTATGTGTGTATATTTTGCGGATTTTATTTTGGATAAATGGTTCAAGTTTGAATAGAATCTTAATTCGACCTGTATAACGAGTCAAGATGCATTTTTTTATGCTCAAACATAAGTGGCTTCTTTGTTATAGTTCCAATGAATTTGTAAAATAATGAATGTGTTGGACTTGTTTAATGCTCAAGTGTTGTCCAAGCCCAACTCAAAGATTGTTGGATATATGGTTTTATTCTTCCATAACTCTGTGCGAACAATTAATGTCTTGATCCTCATTGTTACTCAAATATTGGTTTTTCTTTCCCCCTAAAATAATATGCCATCAAATAAACCTGGACATGGATTTCATCCCAAGATGTTGGGCTAACCAATCGCTAGATTGATTTCGGATCTGGACTTCTAACCCCAATAGCCCAACACATCTTAGGTTTTACATTTGCATTAGAAAGAGAGAATTTCTTACATTTCTGTAGTACTATGCCAAGAAAACTGTCTCGGGAATGTGGTACATTCTAGTGACTTATAGGTTCAAATCTTTGTTTCCATGCTACTTACAAAAAAATAACAAAATAATCATATTTATATTACACGTTTACCACTATGTTAGCTTTCTCATCATCAAAAGAATATAAAAACCTCATACACAGCTGAAAGATCGGTCCTCTTTGGACACTTCAGTGGGTGGCCCAGTGCAACCTATGTTTTTGGGGATTATATCTTCTTCTTCTTTTTTTACAATGGGGGATTATATCATTTACCACATCAAATAGTATAGGTATTTAACTGTGGAGAATCTTTATCATACCTCGAACCATGCACATTCCCTCGTCATTGGTATAAGAGATTTTATCACAAGGGTGGAAAAAGTAACACTATTATCTCTAACAATTTTATCAGCCAAAGTATACCAACTCTATTCCCCCACGAAGTTGGGTTCCAAAACACCTATCTCTATGTATTTTCCATTAAACTGCCTCTTGTATAGAGTCCCACATACCTATTTTCCAAAACCACCTGTCATTCTCTTCTCTTTCATTTGGACTCACAGTAGGGTCTAAAAAAAATATTTACAATAAAATTAAAAAAAAAACATAATTACTCGTGTAAATGATTTTTTTGAAAAGATTTTTTCGTATTTATTTTTCAATAAAATATTTTCAAAATTAAATTTTAAAAAAACAAAAAGTAAGCTTCAAACGTTGATCACTAGGCGCCGATCACCAGCGACTAGCCATTGGGAGTCGGGCGTCGGTCTCTGTTGTTGGTCCTAGGATTTCGGGCATCAACTACTAGGGCAACGACTGTCGTAGGTCACCGGCCGCCAGCCATCGGTCGCTGGCCATCAGTCACTAGGCACTAGTAGCTGATTGTCGGGGGTTGGGAGCCAGTCACCAAGCTTCAATCCTCGGCTACCTGGCACCAACCATCGGTCGTCGATCGTCGGGAGGCGGGCGTCGGTCGCCAAGTGCCGACTGCCGACTGTAGGACACCAGGCGTCGAATGCTTGGGCACCTATCGCCAAGCGTCGATTGTATGTCGATGGGCGTCGATCGCCAATCGTCAGGTTGCCGATCGTTGGGATCTATCACCGACCACTGAGCCCCAGGCCCCCGAGAGCCAAGTGCAGACCGTCGGTCACCAGGTGTCAGTTGCCTATCGCCGAGTGTCGGTTGCCTGTCGCCGGTCTCTGTCATCGGTCACTGACTGCCGAGTGTCGGTCACCATCGCCTCTTGGTGTCGGGCACCAATCGCCAATTGTTGGGTGTCGGGAAAAGGTCGACAATCACAAGCCGTCGGGTGCTGGACGTCGGCCACTGTCACCGGTCGCTGACTGTCGTGTGTCGATCACCACCAGTCGCCAACCATTGTCACCTACCGCCAGGCACCAGCCACCTGGTGTCGGAAACCGAAAATCGAGCATTGAGAGTCACTGTCGATCATCGACCGCCTGGCACACCTAGGATGCCAACTGTCGATCGCCGATCGTCGACCACCGAGTGTCGGTCACTGACTATCGGACACTGGAATAGAGCAGAGACTATAATCTTGCTTATAAAAAATCCTATATGAAAAAGAGAAAAATGATTTACGCGATCTCATCAAGGATGCCAAAATCTATGAATTTTGGGCAAAATATTTTTCATAGAAAAACTTTTTATGGGTACCAAATAAATCATTATATAAATTTTCTCTAAAAATATTTTCTGAGATTTTACGTACGGACAGTGTCTCGTCGTTATCTCTCCATATGAACCTCCTAAGTATTTTGTTATTTCTTCTGTGTGTTTTTTCCCTGAATCTACAACCTACTAGATTCCTGTTGACTCTTTTTATAATTTCTTTGTAAGCAACCTCAATTGATTTTAGGTGAGTGTGATTTGTGAACCTATATATGTGACTGTACTTTTTTAGTCGTATCCACAACTTGGACTTGTTTAATTACTTACTTAAAATAATTATAATAGTTGTCTAAAATTTCTTTCACTATCCCTAATTCATCTGTTTTTGTCTTGCTGATAAAGAAAAATGGAATGTAAAATCAGCAAATCCAAATCGAAATCAGGCTTATATAGAAAAGAAATCACTGGCCGGTCACATTCCAATTCTAGGGGTAATAAACCCCAACTCGAAACATTCAAGTGGGATTCTTAAGATGAGTCTCTTGATGATAAAGACAGGGTAATTCTTGAAGCTAAAATGGTTTTTGGATCAATTGAAGGATGATCAATTTGGAAGAATAAGTTGGAGCTCGATGGATCTAAGCTCAAAGAAAAAGCAGAGCTTAGGTCGACCTACAGATAAAGTTGAGGTAGATCTTTGGCATCCCGAGAGCATCATGTGCATAGGTGGACTGAATTCTGACAAGAGATAGAATTTAGGTCAACCGACATGTAAAGAGGAGGTCAACTTATTGCATCCCAAGAGCTCCCTGTGAGCAGTGGATCTAAATTATGAAAGAAGGTAGAATTTAGGTCGACTTACAGGTAAGTAAAGGTCAAACTAAAACAGTTATAGGGTGTTTGGGAGTAATTTTTTTAAAAAAAATTATTTCTATCTAAAAAATTATAATGTGTTCTCTTTTAATTCAAATTTTAAAATTAATAAAAATAGTTCTTTGGTGTTTGGCCGGAACTGTTTTAAAAATTATGGAAGAGGACGTGGCGGGTCTGGTGGAGGAGGGGGGCATAGGGGAGGGCGAGGGAGGGGGAAGAGGAGGGCGCAGGGGGGCGAGGAAGGCAGGGAGGTAGGGGGGAGCACCGGAGGGGGGCGCAGGGAGGCGGGGGGGAGTGGGGGGAGGAGGGCAGAGGCCCGACCAGTGCAGGAGAGGGGGGGGCGCAGGGAGGGGGGGGGGAGTGGTGGGGGAGCAGGGAGGTAGGGGGCGGGGCACAGAGGGGCGCCGGAGTGGGGGGAGGAGGGCAAAGGCCCGGCCGGCGCCGAAGGGGGGTGCAGGGAGGCGGAGGGTGCCGAGGGGGCGCAGGGAGGCATGGAGGAGGGGGGGCGCCGGAGTGGGGAGAGGAGGGCAGAGACCCGGCCGGCGCCAGAGGGGGGCACAGGGAGAGGGGGGGCGCAGGGAGGCGGGGAGGCGGGGGGGCGCCGGAGTGGGGGCGCAGGGAGGCAGGGAGGCGGGGGGGTGCGTCGGAGTCGGGGGAGGAGGGAAGAGGCCCGGCCGGCGCCAGAGGGGGGCACAGGGAGGCGGGGGGAGGAGGCAGAGGCCCGGCTGGTGCGCAGGGAGGCGGGGAGGGCGTGGGTGTGGGGGAGGGGTGCGCACGATAGTTTTAAAAAAAATAGGTGAAGAGTTGTTTTTTTTTAAAGAGAGTTTTAAACATGTAAAATTTCTCCCTAAAAAAATTTATCTTACCAAACATGTGTTAGTGAGCATCTTTTTTTTTAATTTAGAGAAAAAAGAGGTAAAAAACTACAACCAACCACTATTAGTAAGGAATCTTTTGGCGTGAGACCAGCTTGTAAAGTTGTTACAACAACCTTGTCCTCAGACTAGCTATAAAAAGAGGTGTCATTCTCTTTCCAATCATTGAGATTATAGGGTGTTTGGGAGCAATTTTTTAAAAAAAATTATTTCTATCTGAAAAATTATAATGTGTTCTCTTTTAATTCAAATTTTAAAATTAAGAAAAAACAGTTCTATGTTGTTTGGCAGGAAGTATCAAGTTTTAAAAATTATGGAAGAGGAGGCGGCGGGTCAGTGGGGGGGAGGAGGGGGGCCATAGGGGAGGAGAAGGAGGGAGGAGCAAGGCGAGGGAGGGAGAGGGCGCGGCGGGGGGGGGGGGGGGAGGAGGAGGAGGAGGAGGAGGGAGGAGCAGGGGCGAGGGAGAGGGAGGGCGTCGGGGCGCAAGGGCAAGGGAGGGGGAGGGCGTCGGGGCGCAGGGGCGAGGGAGGGGGAGGGCGCCGGGGCGAGCCGGCGATGGCACGGACGAGGCGACCCGGGGGCCACTGGCGAGGCTTTCAGGGGTGACGACGCCGGAGGCCGGGGCGGCAGCGCGAGCCGGTGACAGCACCGGCGAGGTGACCCTGGGGCCATCGGCAGGATCGAGGGTCGATCCGCCGAGGGGCGAGCAGGGGCAACTGGGCCTTTGCCTCGAGAGTTTTAAAAAAAACTGGTCAAGAGTGTTTTTTTTAGAAAGAGTTTTACATAGGTGAAATTTTTTCCCTAAAAAAATTTATCTTACTAAATATGTGTTAATGAACATCTTCTTTTTTTTATTTTTAGAGAAAAAAGAGGTAAAAAAATTACAACCAAACACCCTATTATATTTGGTATTTAGATAGACGGAGGATAAAGTGAAGTGATCTTTAAAATTTCAAAGATATGGTCAAAATTTTAAAGATGATCTCACTATATTCTCACTCTATCCAAATACCAAACATAACTACGAGGGTACGAAAGGAGCACCTTGGAACCTTCTTGGATGTTCTAAAAAACTCTCCAACCTTCCCATCCCTATTTCCGTGGCCTATGTATTTTTCATGTCTATCTCTATGCAAACATTGTGTGATGGGTGCTGAATGTAAAGGATTGCAAGGAATGCTCAAGGAGGAGTCTTATCATGCCTCAATGGTGCAGTCACCGAGATATGACTATGAGACAAACATTATAACTAACAAGATTTTAAAGGAATAATATTACATGTACTTTTACACAAGATTTTAAAACAAACTTATATTACTTAAGTCATTACAAGCTGATATACATGCTCAATTACAAGAGTTTAAACCAAACTTATAATACTTAAATCTGTTGTAACTCATTTATACAAGCCATTAAACAAGCCAAGAACAATGCCCAAATGCAAGAGTTTTACACCCACATTGGGAAAGACAAGCAACAATTAAACAAAAATATTTGTCCAAGAGCTTGGAGTTGTTGGCAACTAAGGACGGGATGACAATTCTCAACTCTCAACTCATTCTTGGAGACTTCTAATCTTGAAAATCACTTGATTGGATATCACCTGAAAACTAATTAGGAAACTAGAATGAACATAAAATGTCCCATTAGATTTACCCTTGAAAGACAAGCCAAATCAAACGAAATACTAGATGAGGTGAGAATATCGAACAAAAGAATCTATTTCAAGAACTAGAATTTTAACAAGCATGAGCAATTGACTGGGCAGTGATCATTATAAGCAAAAATCAAATAGTAAACTGGCCATTAACAAGCATAACCAAGAGCTCTTTTCAAATAACAAACATTCATTCATGTAGAACTGTTGTTCAAGCATTTCAAGTCAAACTTATAGTGGTATCATATCTAAACACTTGATCATTAATTTTCATGTTGGCTTTTTAACGTGTTCGGGTGCTCCCCTTAAGATTAGATCAGGGCTTTTGGAGAATGCGTAAGTCCAAAAGAGGTCCAAGACCCTAAATTTACTCTTTTTATAGTTGTTCATGCATATAAATTGCGAAGGATTTTAAGAAATAGTTCAAAGCTTATAGTAAATAATTTTCAAAGGAAAATATAGTACAAGAATTGTAAAATTGACTCTAAGTGTCCTTAACAAAAAAGAAAAGAATTAGTCTAGAATAATCAGTGAAAAAGAATAAGGTTTAATGGTTAAAATCGATCTGAATCAACAGTCAGTCGACCAATCCCCATTATTCTATTGACCAAATAGTCTTGAGAGGGAGTCATTTTTGAATTGTCTAAAAATCGATTCTGGATTATGTTTGAGAGTCATGTCTCAGTTGTGTGTGAGACTCAATAGTTGTGTCTAAGATTTGATAACTTGAGACTCGATACCATGAGACTCGATTTTGAAATGTGTTTGAGACTTGATAAGCTATATCTAAGACTCGATAACCTAAGAGTCGATAGCATGATGTCTGAGACTCGATAGCATTGTCTCTAAGACTTAATAACTTATATCTAAGACTCGATACATGAGATTCGATACGTGAGACTTGATTCTAAGTAGGACTTGATTTATAAATGAAATTTTCTTATCTTACTAATCAATGAGACTCGATTCTAATAGACTATCATTGGAAATAATTCTATAATAGCTAATTTAATGTGATTAAATAAAATTTAATTGTTAGAGGTTATCTTGTATGCATACTAGGGTTTGAAAATCATCAATCAGTAAAGCGTAGGTTGAATATCATGAAGAAAACTCTGGAGAAAGACCCTAGCTTTTGCACAATTATCTTCAAAGATGATTTCAAGATAAAATCAATATACATCATGATTCTGGACTTTAATAAAAACTCTAAGTTGTTATCGAACTTGAAAGAGACTTTGAACCAAATGTTGATAGGAATCACATAAACATGGTCTTGAACTCAAATATTCAGTGAAACAGCTTCATAAGCCATATTTATCAAGAGATAATCAGTTTGTCATGAAAAATTTTCAAATAGTACGTGCCAATGAACACAATGGTTATTTAACTTGTCTTGTTTAAGAGTGCCTGTAACGGCCCTGGATATCAATACCCAATAAGGGTCCATATCCAGATCCGTCTCCCACGAACGGACCGAAGTCTCGCAAGGGATAGCTCGTACACGTGTCCAGGAAGAATATAAAAGACAAACCACAACAGTAAGAGATACAAGAAAGGATATGTGCTCATATCTCCATAAACAATTTACAACTGTCCCATTACATTATTACATATCCAAATTAAGAAGAGTACAAATACCTGGAGCATACCCCGAGGGAGGGAGCGCAAGCTCGCACAACTCTACTAACACTACTGTTGGTGGTACAAGTCTGTCACAACACTTCCTCAAGTGTCACCAACGGTAAACCCTGAAAAGAACTATAAGGGAGTAAGCCTCGACAAGTCACTGGCTCAGTAGGGAACCACCTAAAAACCACACACAATAAAGGTAGACCTCAACCCCAACGGGTCTCACTGGCAACACCGGAAGCCAAATCATTTCATGCTCACAACAAAGCATAATTATATCAATTCACACTAATTCCGGAAATAAGGTGAGACAACGGCAGAACTAACACCACGCTACTAGTCTGCCCAATAACTGGAAAGCCTAGGCCACAAGTCTCACAGGCACACCACCTCAACAACTGGTCGCCTAAGCTATAAGCCACACAGGCAAAGCATTGCCTAAGCTACTAGCTTCACTGGCATGCCTTCAACACAAGGGTAATAGGATTGCTAACCATGAGCCAATCCTCTATACCCTTAAATCACGATGTATCGAATGTCATACTTAAGAAGCAGGACTGGCTACCACGATGCCAATCCAACGCATACTAAACCATATTCGGAACTTACCCAAAGAAGGGTATAACAACACAACGAGTGGAAGGTCTTACCACACGACCCCCATGAAGCACAACTCCACCTCAACACCAGAAAAGACTGGTACACAAGGTACCACGAGAAACCAATACCCACAGAGGGTACAGGTACTCACCACCACGAGGTACCACCACGGAAACCAATCATTAAATCAGTGCCAACACAAGGTACCTCATTACGGCAAATTCATAACACAACTGTGCCACCACTAGGGCACACCACAACCAGTCAAACCAAAACTAGTGAGTCATCGCTCACCAACCACAACAACAACTGTGCCAACACTATCTCCCACCTCAACGCGTAAAACCAGAACTAACACATGCTATAACCAATAGCAAAGCACGAGCCGGAAAGCATGACGCCACCACACGGGACAGACTACTGGTTCATGACACCAGTATCCAACCCGGACAACACACCACAAGAACAACCTCTCAGTCTCGTAGTCACGGACGAAAGGTCCAACTGCAGCTCCACAACACAAGTAAAGCAAAGAACTGTGGAGTCCAACCAAACCACCACAACCTACAGGTCACACCTGCAGGCCATGCCTGGCACCTTTAGAAACTCTGGCCCGAGCTCTCTAAAGTGAGGCACTGGTAAACAGGACTAGCTGGGGACCAGTACGTCTACTGGTGTCCGTAACCTCCAGCTACGAGCGCGCTACAAGTGACTAAACACAAACTCTCACAAGTCACTGTCCCACTGCCGTCTTTCCCTCAGCCGGACGACAATTCTCCCCGAGAGTGAGGGTGTCCAGGAAGACGACAAGACCTCAACGGTACCACCGCACCGGGACAAGCCCCGAGCACACTCACGTGCCTGGCTCACACAAAACCTGGGGCTCCCAACTGAAGAGGTATTCCAGAATAGGCGCCGGACCACCAAACTCAGCAATGCACAAACCACGATATATACTTATACATCCTATATTACAAACCACAGTACAAACGTAAGGATTAGCTTGACCTGGTCACTCCGTGACCCACAAGCTATCCTACACAAGCATACACATAAATCCCGATAGTCAACCACAATTGGCCTATCATTGGTCACCATGTGACCTCCAAACCATTCCACACTGATACATATTCGTATCACGACAATGCAACACAACCTTGCCTGTCATCGGTCACACTGTGACCTCTATGGCAATACACATTACTTAACACAAATATCATTGTAATACTCTTTAAAGGACAACCATAGACTAGGGCTAGGTTCATATCCGACCTTCATTGCCCCGTCACCTCACACTAACTACAGAAGTTACAATACAACAATTATCACGTCAAACCACTAGCCATGCATACTCATGCAGGGCACTCAGATCATAAAAACACCACAAAGTCATGGCTAGGCTCACACAGGAACCTCGCTGCCCAATCACTACAACAACCGGTGCATGTGTCACACACACACATAGCACTACCACAACGGAGTATGTGCCATGCACATTCTTGAACCACGATAATACCACACCTGATTATGTAAACCATACACTAACCATGTAGGCAACCTACATACAGAGTTTCACGGATGTCAATGCACCTATTCCCATAGCCGTGCACAATAAACAACGATAACCAGATAACTAAAACACCGAAAACATGCATAGCAGAACCCTCGGTTGCTGTCGCGACAGAGGCCAGGACCGCCTTCTGATCGCGACACCACGATAGGTCGCGACAAGAAACCCTGTCACGACGGGTCGGCCTGCCGCGACCTAGTCACGACAGCCAGAACCACCGCCTTCTCAGAATCCGGGAACCATCTTCTGATCATTCATATAAACCATCCTAAACATGATTTCAATCCGGTTTTCATGCTTAGTTCTCCTCCTAGACATGGTATCTATTGTTCTTAAAGCAGTAAACAAACCCAAGAGCAATCCACGTAATCAAATCAAGGTAGAACTCCCTACCTCCACGAAGAACACACAAACCGGCTACGGCACGACGTCTCCCCCGCTCCATGCAACGACCTCGCATCAAGAGGGCGACGAGAACACCACTGAAACGCCAAATCGCCCCGAACAGCCGCAGCAACTCCTCCCCTGGGTCGAGCAGAGCTTGGGAAACTCTGTTCGGCCAAACCCTTTTTAAAAACCGAACAGCGGTTTGAGTCGCGACACACCTCACCACCGCGACCTTATCGCGACAGCCTCGAGCGTCGCCTTAGCACTCCAGACGTCAGCAGCTCCACCCCGTGCACGACACGTGGCGCGCTAGCAGGCGTCGACCCCAAACAGCGGCAACCTTAACGTGACCCTCAATACCGACGCGTTCAGAACGCGACCTTCACCACCGTCGCGTTCACATCCGGTGAACCAACGGGCACTACGGACCTAACCTGCCGGCCCACTAAGCTCCACACAATGCGCGAAAACCACAACTAAAGCCCAATGACCCCATATTGGCCATGAGCACCACACCAAAACCAATAAACACAGTTCTGAACTACCACTAATCCACGATCCGCGAAGATCCGAAGAACGCGCTACGTTACAGTGCCTACCTGATCTTGAAAGCTCAAGACCAAAAACTAGAAGATCTCTTCTTTTTCTCCCCTTGTTACTGTAAAAGTTGCATCCATACACGAAAGGAGAAAAGAAAAGATAGACTCGAGAGTTCAATTATATAAAGATGTTCACTTAAGCAATTTAAGTCGTTAAAAATGACCTAGTAGTCAACGCATCAAATAATGATGAAAAAGTACTACTCAAAGATAGTTAGGTGGAAATCTACCTCTACCATTGTAACGTCGCGCGTTTTCCGGATCCCCGTGGATCCAGGTTTAGCGGGTTTGGTGGCCAATGTGTGGCCCATTAGCTTGTGTTTCAGGTGCTCGCGCGTGTTGTGAGGCTTGGTGGGCCGTCAGGTTGGGTCGAAAGCGCTCACAGGTTTTCTGCATGTGAACGCGACAGGGGTAAGTGTCGCGTTGTGAACGCGACAGCCCAGGGGGTCGCGTTCATGTTGCCGCTGTTTGGCGGTCTTCGTCTGCATGGCTTCCGCGTGTCGCTCGCCGGGAGGTCAGCTGACGTCGACCTTGGGAAGGCGACGGTCGCCTACGTCGCGTTCAGGTAGCGACGTCTGACTGCGTCGCGATCCCAACCGCTGTGCAGTTTTTAAGAACCCCAGCCGAACAGAGCAGGGGAAGCTCTGCACGGCCAGGGGGGAGTTGCTGCGTGTTTTCCGGACGGCTCGAGGTTCTGGAGGTGCGTGGGGCGTGTTCTCGCCGCGAGGATGTTGCGTGGAGTGGGGGAAACACCGAGGGAACACCGGTCTTTGCGTTCTTCGCGAAGGTAGGGAGATTCTACCTCGTTTGATTGTGTGGATTGCTTGTGGTGTGGATTTGATTCGTTTAAAGCTTAAAGAACAGTAGATACCATGCTAGGGTATCCATTAAAGCATGAAAAATGAGAATTAAACGTGGTTTGAATGGTCGGGAAGGGTGAACTGTGAAGTCCTTTCTGGATTGGGGTTTTTCGCCTGCAAAGGCGACAGCCCTGGGTGTCGCGATTTGATTGCGACAGCCCGATCTGTCGCGTTAAGGCATTTGATCGCGGTCTGTCGTAGTGTCGCGTTAAGGTTATCGCGGCCTGACGGGATGTCGCGTTGAGGTTTCTGATCGCGGTCCTTCTGGGTGTCGCTACCTGGTAGCGACAGTCCGACCTGTCGTGACAGGATTTCTAGTCGCGCCATGTCGTGGTGTCACGATCTGATGGAGGCCCTAGCCTTTTTCGCGATCGCAGCCGAGAAGGTTGTTTTGTATATTTTTGGTAATTTGAATATCCGGTTGGTGATATTTGTTGTGCATGGCAATGACAAGTGGAGTCAGTGCACTTGTTACGCTCGTGGAGCGTATAGCTCACGAGATGGGCATGTTTTACGTGATTATTGTGTTATGTAAGTATTCGGTTTGGTGTTTACGTACATATGTGGTGCGTTGGCACTTGTAGCGCTCTTGGAGCATGTTGTCCATGTGTTGGACATGCTATTTACGTGATATGAGTATATGCATGGCATGTACTTTACTGTGGCTCAGTGTTTAAGGTTTTGTTGTAATAATTGGGCAGTGAGGCTCTTGTGTGAGCCTAGCCATGATTTTTTGGTGTTTGGGCAATGAATGTCATGTGTGGACTTAGCCCTGGTCTGTTGTTAGCCTTTAAAGAATATTATATTGATTTATGTATTAAGTGGTGTGTGTGTGTTGCCACGGAGGTCACAAGGTGGCCAATGATAGGCAAGTTTGTGATTCATGAATGTGTTGGTGTAGGATAGCTTTGGGGTCACTTGGTGACCGCTGTTAAGCTAATCCTGACACATGTATATTGTGAATTATAAGTAAAGATTATATATGTAAATATCGTGGTTTATGCTAGCCGAGTGTGGTGGTCCGGCGCCTATTCCAGAATGCCTCTCTAGTTGGGTACCCCAGGTTCTTTGTGAGCCAGGCACGTGTGTTTCTTGTGCTCGGGGTTTTGTCCCGGTACTTGTGTGGTACCGTCGAGGTTTGTGTCGTCTTCCTGGACACCCTCACTCCTTTGCTTGAGTTGTACGTCCGGCTGAGGGAAAGACGACAGTGGGACAGTGACTTTTGTACTTGTCTTTTAGTCACTTGTGACGCGCTCGTAGTTGGGGGTACGGACACCAGTAGACGTCACTGGTCCCCAGCTAGTCCTGTTTTCCAGTGCCTCACTTTAGGGTGCTTCGGCCAGAGACCCTAGAGGTGCCAGGCATGGACCTGCAGCTGTGTGTCTGCAGATGTGGTGTTAGTTGGTCTCCACAGTTGTTTGACTTTACCTTGTGGAGCGGCAGTTGGACCTTTCGGCCGTGACTGCGAGACTGAGAGGTTGTTCTTGTGTTGTGTTTCCGGGTTGGATACTGGCCTGATCAGCCAGTAGACCGTTCCGTGTGGTGGAGTCGTTCTTTCTGACTCGTGCTTTGCCACTGGCTGTGGCTTGACTCGTGCTTTGCCACTGCTGGGGTTCGTGAGTTTGTGGTTCGTGAGTTTGTGACTCGTGGTCAAAGTTTGACCCGTTCGAGGTGTGCCCTGGTGTTGGCACAGTTGTGACTGAGTTGTGATTTGTGTGACTTGCCGGTTGAGGTTTCACTTATAATGTTGTGCCTAAATGATGGCATAATATAATTGTGGTTCAGTGTGGTGTTTACCACCTTCTTGTACCCTTCGTACGGGTGTTTGTGTTGTGGTACCTCAGAGTAGCAGGTACTTGTACCTTTCGTGGGTTACTTTGCAGTTTTGTGGTGGTACATTGTGTACCAACCTTTTCGGGTACTTGTGTGTTATGGAGGTCTTGTGGTTTGACCTGCCACTTGTCGTATCCTATCCGTCTTAAGTAGACCTTAGTTTATAATTTATTGTGAATTAATTTATGTTGTCATTTATGTTACCCTTTGTGGGTAATTTGCCGATGAGGCTTGCGGCCTAGGCGTACTGTGGTTAGGTAGAGCTGTGCTCCGTGGAGGCCGTGTGAGACCTTCCACTTGTTGTGTTTTACCCTTCTTGGGTATGATTCCAATTATGGTTTTAGTGCGTCATGGATTGGTTTCGTGGTAGCCAGTCCTGTTACCTTGTGTGTAGTTTCCGACGTAGTGAGGTTTGGAGTATAAAGGACCATCTCTTGTTAGCAGTCCTGTTACTCAAGTGTTTGAGGCTCGCATGTGAAGCTTGTAGCCTGGGCAGTGATTTACTTGTGTGGCTTATAGCTTAGGCAACCAGTTGTTGTAGCAGTGTGCCCGTGAGACTGTGGTTTAGGCACTTCAGTTGTTGGGCGGACTAGTAGTGTTGTACTAGTCCTGTAATCCCACATTTCTTCCGAGGACTTTATGTTTGTTGTTATGGTTATGTTTAGTTGTTATTTATTGTAATGATGTGAGCATGCCATGGTTTGGTTATTGGTGCTGCCACTGAGACCCTTTGGGGTTGAGGTGTTTGTGGTTTTGGTGTTGTTTTGGGTAGCCCCTACTGAGCCTGTGACTTGTTGAGGCTCACTCCCCTACAGTTCTTTTTAGGGATTGCCGTGTGTTTGACTTGCAGCGGTGTTGTGACAGACTTGTGCCACCAACAGTAGTACAGCAGCTGAGTTGTAGTTAGTGTTGTGTGAGCTTGTGCTCCCTCGGGGTATGCCCCAGGTAGTTGTACTTTTAATGGACATGTATTAATGTAATGAGACAGTTGTACAAATTTATGAACAAATATGAGCACATGTACTTTCTTGTGTCTATATTGTTGTGGTTTGTCTTTTATACTCTTCCTGGACACGTGTGTGAGATATCCCTTGCGAGACTTCGGTCCGTTCGCGGGAGGCGGATCTGGATATGGAGCCTTATCAGGCATAAGTACCCCGGTCCGTCACAGTTGGTATCAGAGCATGGTCCAGTTAGAATATGAAAAGACATTGAAAGTACAATGTCCCAATACATAGATTAATGTCCACTGCCGGTAGTAAGTCTGTGGTTTTGTGTTGGTTAAAGTGGTCTTTGTTTAAGTTTTTGTTCTGTAGAACGTGTTTATGTGTTGAGAATTTGGTAGCTGTTAGCAGTTATTGAAAGTTGATGTAAATAGAGGTGGTATAATCTGTGTGATTATACCAGTATGCTGGTTGTGATAGAACAGTTTGGTTGTTAAAGATTCCCAGTTAAAGGAATTGAGGAGATTAATAAGTTTGGATATGGAATTCAGTAAGTAAGTTATAATGAGATACAGAGTTAGCAGAGACAGGTGTATGGTAACAAGGTGATAAGGAACAGGTCAGTGTGTGTGTGTGTGATAAGTTGCAGTTGAGAACCTCAGCAGAGGTATTGTGGCATCAGAGATCTGAGTCAGATGATATTAAGAACAATGTGGATGATAATGTGATTAGTGTTATGAAGAGTTTGATATGATTAAGTAAGGCAGATTAGCTTTAAAGGAGATACTAGTACATAAAAGAGCAGTGATTTATGGCAGATAGATTAAGTATGCCTGAGATCAGAAATTTGAGAAAAATGTTGTTATAAATAATGATGGTAACAGAAGTGTGATATGAAGATTTGTATAAATATGTATAGAAAGGATTAGTTGAGTAAAGAAAGAGAGAAAAGAAGAATCAGTGTGCAATGAGATTTTCTGAAAATTGCACAAGAGGAATATTTAGTTGATGATTGGCAGTTTAGACAAAGAAAAGATGGATTAGAGAAAAGAAGAATTTAGCAAATGATGAAGTGAATAAGATTAAATGAGTCAGGAAATGTCAGTTAGAGTTTGCATATTGGTGCAAAGAAATGATTCAATTAAGTAGAAAGAAATTGTTATTAAGATATTCCAGAGTTTCATGCAGGAGCATGAACAGACTAATTAAAGAATATTTGGAAAGGTTATGCAACAAAATTATGAGATTAGCTAGAGAATGTCAGTAAAACATGAAAGATATATGAAGAGCACAATATGTCAATAGCGGTTTGGCAGATCAGAAATTGCAGTAATATTTTCAGCATGAATTAATTGAATAAGATGATTTGAGAAGCAGTTAAAGTTAAAAGTGAATGCAGTTGAAGTCAGAAGAAAATAATTGAAAGCAATGATGAGAACAGAAATTGTGAAATATTTTGCAAAAGTGTTCAGTGTGATCAGAGTAGCGCAGCGGAAGCGTGGTGGGATGATAACCCACAGGTTAGACAGTTAAATATGTGAATGCAGATAAAGCAGAATAATGGCTAGCAGTGTCAAGTGAGTAATGGAATGGCATTAGGAAATTCAAAAATTTGAGCAAGGTTTAGTATGAAAGAACATTCAAATGTAGCGGAATAAAGTAAAAGGAATTGAGCAGGAAAAATGGCCCGGAAAGAAATGTTGCAAACACAGCCCAGAAATTGTGGAAGTAGGTTCAGTCTAAGGAGATAAAGCGTCATTGGCAAGGTAGGATCGCCTATGCTGAAAGGTAAAAGAAAGAAAGGTATATAATAACCGGGCAGTGTAGCTATGAAATGAATTAAGGAAAAGGGAAAGGCAGAACAAGACAAATGGATCAGATAGTGCAGATGAATAAGCAAGTGCAATGGAAGTATATCCTAATTGTTCTGTATATAATTTTATTCTTTTTTAGGTGATAATCTGGTTGTTGTGATTTGTATTGAATATCGAGGACGATATTTCTTTTTAGGTGATAATAATGTAACGTCGCGCGTTTTCCGGATCCCCGTGGATCCAGGTTTAGCGGGTTTGGTGGCCAATGTGTGGCCCATTAGCCTGTGTTTCAGGTGCTCGCGCGTGTTGTGAGGCTTGGTGGGCCGTCAGGTTGGGCCCAAAGCGCTCACAGGTTTTCTGCCTGTGAACGCGACAGGGGTAAGTGTCGCGTTGTGAAAGCGACAGCCCAGGGGGTCGCGTTCATGTTGCCGCTGTTTGGCGGTCTTCGTCTGCATGGCTGCCTCGTGTCGCTCACCGGGAGGTCCGCTGACGTCGACCTTGGGAAGGCGACGGTCGCCTGCGTCGCGTTCAGGTAGCGACGTCTAACTGCGTCGCGATCCCAACCGCTGTGCAGTTTTTAAGAACCCCAGCCGAACAGAGCAGGGGAAGCTCTGCACGGCCAGGGGGGGAGTTGTTGCGGGTTTTCCGGAGGGCTCGAGGTTCTGGAGGTGCGTGGGGCGTGTTCTCGCCGCGAGGATGTTGCGTGGAGTGGGGGAAACGCCGAGGGAACACCGGTCTGCGCGTTCTTCGCGAAGGTAGGGAGATTCTACCTCGTTTGATTGTGTGGATTGCTTGTGGTCTGGATTTGATTCGTTTAAAGCTTAAAGAATAGTAGATACCATGCTAGGGTATCCATTAAAGCATGAAAAATGAGAATTAAACGTGGTTTGAATGGTCGGGAAGGGTGAACTGTGAAGTCCTTTCCGGATTGGGGTTTTTCGCCTGCGAAGGCGACAGCTCTGGGTGTAGCGATCTGATTGCGACAGCCCTATCTGTCACGTTAAGGCATTTGATCGCGGTCTGTCGTAGTGTCGCGTAATGGTTATCGCGGCCTGACGGGATGTCGTGTTGAGGTTTCTGATCGCGGTCCTTCTGGGTGTCGCTACCTGGTAGTAACAGTCCGACCTGTCGCGACAGGATTTCTAGTCGCGCCATGTCGTGGTGTCGCGATCTGATGGCGGCCCTAGCCTTTGTCGCGATCACAGCCGAGAAGGTTGTTTTGTATGTTTTTGGTAATTTGAATATCCGGTTGGTGATATTTGTTGTGCATGGCAATGACAAGTGGAGCCAGTGCACTTGTTACGCTCGTGGAGCGTATAGCTCACGAGATGGGCATGTTTTACGTGATTATTGTGTTATGTAAGTATTCGGGTTGGTGTTTACGTAACATATGTGGTGCGTTGGCACCTGTAGCGCTCTTGGAGCATGCTGTCCTTGTGTTGGACATGCTGTTTACGTGATATGAGTATATGCATGGCATGTACTTTACTGTGGCTCAGTGTTTAAGGTTTTGTTGTAATAATTAGGCAGTGAGGTTCTTGTGTGAGCCTAGCCATGATTTTGTGGTGTTTGGGCAGTGAAGGTCATGTGTGGACTTAGCCCTGGTCTGTTGTTAGCCTTTAAAGAATATTATATTGATTTATGTATTAAGTGGTATGTGTGTTGCCACGGAGGTCACAAGGTGGCCAATGATAGGCAAGTTTGTGATTCATGAATGTGTTGGTGTAGGATAGCTTTGGGGTCACTTGGTGACCGCTGTTAAGCTAATCCTGACACATGTATATTGTGAATTATAAGTAAAGATTATATATGTAAATATCGTGGTTTGTGCTAGCCGAGTGTGGTGGTCCGGCGCCTATTCCGGAATGCCTCTTTAGTTGGGTACCCCAGGTTCTTTGTGAGCCAGGCACGTGTCTTTCTTGTGCTCGGGATTTTGTCCCGGTACTTGTGTGGTACCGTCGAGGTTTGTGTCGTCTTCTTGGACACCCTCACTCCTTTGCTTGAGTTGTACGTCCGGCTGAGGGAAAGACGACAGTGGGACAGTGACTTTTGTACTTGTCTTTTAGTCACTTGTGGCGCGCTCGTAGTTGGGGGTACGGACACCAGTAGACGTCACTGGTCCCCAGCTAGTCCTGTTTTCCAGTGCCTCACTTTAGGGTGCTTCGGCCAGAGACCCTAGAGGTGCCAGGCATGGACCTGCAGCTGTGTGTCTGTAGGTGTGGTGTTAGTTGGTCTCCACAGTTGTTTGACTTTACCTTGTGGAGCGGCAGTTGGACCTTTCGTCCGTGACTGTGAGACTGAGAGGTTGTTCTTGTGTTGTGTTGTCCGGGTTGGATACTGGCCTGATCAACCAGTATATCGTTCCCATGTGGTGGCGTCGTTCTTTCTGACTCGTGCTTTGCCACTGGTTGTGGCTTGACTCGTGCTTTGCCACTGGTTGTGGTTCGTGAGTTTGTGGCTCGTGAGTTTGTAAATCGTGGTCGAGGTTTGACCCGTTCGAGGTGTGCCCTGGTGTTGGCACAGTTGTGACTGAGTTGTGATTTGTGTGACTTACCGGTTGAGGTTTCACCTATAATGTTGTGCCTAAATGATGGCATAATATAATTGTGGTTCAGTGTGGTGTTTACCACCTTCTTGTACTCTTCGTACGGGTGTTTGTGTTGTGGTACCTCAGAGTAGCAGGTACTTGTACCTTTCATGGGTTACTTTGTAGTTTTGTGGTGGTACATTGTGTACCAACCTTTTCGAGTACTTGTGTGTTGTGGAGGTCTTGTGGTTTGACCTGCCACTTGTTGTATCCTATCCGTCTTAAGTAGACCTTAGTTTATAATTTATTGTGAATTAATTTATGTTGTCATTTATGTTACCCTTTGTGGATAATTTGCCGATGAGGCTTGCGGCCTAGGCGTACTGTGGTTAGGTAGAGTTGTGCTCCGTGGAGGCTGTGTGAGACCTTCCACTTGTTGTGTTTTACCCTTCTTGGGTATGATTCCAATTATGGTTTTAGTGTGTCATGGATTGGTTTTGTGGTAGCCAGTCCTATTACCTCGTGTGTAGTTTCTGACGTAGTGAGGTTTGGAGTATAAAGGACCATCTCTTGTTAGCAGTCCTGTTACTCAAGTGTTTGAGGTTCGCCTGTGAAGCTTGTAGCCTGGGCAGTGATTTACCTGTGTGGCTTATAGCTTAGGCAACCAGTTGTTGTAGCAGTGTGCCGTGAGACTGTGGTTTAGGCACTTTAGTTGTTGGGCGGACTAGTAGTGTTGTACTAGTCCTGTAATCCCACATTCCTTCTGAGGACTTTATGTTTGTTGTTATGGTTATGTTTAGTTATTATTTATTGTAATGATGTGAGTATGCCATGGTTTGGTTATTGGTGCTGCTAGTGAGACCCTTTGGGGTTGAGGTGTTTGTGGTTTTGGTGTTGTTTTGGGTAGCCCCTACTGAGCCTGTGACTTGTTGAGGCTCACTCCCCTACAGTTCTTTTCAGGGATTACTGTGTGTTTGACTTGCAGCGGTGTTGTGACAGACTTGTACCACCAGCAGTAGTACAGCAGTTGAGTTGTAGTTAGTGTTGTGTGAGCTTGTGTTCCCTCAGGGTATGCCCCAGGTAGTTGTACTTTTTAATTGGACATGTATTAATGTAATGGGACAGTTGTACAAATTTATGAACAAATATGAGCACATGCACTTTCTTGTGTCTTATATTGTTGTGGTTTGTCTTTTATATTCTTCCTGGACACGTGTGTGAGATATCCCTTGCGAGACTTCGGTCCGTTTGCGGGAGGCGGATCTGGATATGGAGCCTTATCAGGCATAAGTACCCCGGTCCGTCACAACCATGGTTTAAATGGGTCAAATTATTAACCAAAGGGTTATATAGATGGGTTAATTTTTACTGCCATAGCTTATTGTTTGTGTTGGGTGACTTGGCTTTTGCCATTTAGTCTTTTTTCTTAATCTTTATTTAAGTTTTCTAACTTTAGTTTTTTAAAAATTACATTTTGTGTCATTACTTGAACTTATCATATTTATAATTATGTTTGCTCCTAATTTTTGGGTCACTACAAGTCTATATCTGTGTCTGAAGGCAAATGTGCATGAGATGATGCTGCTCTAAGGATTTTTTTCATGCATTTTGACAAATCGGGCTTTGTTTTTCTACGCCATCTTTGCATTTTGAGATTTTGTGCTAGATCTGAACTCTGAGCAATAATGTGTATGTTTATGTGCATGAGATTTTGGATGTTTGTGTGCTTGATGATGTGGCATTGTGGTGTGTTTGTGTAACATTGTGAACAATCAGATTCAAGTCACATGGGTTTAATGTGGTGTTTTTGGGTCAATGTGTGGCCATTGGGCCTTGTTTGGGACTTTGGTGTGTTGTGTGGGTGTTTCGGGCCGCAGATTTGGGCCTACAGAACCTATTGAGATTTGGGCCCACAGAGCCTACTAGCTCTCTGGGTGAAAATGCGACAAGGGTGGGCATCTCGTTCTTAATGTGGCCTTCCCCTACGATGTGTTCTCATTGCCGCCTTTTCTGAGGTTTTTTCGGGCTTGCGCGATGCGTGGTGCGTGTCGGGCTGAGGCGTGCTATTGCGTTTGAGAACGCAGCCTCCAGGTACATTGCGTTATTAATGCAACGGTCCCCTATCGCATGTTCTCATTTCTAAAGCTTTTAAGTGAAATTGGTCAGCCAAACAAAGGAGGAAGCTTTGTTCGGCCGAGGAGGGATTTTTTGAAGGGGTTCCTTGGCTATTCAGCTTCGGAGTTGCTGTTTCAGCACAGTTTTCTTGCAAGGAGGTTGTTCATAGGGTGGAATCGCCAGATCTACGTCGTTCTTCACGTTCTTGGAGTTGGTAGGGGAACTTCCTTCGTTTTCTACCATTGTTTATATTTTTTGAAGCATGATAAGCATGGATTGTGGTGTAACACCCCGACGCAGAATATCGGAGCGATAAACAGTTAAATAAATAGTATAGAGTGAAAAATAGACATCAAACCATTACACAAATTGGAATAATACCAAATGAACCACCTTTATTAATAATTCCATTAATTCTATTACATTCACTAATTAGAGCCATAACTATGGGCCCATAGTACTTTATTCAAAACAAAACAACTACAAACTAGCTATCCATCTAACTAACTACTAAAAGCTTTAGTTGTCGAAATGACTGGTCACTCCTGCACTTGCTCATCTCCATACTCGTGCGTGTGGTAGTCCCCATCAGACTCACCTGAAACACATGAAATAAATATCGCAGGATGAGCAATAATCACCCAGTAGGACTTAATATCTCGTATAAACAGGCATGCTTTAAGTGATTAATGTCTTGTAAGGCAAGGTAACTAGAGAGAACGATCAAGTATAGTCATGAGAGTAATGTCACACGATAGCAAGAGAACAATAGTACTTCGCATGAAAATAGCACAACAAGCATGATAACATATTGGCCATATAACGAGATAGTATGTATGGTTGCACAAAGGTGCACTAGTCACGATAGCACGTTGGTTGATATTCTTTCAACCGCAAGAACATAGTACTTTGATTGATTGTCTTCGATTAAATCTTGATAGTATGGCACTTGGGTGTTATGTTGTACACCCTGATCATTAAACCCCCACGAGTAAATAGCCTTTCGGGCGCTCCTCCTAGGAACAGATCGAGCCCTTTATAATGTTGCTTGGCATGATTATGTTTGTTATCTTAGACAATCAAATGATGGCCAAGTAGAGTACCAAGAATAGATGAGAACGTGGAGAGAACGTGAATAGACGAGAGTGTAAAGAGTATAGATGAGAACTAGGGTCGTAACCATAAATCATCGTTAAACAAGCGATAGTGACAGTTGCACAACACACATGATCGTGTGCCGGTAGTCCGGTGGAAGTCACAACCGCCCAATAGCCGTGCTAAAAACACAGGCCAGAGGTCCGACGTGATCTTAAGATAAGAGAGAACAACTAAGGTCATTGGATCATGCTGATCCCTAAGGGTAAAATGGGTATTGATGGTACAACCAGCTCGTCGGCAATGGACATTCGCCAAAGTCAAGGAGTCTTACGGAGGCGTCGACAAGGAGTTCCTGGTCCTGTTAGGAGTATTCTCAACGTAGAGGTCGTCCAAGCCAAGATAAAGTGTGTATGGAAACGTTGTTCATCTTGCCTCGAGTGCTCAAAGGCAGAGGGACGCGATAACGGTATTCAAATCAAGCGAATAAAACAAAGACAAGTTTATTTAGATAAATAGGAAAATTTACATGATTAATTGCACTTAATTACCAGATAAATTATTGGGTAATTTCAGTAAGGTCTCATGGCGAAAATTCACGTTTAGTGTGTGCATGTGTAAGAGAATCAAGCTAGTAAGAGAGAGTTGTGCATACATCTTTTAATTAATAAAATCATGTGAATATTAGAAAATATACATTAACACGTTGTTACTGCTCATAACAGTGTATTACAGGGGCTAAACAATGATTATATGGCATGATTAACATGGTTTGCATGCAAATTAGGGTTTCTGGATAGATAGTCAGGTCACGACGTCGGCCGGCATCGCGTTCAGGTCGCGACAGGCTGGGTCGACGCGACGGCCATTATCTGGTTGCACAGCAGTCAATGCCACCCTCCAGCAAGATCATCAGTCAGATATTCGTGCAGTGCAAATGTTCGACGATATGCCTCCTCAACAATCAGATGCAGAACCTGTGACTGATGCTCCTAGAGTTGCTGATATTATAACTGCTCCTTCTGATGGCATGTTTACTCCAGCTAAACAAGCAACCACTGCCCCTTTTATTTCTATCAGAAATGAAGTTCAAATGGATGTGCTGTCCCTCGATCAACTTGCCGACAAACCTGGTGCAATTGCTGCGATCCACCATGAAGAATGTGGTGCTCAGGCTCCTGATCCATTTGCATCAGAAACCAGCCCCTCCCTCTCTTTAGATTTGCACAGGTTTCATCCGCACTCCGCCCGGATTGCTGTTGCTCCTGATCCAGCAACCAGTGCAGATCTGCGTTCAGATCTGCACAGTTCCCATCCACCTTCCAGCCTCAATGCTGCTGCTCCTGCTTGGATTCCGGCTGATACTCCTAGTGGGACCTTTGCTGAAGCTCCATTTGTGTCCCTAGTTGCCAAGGACACAAAACCAACAGCAGGTTCTCCATCTAGAGTGGCAGCCTCGCAGTCTTCTGGAGATGCATCACCGTCAGCTCCTCGCATGTCCTTCACCGACGCACTATGCAAAAAGACCAAAAGAGGTGAGATCTGCATGATCACAACCAAACCTCAACAGGGCACCATGCCCCTGTGTTACCCATCTGCAGCGCACACAGTGGCAGCACCTCTTCCATTTGCTGCACACACCGCAGCATCTCCCCAACTGCGCATGGAGGCAAGCGTCGGTGGCCAGGTGATCTGCCTCCCTGTGCAATATAAGGTCAAAAACTATTCAGGAGAGGAGGTTGAGGACTATGACCTGGAAACTCTTCACAAGAATTGGGTTGGATCATTTGTCCCTCAAGCACCGCCACCACTGAATTCCAGAATTAGAACCCGAAGTACTTCACTTCGACGTGTAAATTCCACTGGGGAATTAGAGGATTGATCTTTTGTTTTCTTGGGCTGATGTGTCATTTACTTTTGAACCCTCTGCGTAGGGTGTTTTCAGCTTGTGCCCCCGTTGATTATATACTTTTCTTTTCATGCTTCCCATATATATAAAATATGTCTAGCTGATTGCGACATTGGAGGTTCACTCTTTTGTCGTATCTGTCTAGATATCACTTTATTAAAAAAAATTATCTAGTTGCGACGGGTCGGGCCGATGCATGCAGGTCGTGGCCGACGAGCCGACGCGATCCGATTTAGCCAAGACGTCGACGCAATGACGATGTTCTCATCATGACGGGTCAGGGCGACGCGTTCAGGTTGAGACCGACATGATCTGAAGATCGCGATGCAGGGTCCCGTCACGTTAAGAACGCGATGTGAGGCCTTATCGTGACCTGGTTGAGAATGCGACCTATCGGGTTGTCGCGTACTCAGGGTCTCAGCCCGAGCTCAGGAACTTGCACAGGTCTCTTTGGGTTGCGGTCCATGCAGTCAAGGACTTGACACAGTGCTCTTCAAAAATTCATATAAATTCGTATACATGATGAAAAATCATGAAATCAGTTTTAGATGAAACTAAACATGTAGATGTATCCACAATAAGAAGTAATTAGACTTCTGACTTGGTATGATCATGCTTATGCACATGGTACTTCGCAATGTAACAAAATCAGACACAGTGATGGAAAACGTTTAAATTCGAAAAGGGTACTTGATAGAATTGGAGAAAATGGTGTCATTGGATTCCTAACATCAAGTAGCATGTAAAGTAAAAGTTCATGTCCCGAGATTAAGTATGAACATGGATTTAGGGTGAACACGTCAAGTCGGGTATATGTTCTTAACAGAACTTTGAGCACGAAATACTCATGAATGACATGATGAAAATTACGGCAAATAAGGGGCTTTTGATGCTTGGATCATGGTCTATCTAGGGTCAAAATTAATTTGTTTTTGCTTGAGAGATTGCCTACATTTGAGCACTTTAAAATCCTAAGGTAAGAAGAGTGAAGAACTTGAAGAAGCTCTTCATTCCAAGCCTCCTTCTCCTTGCTCTCCACGTCCAAAAGCTCCTCTTCTTCGTTCTCCAAGCTTCAGAAGGTGTCTAGGGTTGGCTAGGTACGTAATAGCGGAGTATTTGTATGTTTTATGTCTCCAATACACTTAAAACTCTTCCCTCTCCTCCAACTCTGGATTTCCTATAATTATCTTCCTTTTCCTAGCATTTATCTTTTCAGTTGACTAGGGGTGGGCTATAGATTCGTGGCCAAGGGGTTAGGATAGGCCTAAGACTCTTTTTAGGATAATTATGAGTTAAAATAATGATTATCTTAACTCTTCTTAATTTATTAATAATTTAGGTACGAAATTAGGCTTAATTGTCTCCAATCCATCATTGGACTCTTGCTTTTGGGCCCATTAGTTCATACTTGGACCATTAGTGTAAACCCATCACTTATTTTTACTTAATGAGTTTTAATTATTCGTATTTTCTTTTAATTTAACTTCATTTATCGAAATTTAAAATTTAGAGTTGCTACATATTCCCCCTCTTAAAAAGAATTTGGTCCCTAAATTCATATGATTATAAGAGGAAGAATGACTTACTGAATAGATTCGGATAGTTCCGTCTCATTGTTGCTTATGGTTCCCACGTGGCTTCTTCAACTCCATGATTGTTCCAGAGTATCTTCACCACGGATGTGGGTCGATTCTGTAATTGTTGTATCTTCTTGTCCAGTATTCTGACTGGCTTCTCTTCATAGGTCATATCCTTATTCAGGGCTATATCGCTGTAGCGAATTACATGAGATGGGTCGTACACATACTTCCTCAGCATTGATACATGGAAAACATTGTGTAGAGTTGAATAATGTGGAGGTAAAGCTAGGTGATAAGCCACTTCACCAACTCTCTCCAATACCTCAAAAGGTCCAATGAACCTTGGCCTTAACTTGCCTTTGTTTCCAAATCTTTGAAAACCTCTGGTTGGGGATACCTTGAGCAATACATGATCGCTAACTTGAAATTCTAAATCCCTTCTTCTTTTGTCTGCATAGCTTTTTTGCCTAGATTGAGCTATCTTGATTCTGTCTCTGATGAATTGTATGTCTCTACTAGTATTTTGCACTAAGTCAGGTCTCAACCATTGTTGTTCGCCCACTTCATTCCAGCATACAGGTGATCTACAACTTCTACCATACAATGCTTCGAATGGAGCCATCTTGATACTTACTTGATAACTGTTGTTGTATGCGAACTCCATTAATGATAGCTACTCATTCCAGTACCCCTCAAAATCTATAGTACACGCCCGCAGCATGTCTTCCACGATTTGGTTTGTCCTCTCGGTTTGCCCATTTGTCTGTGGATGGAACGCAGTACTAAAGTTAAGTTTAGTATCGAGTGCAGCTTGAAGTCCTTTCCAAAAACGAGATGTAAACCTTGGGTCATGATCAAAGACTATGGATACAAGAACTCCATACAGTTTCACAATCTCCTTTACATACATTGCAGCTAACACATCCACACTCCAGGTACTCTTGATTGCTAAGAAATGTGCGGACTTAGTTAGTTGGTCTACTATGACCCAAATAGCATCAAGTCTACCACGAGTTTGGGGTAAACCCATGATGAAGTCCATGTCGATGCTTTCCCACTTCCATTCTGGTATGTCCAGGGGTCTGAGGACACCTATGAGTCGTCGATGCTCTGCTTTGACTTGTTGACAGGTGAGGCAGTGCACGGCATGCTCAGCAACCTCACGTTTCATGTTAGGCCACCAAAATGATCTTTTCATGTCTTGGTACATCTTGGTTGCACCTGGGTGGATAGTATACTTGGTCTTGTGGGCTTCATCCATCAGTTTCCACTTCAGTTCTTCATTGTTAGGCATACACGTCCTGCCATGAAATAACAATCTTTCCTTGGCACGGATTAAAAATGGATTGTTTGCTTGTTGATCCCTGATCTCGACAAAGATGTCGAGTTGTATCCTGAGGTTAACAACCAATACCTGGTCACTTCTTTGCTCAATATTTATGTTCAAACTGGCGAATTGTTCTAACAATTACATCTCACCCATGACTAAGCAAGATCAGGACGCTACTGTAGACACTGTTTTCCGCTCCCTTTTCAAGGGGACGAAATAACAATCCACAAAGAGGGGGGTGTGAAATACGTTGTACGGTATACGTGAGTGTGTGGATATGATTATGGAGTGGAAAAGCAGAAAAGACGATAAAAATAAAAAGATCGTGATCGTCAGGTGCACGTGGGCACCAAAGGGAGATGCACGGCGAGGGGTGCGGGTGAAGAAAGTGATCGCGAGAGTACCTTTTGGAGCGTGGGGAGATTGCGCGGGAGATGATGTGGGTCCTTTCTTCCTCTACAAGCACGGCCGGCCATGGTAGAGGGTGTTTCCTTGTTTGATTACCCTGAAAAATAGGACAAATAAAAGAATGGGATTAGCCCAAAATGTGTAGTATGTAATTCTAAAAATAAATGAAATAAATGAATGACATGGGGGGGGCGCTTACCGGATGGTGGCCTTTAAACCCCTAAGATAGGTGTGTGTGTGTGTGTATGCATGCATGTGTGTGTGTTAAAAAGAAGTAAAAGGGGCACGTGGGGCCCGGAAGGGAAGAAAATATAAAGGGCCACGTGGGGCCCGGAGGAAGTGGAAATGCAAATAGAAAAGGAAGAGGGGTGCTTCCCCAAAACGGATGGCGTGTCTGCGCCGCGGCGTTGCCGGTTGGACGGAGAGGAGGAAGAGGAGCGCACCCGCCTGGCTCCGGTATGTGTGGAGGAGACGACGGGGACGACGGCGCCGCGCTCCGAAGGATGAGGATGGCGTCGGTTGGCGTGGGAATCATCCTTGGGCCGGACGTCGGGGCGAGAAACCAGCAGGGCTTCACCGCTCTGTGATTCCCCCTCTCTCTCTCTCTTCTCTCTCCTCTCTCTATTCTCTCAAAAAAGGGAAGCCAGCCGAGAAGCCAAAAGTCGAACCCCGCCCCTGACCCTGCGACTTCGTTTTTATAGGCACTGGAGCAAAATCGCGTCTAGGACAGCAGCCGGGATTTAAGGCTTAATCGCGTTCGAGCGGCAAGCCGCGATTTAGAAGGTTGGTTTGATGGGACATACGTGCGGGAATCGTTGCATTGCCTCTCTGAATCGCGTCTGGGCAGGCCGCCGCGACTTGAATCGCGTCTGCCTAGTTGGACGCGATTAAGACTTGCATGGTTTCGAGGCAACCGACTCACGAATGCGTTGTCTATTGACGTGACATTCAGATTTGACATCTCTGAATCGCGTCGTCTGACAAGGACGCGATTCAGGGATTTTATCATGATTACGGACCTGTGCGCGATGACTTTCTGGGCCGCTGTCAAACTTAGAATCGCGTCCGGGATCCAGGACACGATTTGAAAGGCAGTTCGATGAAAAACGTCCACTATAGTGGACGCTAATTGAACGACCAGACCCCTTGGGAAGCACCGAGGAAGAAGTGGGCGAGATCCAGAAATATTGGGAAAACACTCTTGCGAGGCAAAAGAAGGTCATTTTTGGCGTTACGGCGCAACTTGAAAATTTGCCCGCGGTGGAGCCAAATTTGCGTGTCTACAGATGCCATGCCTTGATGTCTGCTTTGCAAGGGAGCGAAGCGGAAGGACACGAAGTGGAGTGTAATGGAGTGAAAAGAAATGGAGCGTAATGAAAAGAAATGTTGCGTAGAGTAGTGGAGTGAAGCGGAGTGGACTGAAAAGTAGACGTGAAGGTGAAAAATAGACACGCGCAAATCAATGGGTGACTGCCACCTGATAAGAGTCTTTTACCAACACCCAAGGAAATCAACACTAGGAAAAAGACCTAGAGAAGCAAGTGTTTGGACAAAGAAAAGGGATAATGAAGGAAAAGAAAAGGAGACCAACTTCCAGCGTCGGGGAAGTACCTAAGGACACAGTCCGTTAGGTTTCACCATCGGGGGCGTCTGCCACTACCTAAGGTGGATCTTGGGGAGAGAAGGAGAGATCAACTTTCAGCGTCGGTGAAGTACCTAAGGACACAATCCGTTAGGTTGCACCATCGGGGGCGTCTGCCACTGCCTCAGGTGGATCTCTGGGAAAAAAAAAATAAAAGGGATAAGTCCAAACAAAAGATTCTAAAGGAAATCAGCCCGGAGACAACAACAAAGGGAGTTGGGTATTCGACCAGAATGGAATATTTTAAATTGCTTTCGAGTTTGAGCGCGGATGGCCCTCAGATTGGCTTGGAAGAGTGGATTTCCACAGTGATTTCAATATGCATGTATGCTGGGCTAAAAGAAAAATAAGACTTTAAAAGAGGAGTAGAAAATAACCAAGGATAATATTGTTACGCCGGTGAGTCAGGACCGGGGTTTTATGCATGGGTCCGTCGTCCTCACATGCCAAGCATAACGGCCTATCCGTGCGGCTAAGGATCCTCTGGGATAATCACTGTTTTTGATAGAGGGGAACTCAAATCCCAGATTCCTCAAAACCACAAGGTCCTTGGTGTGCTCTAAGGGTATAATTATAGTAGATACAGATAAGTGATGGTGGGGGCAGCAACAGCCTGATTGCGCCGGATGAGGTAACTCGAATCCTGCACTCAAAATTCATTAGCCAAGAAAACACATATCATGGAAAAAAAAAAACATCATTCATTCAAATCATGTCTTGGAGCATTAATAAAGCGTTTAAATAAACAGCTCTTTTTGGTTTGTTGTTTGAACCATGAGGATAATTGGACTTGGCCAAAAGATATTGGAGTGCAAGGTGGGAGGAACCCATGATTGGAAGAATTGATGCGATCTTGGCGTAAGCAGGAGGCAATGTGCTTGCCATGCAATACCATCAAGGATTTTTTTGGATTTTTGAAAGATATTTGAATTTTTTTGTTGGTTTTTGGAAAATTTTAAATTTGTTTGAGATTTTGGAAATATTTGAATTTGTTTGAGATTTTGAAAATATTTGAATTTGTTTGAGATTTTGAAAAGTATTTGATTTTTGTAGGTTTTGGAAATATTTGGATTTGTTTTGTGATTTTGAAAATATTTGGATTTTTTGTTTGGAATTTTGGAAATATTGCCATTTTTTTGGTGGTTTTGGAACATTGACATGCCATGGCGGCACTAAAATTATGAAAATTGACCGGCGAAGGGGTCCTTGTTAGCTCCTGTTTCATTAAAAGAAAGCCCAGAGTAGGGTGTGTGTTTTAACGTGGCGCCCACGGCTGATTGCACTGGGTCAACAGTACCACTGCCAAAGCCACGCCTAAAAAGGTGACTAAGTCTTAAATAGGGAGAAGGGAAGAACATTTGAAGATTAGCTTGGTATGGGTATTCGAGGAGTTGGGTTTGACTTCCTTCCTTGGCACAACTGTCAAAAGGTTCTGTCTCATTAAGCACTTGGGCTTTTCCAATTATTTTGGAATCTTGAGTGATGACCATTTGATTGTAGGGACATGCGTACGACCGGGTCCATTTGGATCTCCGCGGGGACTTTGTCACTCTTGACATGCCCTATTGACATGATTTGTTTTTTATTTTTGCATGCATACGATCGGGTCCATTTGGATCTCCGCGGGGACTTTGCCACTCTTGACATGCATTAGACTTTATTTTGATTGGTCATTTTGATTTTACCCATTTTTTAAGACATCCCCTTCGTCAGGGAGTGCTTCAGGTTCGTTTCTTCGCCTAAACTGCCTCTACTACCCATACTTTGGCCGAATAGGAAGAGAATAGACTTTTGTGCCTTTCAGGCACGGCTGTGACGATGATAATGTCTATCGAGAGCAATCGGCTTAGAGCGCCGTGGAGTGTGTGTGAGTGCCCATGCTAAGGGCAAACTTTAAAGATCCGGGAGGAAATTTCAGACTCCTGGCTCGGAATTTTTATAACAAAAATGCTGCGATAGCATGGCAATGCTGAAATATTCATCTTTTTATGGATTTTTGAATTTCCTGACATTGCTAAAATATAGTAAGATTTTGGAGGGTAAAGGAGAACGAATGCTCTGCGTTGGGGCGAGACTCGGAGGTCTACAAGAATTTACATTTTTTTATTTGGAATTAAAAAGACGAGTGGGGACTAAAGACCCCGAAAACAGTGCGAGAAGGGTCGAAGGACCCGGTTGGAGTCGGAGGGACGAATGCCCGGTGCTGGGGCGAGACTCAGGGGTTATGAAGGATTTACATTTTTTATTTGGAATTAAAAGGGGAGTGGGGGCTAAAGCCCCGAAAATAATGAGAGAAGGGTCAAAGGACCCGATTGATCATGGGGAAGAGAGAATGGCGGAAAGGACGAATGCCCTGCGCTGGGGTGAGACTCGGAGGTCTATGAGAATGTACATTTTTTTATTCGGAATTAAAAAGATAAGTGGGGGCTAAAACCCCGAAAACAGTGAGAGAAGGGTCGAAGGACCCACTTAAAAATGGAGAGGAGGAAATGGAAGAAAGATTTTGGAGACTCCGGCGGGGCCGGAGGGGTTTGGAGAAGAAGGAGGGCGCGGTGCCCTGAAAGAAAAGAATCCGGATGGGCCGGAGGAGAGAAAAGAAAAAGCGGGCCGCGAGGGGCCAAAAAGGAAGGTGCGCAGTGGTGGGAGCAGGATGGAGATGTGCCATGTGGGACACGGGGAGGAGATGTGCCAGGAGAGGCACGGGAAGGCGATGTGCCACGTGGGGCACGAGAAGGAGATGAACCATGTGGGGCACGAGGTGGAAAGGTGCCGCGAGGGGCACAGAATGGAGTACAAAAAAGGGCACGATGCCCAGTGTAGGAGCATGGATTATACAAAAGATGAAAATAAAATGCCTCCCATGGGAAGGGAATGTGGAGAACCCACGGGGAGGTGCTAAGCAGCACAAAATAGGATTGAAAAGAAGAGGGGGGGTGAAGGTCCCCTAGCCTTTTGCCTTGCCCGGCACTTTGACTTTGACTTGGGGGCCGGCGTTCTGACCCCCAGATTCTTCCTCACAAATTTTGCCCAGCGGGCAGATGGTCTTGCTCTTCTCCGGGAAATTGAACAGCTCTCAATGATTGGAGAATTGTCGAGTTCCGTCGGAGTGTCAAATGACAGTAGAAACTCCCTTGGAATGTAGTTTAATGAAAGGGTGGGGAGTGCCACTGGTGGAGTTGGAAGCAATAAAGGGGGGACCGTGCCCAAAGCTTGTACAACATGTGATATGAAAAGGGGCACGACCCCTTGTGTAATCGATTGTGCCAATGATTTGGCGTTGGAGTGCGTGAGCACAATCTGAGAAGCTGACCCCTTCACTAGAGTGGGAAGGCTCACAATGATGGTGTGAGGGGTCATGAGAGCTCGGAGGGAGAGATTCCCTATGAGTATTCGAAAACGACGCCGGCTGGCAACTGGAATGATTGGCATTAATTTAGAAGGCCTCTTGACAGCCATGATTGGAGGGGAAGGCTTCTGCTCGGAAAATGTGCCCGGTATGGAAACAATGACCGGCATGCGAGGTATGTAATCATGAATTTTGAAAAGCCTGCCCAGTTCTGGGACTTCCTTCTTCTGTTGTACTTGTTTGTTGCTTCTTAAAAACTTGCGCATGCTCTATTGGATGGGGGTAGAGGTGGATGGAGTGGAAGGCTGTTTGGCCTGTGGAGGCGTAATGGGTATAATAGCAAGGGGTTGCTCGGGTTCGGTTGCCAATGGTGCTGGCGGTATGGGAGGTGCAATAATTGGTGTAATGGTGGGTGGAGGCTTAATAGTGGAAGGCTTAATGGTAATGGATGGCAATGCAGGAGGGGTAGGTAAATGGCGTACGAACATGACCTCGGAAGGTTCACCGTTGTAACACCAAGTTGTTTCCTGAAGGGGTTGGATGTAGGCAACGTCGGCCCGAGCAACAGGTTGTGGAGGAGGTGGAGGTTGTTGTGGTTGCAGTGGTGGAGGCGTGGGAGCTGGCATGGGTGCCGGAGCAGGCGCAACGTAGGGCGCAGGAGCTTCTTTATAAAAAATAGGGGCGTCGTAGGGCCTAGTTGGAGGTTGCTGAGTCCGGAAAGGATGAATCAATGGACGTCTGGGTGGCGGCATGCCATGGTAAATGGGGGTATGCGGAGGCGCATATGATGTGGATGTTGTATGTTGGTGAGGTGGATGGTGGATGGCATCCACTGATTCGTTCTCTCTCGGTTTAATTTGATCAAAAAGCTCTACGATCGGGGAGTCCGTCAGATGTGTCTGGATGTAACGTCCCCGCTCGTAGAGCTCCTCTATGGAGGTGATTTGGTTCATGGCCAGAATGTGCATGAACCTCAGAGTAGAGTTTGAAATGATTATTTTAATTTGCTCTGACTCCGAGAGCTCACGCTGCAATTGAGCGGCCATTGACCTCCAACGGTCAGCAAATTGTACAAAGACCTCGTTGGCCCCCATCTTCTCGGATGTCAGATCCGTGATAGAGAGATAAGGGCTGACGCGGTCTTTGTACCTTTGAAGGAATTTTTTGTGTAGAGAGCGGAAGTCCCCTGCCTCACTTGGCTCTAGGGAGTAGAACCATTCGAGTGCAGGACCGTTAAGAGATTTTCTAAATAAATATGCCAACGTGATGGGATCACGTTGCCAATGTGAAGACTCATAAAAGAATTCTTTGATATGAATGTACTGTGCCATTGTACAGTCGGTACGACGGCATCTCCGAAGGATGAATATAAATCTGAGGGAGAGCCGGCATGGCGGCAACAGGGTCACCCTTGGAATTTGAAAGCTTATTTATTTGTTCCTCCAGATTGTTCAATTTTTGGAGAAGAGCATTCTGGGGTGGAGTAGGGGATTGCCGCTGGACATGTGAGGGAGTACATGGGGGTGGCCGTGAATGAGTGGCCCTTCCCAAGGGACGGTCTGGTCGGACCGGAGCACGGGAGTGCAAATGGCTAGGGGGCCGAGGTGATGAAGAATGTACAAGGGTATGTGGCGAAGTCGCCGGAATGTACAAGTATGGGTGCCTAAGGGAAGGAGAAGAAGAAGGAGTCGCAACAGGAGTCACACCCTCAACTAAAGATTGGATCATATTTAATTGTTGAGGAGTGAGTTGATCCAGTGCATGCAGGACATTTTGCACTGTGGAATCATGGTGGGGGGGAGGCTCTTGCCGGGTTCTGATTGGTGGTAGATGTGAGGGGACATCAGATTGGTTAGTGCGCGGTGTGCGCACATAACCGTAGGAAGTGGAGACTTGTCCCTCACGGTGGTGAGATGGACCAACATGGGACTGGAAAGATGGAGACCTAACATTATCCTCATACTCCTCATGATAAAAATCGGCATGATAATATGGGTCCATTTTTATAAAGCAGCAAGCGATCAAAAAGGTTGAACAAAGATTAGGCAATCAACAATGGTTCAAACAAGTTATGATGATTAACACTTGTTTTTAAGAGTTTCACAATTAATTAATGGATTGAAAAATATTGTGTCACTCCAGGTGAGATCCTAGTTGGGTAGAAGATATATATTTCGAGGCACAACTAGAATCACCTCTCACCACGCAATGGGATGTCTAACCCGGGCCAATGAAAGGGTACCGCCAGCTCGGTCTGCCGTGAGGGAATCCACGGGGTACGGAGTCTTACGGGGCTCTTGGTAAATGTTCACTAGCCTAAAGGGATAGAATGCCCAATGGAGAGTTTGCCTTCACCAGGAGAGGTATGTGGAGCCTAGGATATGAGGGAAGGAGGTCCCCCGACCGATGCAAAATGCCTTGTATGCAGCAGTTTATAGCAAAAATGGCAGAAGGGCGCGTTTCTGTCAGCACTGTAAATCGCGTCCGGCACAGTGGCCGCGAATCACAAATCATGTCCAGTCACCTCAACACAGAATTGAGAGGCCCCAGAAGGCTGTCAGTGCCGCGCCTGGTCCCTATGGACTACTGGCAGAAACTCGTCGGCCTCTGCCGCCACGATAAAAAATAGTGATGCGTCGGCCTGAGCCGCCGCGACACGAAAGAGAGATGCGTCCGGTTAACCGGTCGCGTTCTCAGAACAGAATCGTGTCCGCTGTGTTGGACGCGATTCCAAAGGCAACCCGAGAACAAAAAAAAAAAAAGTGGGAAAGAAAGCAGGAAAGATGTATATGAAAAAGAATGAAAACACACAAGCATGCAACACAATATAAAGCAATAAAAAAGAAAGTGCCACGTGGGGCACGGAGGAGCAGGGTAATCAATAAGGAAACGTAAAAATAGGTCCCACCGTGATCGCCAATTTATAGACACCGTTTTTCGCTCCCTTTTCAAGGGGACGAAATAACAATCCACAAAGAGGGGGTGTGAAATACGTTGTACGGTATACGTGAGTGTGTGGATATGATATGGAGTGGAAAAGCAGAAAAGACGATAAAAATAAAAAGATCGTGATCGCCAGGTGCACGTGGGCACCGAAGGGAGATACACGGCGAGGGGTGCGGGTGAAGGAAGTGATCGCGAGCGTACCTTTTGGAGCGTGGGAGATTGCGCAGGAGATGATGTGGGTCCTTTCTTCCTCTACAAGCACGGTCGGCCGTGGTAGATGGCGTTTCCTTGTTTGATTACCCTGAAAAATAGGACAAATAAAAGAAGAGGATTAACCCAAAATGTGTAGTATGCAATTCTAAAAATAAATGAATGACATGGGGGGGGGGGGGGGACTTACCGGATGGTGGCCTTTAAACCCCTAAGATAGGTGTGTGTGTGTGTGTGTGCATGCATGTGTGTGTGTTAAAAAGAAGTAAAAGGGGCACGTGGGGCCGGAGGAAGTGGAAATGCAAATAGAAAAGGAAGGGGGGTGCTTCCCCAAAACGGATGGCGTGTCTGCGCCGCGGCGTTGCCGGTTGGACGGAGAGGAGGAAGAGGAGCGCTCCCGCCTAGCTCTGATATGTGTGGAGGAGATGACGGGGACGACGGCGCCGCGCTCCGAAGGATGAGGACGGCGTCGGTTGGCGTGGGAATCCTCCTTTGGCCGGACGTCGGGGCGAGAAACCAGCATGGCTTCGCCGCTCTGAGATTCCCCCTCTCTCTCTCTCTTCTCTCTCATCTCTCTACTCTCTCAAAAAAGGGAAGCCAGCCGAGAAGCCAAAAGCCGAACCCCGCCCCTGACCCTGCGACTTCGTTTTTATAGGCACTGGAGCAAAATCGCTTCCAGGACAGCAGCCGGGATTTAAGGCTTAATCGTGTCCGAGCGGCAGGCCGCGATTTAGAAGGTCAGTCTGATGGGACATACGCGCGGGAATCGTTGCACTGCCTCTCTGAATCGCGTCTGGGCAGGCCGCCGTGACTTGAATCGCGTCCACCTGGTCAGACGCGATTAAGACTTGCATGGTTTCGAGGCAACCGACTCACGAATGCGTTGTCTGCTGATGTGACATTCGGATTTAACATCTCTGAATCGCGTCGTCTGACAAGGACGCGATTCAGGGATTTTATCATGATTACGGGCCTGCGCGCGATGACTTTCTGGGCCGCTGTCAGACTCAGAATCGCGTCCGAGATCCAGGATGCGATTTGAAAGGCAGTACGATGAAAAACATCCACTATAGTGGACGCGAATTGACGACCGGACCCCCTTGGGAAGCACCGAGGAAGAAGTGGGCGAGATCTAGAAATATTGGGAAAACACTCTTGCGAGGCAAAAGAAGGCTATTTTTGGCGTTACGGTGCAACTTAAAAATTTGCCCGCGGTGGAGCCAAATTTACGTGTCTACAGCTACAGGCTTCCTGCTAAGTGCGTCTGCTATAGTATTACCCTTGCCAGAGTGATATTGAATATTGAAATCAAAATCCTTCAGATACTCCAACCATCTCCTCTGTCTCATGTTGAGCTCTTTCTGAGAGAATAGATACTTTAAGCTTTTGTGATCTAAGTAGACAATGAATTGCTCTCCATAAAGATAATGTCTCCAGATCTTTAATGCGAAGACAACTGCAGCTAGTTCTAGGACATGGACAGGGTAATTGACCTCATGAGGCTTCAACTGTCTAGATGAATAAGCTATTACCTTCTCATTCTGCATTAAAACACAGCCTAGAGCAATTCTAGATGCATCAATGTAGACTGAGAATCCTTCGCCCTCGACTGGTAATGTGAGGACAAGCGTAGATGGCAAGTATTTCTTCAATGCCTGAAAGCTCTTCTCACATTCATTGCTCTAGACATAAGGGTCATCCTTTCGCGTAAGGCGAGTAAGGGCTACAACAATCTTGAAGAAATCCTTAATGAACCTCCTGTAATAGCCAGTCAGTCCCAAAAAACTTCTGATTTCCATGACATTGGTTGCTCTCTCCCAATTAAGTACTGCTTCAACCTTGGAAGGATCAACAACAATACCGTCTTTAGATATGACATGGCCTAGGAATGAAACTTCTTCGAGTCAGAACTCACACTTGCTCAATTTTGCATAGAGCTTGTTGTCGTGCAAGATCTGTAGAGTGGTCCTCAGATGCTCCTCGTGCTCTTCTTTGGTCTTGGAATATATAAGAATATCATCAATAAACACCACAATGAATTTGTCGACGTATGGCCGATAGATGTTGTTCATCAGTTGCATGAAAGCTGCACGAGCGTTTGTTAGACCAAAAGACATAACGATAAATTCATAATGTCTGTACTTGCTCCTGAAAGTCGTCTTATAAATATATACATCCTTGATTCTCATCTGATGATATCCAGACCTAAGGTCAATCTTAGAAAAATACTTAGCTCTAGATATTTGATCAAACAATTCATCGACGCGAGGTAGAGGGTATTCGTTCTTGATAGTAAGCTGGTTCAACTGCATGTAATCGATGCATAACCTCATAGATATGTCCTTCTTCTTGACAAATAACACAGGTGCTCCCCAAGGGGAAGTACTCAATCTGATAAAGCCCTTCTCTAGTAATTCCATCAATTGGTCATTTAACTCTTTTAGCTCGGCAGGAGACATTATATATGGTTGATGTGACACTGGTGCAGCTCCAGGGGTCAGATCGATAGAGAAATTCACATCTCATTCAGGTGGGATGCCTAGCAGCTTATTAGGGAATACGTCAGAGTAGTCTTGTACTATGTGTATGTCTGCTACCTTGGGTGTTTTCTTTTCAACTACGATAGTGGCAAGGAAAGCCACACATCCTTTTCTAATCATGCCTTGTGCCCGAATAGCAGAGACTAGAGACAAGTGTCTCTTATGTCTACGTCCCATGAAGGACAACTTAGGGAATTCACTAAATGAAATCTTCCCTCTTCTACAATCAACACTAGCCCCATAAGTAGATAGCCAATCGGCTCCTAATATGACATCATAGCCTTCCATGGGCATACATACCAGGTCGGCTCTTAGATTAAGTTCTCTGATCATTACATCAGTTAATGGAAAATATTTGTTCAATCTGGCCTTCTCTCTCAGTGGGATTGTGACAGGGAATTCAAAACCCATAGGTATAGGTTTGACATTCAGGGTATTAGCAAATGCTTGTGATATGAATGAGTGTGTAGCACCAGCATCAAACAAAACAAATGTTGATTGAGAAAAGACTTGTAATGTACCTTCTACTACTCCTCCCTATTCAGTAGTCTCCACTTCCTGCACAGCTTGAAGTCTGCCTTGTTTCTTTTGCCCATTCGGACATTTGTCATTTTCCTTGAGCATGGAACACTCGGGAATGCGATGCTCGCGACTCCCGCAACACAGGCACGCACCTGCCTTTCTTCAGCACTCTTCAGCAGTGTGACTAGGCTTGTCACAATGCTTGCACTTGGGCTTGTTTAAGGCAGTGGGGGTGAAGATTTTTGGCTTCTGCTCTTGGCTTGGCCTGTCGGTGATGCTCAATGGCCGTTTCTTGCCGTTGGTTGGTCTGCCTGAGGAACCTGAGGCTTGTTTCTTCTTGACGATTCTACCCTTGATGCGATCAGTGAGATCGGTCTCATCCTCCAGCAGTTGGGCCTTCTTAACCATCTCGGCATAGGTCTGAATGTCGAGCGGTGCAAGTTGAGTGGCGTATGAAGGCCTCAGCTCATTAAGGAATCGTCTCGCCTTCATCTTCTCGGTGTTGACAAGGTGATTGGCATATCGTGCCAATCGAGAGAATTGAGCTTCATATTCAGCAACTGTGAGGTTCCTTTGCTTTAGTGCAGCAAATTCAGTAGCCTTTCTTTCCTGAACTCGTTCAGAGAAATACTTGGAATCAAATTGTTCCTTGAATTCATCCCAGGTGAATTGTGCATCCGCCCGAGTGGCCTCAACAGCCTCCCACCACGCACGGGCGTCTCTTTCTAGCTGGAAAGTGGCAAGTAGTAGTTTATCTCCATCTGCGCATTGCATAATGCGGAAAATGCTTTCAATTTCTTTCAGCCAGTGCTCAGCCTCATAGGGGTATGTGGTCCCACTGAAATGAGGTGGGTTCATGCTACGGAAGTTTCTATGCAGATCCCCTGCTCCTCGATTACCACTGCCTCCTTGGGCAGCTTGCAGTAGGGCTCGAGTCAATTCCTGAATCGTTTGCTACATGTCACGGAGTTGTGCACGCTCCGCTGGCATTGTTAATGTTCTCAGTTCCTTCAAGAGAAACTTTAATGTAAGATATTGGAATTGCACTAAGTTGGTTCGTGTGTGAATTTATTTAACTTATTACCCATGGTTCTAACCATCTCTCACATAGGTATGATAATTGACTTTAGTCGAGGTAGGTCAATCCTAGATCATCATATACTTAAGAACAACCTAAGCTTTGATACCACAAAATTGTAACGCCTCGACGCGGAATATCAGAGCGATAAACAGTTAAATAAATAGTATAGAGCGAAAAATAGACATCAAACAATTACACAAATTGGAATAATGCCAAATGAACCACCTTTATTGATAATTCCACTAATTCTATTAAATTCACTAAATCATAGCCATAACTATGGGCCCAGAGTACTTTATTCAAAACAAAACAACGACAAACTAACTATCTATCTAACTAACTACTAAAAGCTTTGGTTGTCGAAATGACTGATCACTCCTGTACTTGCTCATCCCCATCCTCGTGCGTGTGGTAGTCCCCATCAGACTCACCTGAAACACATGAAAAAAATAGTGCAAGATGAGCAATAATCGTAGGACTTAATATCTTGTATAAACAGACATACTTTAAGTGATTAATGTATTGTAAGGCAAGGTAACTAGAGAGAACGATCAAGTATAGTCACAAGAGTAATGCCACACAATAGCAAGAGAACAATAGTACTTCGCATGAAAATAGCACAACAAGCATGATAACAGATTGGCCATATAACGAGATAGCATGTATGGTTGCACAAAGGTGCACTAGTCACGATAGCACGTTGGTTGATATTATTTCAACCGCAAGAACATAGTACTTTGATTGATTGTCTTCGATTAAATCTTGATAGTATGGCACTTGAATGTTATGTCGTACACCCTGATCATTAAACCCCCGCGAGTAAATAGCCTTTTAGGTGCTCCTCCCAGAACCAGATCGGGCCCTTTATAATGTTGCCTGGCATGATTATGTTTGTTATCTTAGACAATCAAATGATGGCCAAGTAGAGTACCAAGAATAGATGAGAATGTGGAGAGAACGTGAATAGACGAGAGTGTAAAGAGTATAGATGAGAACTAGGGTTGTAACCGTAAATCGTCGTTAAACAGACGATAATAACAGTTGCACAATACACACGATCGTGTGCTGGCAGTCCGGTGGAAGTCACAACCGCCCAATAGCCATGCTAAAAACACAGGCCAGAGGTCCGGCATGATCTCAAGGTAAGAGAGAACAACTAAGGCCGTTGGATCATGTTGATCCCTAAGGGTAAAATAGGTATTGATGGTACAACCTGCTCGTTGGCAATGGACGTCCGCCAAAGCTAAGGAGTCTTACAAAGGCCTCAACAAGGAGTTCCTGGTCCTGTCAGGAGTATTCCCAATGGAGAGGTCGTCCAAGCCAAGATAAAGTGTGTATGGAAACGTTGTCCGTCTTGCCTCGAGTGCTCGAAGGCAGAGGGACATGATAACGGTATTCAAATCAAGCGAATAAATGAAGATAAGTTTATTTAAATAAATAAGGAAATTTACATGATTACTTGCACTTAATTACCAGAAAAATTATTGGGTAATTTCAGTAAGGTCTCATGGCGAAAATTCACGTTTAGTGTGTGCATGTGTAAGAGAATCAAGCTAGTAAGAGAGAGTTGTGCACACATCTTTTAATTAATAAAATCATGTGAATATTAGCAAATATACATTAACACATTATTACTATTCATAACAGTGTATTACAGGGGCTAAACATTGAGTATATGGCATGATTAACATGGTTTGCATGCAAATTAGGGTTTCTGGACAGACAGTCAGGTCGCGACGTCGGCGAGTGTCGCGTTCAGGTCGCGACAGGCTGGGCCGACGCGACGACCATTTTCTGGTCACGACGGATCGGGCCGACATGTTTCGATCATGGCCGATGAGCCGACACGATCTGGTTCAGTCGAGACGTCGACGCGACGACGAGGTTCTAGTCGCGACGGGTCGAGGCGACACGTTCAAGTCGAGACTAACATGATATGAAGATCGCGACATAGGGTCCCATCGCATTAAGAACGCGACGTGAGGCTTTGTCGTGACTCGATTGAGAACGCAACCTATTAGGTCGTCGCGTTCTCAGGGTCTCGGCCCGAGCTCAGGAACTTACATAGGTCTCCTTGGGATGCGGTCCATGTAGTCAAGGGCTTGACACAGTGCTCTTCAAAAATTCATATAAATTCGTATATATGATGAAAAATCATGAAACTTGTTTTAAATTAAACTAGACATGTAGAGGTATCCACAATAAGAAGTAATTAGACTTCTAACCTAGTATGATCATGCTTATGCATATGGTACTTCGCAATGTAACTAAATCAGACACAGTGATGGAAAACGTTTAAATTTGAAAAGGGTACTTTATAGAATTTGGAGAAAATGGTGTCATTGGATTCCTGACATCAAGTAGCATGTAAAGTAAAAGTTCATGTCACGAGATTAAGTATTAGGGTGAACAAGTCAAGTCGGGTACATGTTCGTAACAGAACTATGAGCACGAAATACTCATGAATGACATGATGAAAATTGGGGCAAATAAGGGGCTTTTGATGCTTGGATCATGTCTATCTAGGGTTGAAATTAAATTTTTTTTTGCTTGAAAGATTGCCAACATTTGAGCGCTTTGAAATCCTAGGGTAAGAAGAGTGAAGAACTTGAAGAAGCTCTTCGTTCCAAGCCTCCTTCTCTTTGCTCTCCACGTCCAAAAGCTCCTCTTCCTCGTTCTCCAAGCTTCAAAAGGTGTCTAGGGTTGGCTAGGTATGTAATAGAGGAGTATTTTGTATGTTTTATGTCTCCAATACACTTAAAACTCTTCCCTCTCCTCCAACTTCGAATTTCCTATAATTATCTCCCTTTTCCTAGCATTTATCTTTCCATTTGACTAGGGGTGGGCTCTAGATCCGTGACCAAGGGGTTAGGATAGACCTAGGACTCTTTTTAAGATAATTATGAGTTAAAATAATGATTATCTTAACCCTTCTTAATTTATTAATAATTTAGGTACAAAATTAGGTTTAATTGTCTCCAATCCATCATTAGTCTCTAGCTTTTGGGCCCATTAGTTCATACTTGGACCATTAGTGTAAACACATCACTTATTTTTACTTAATGAGTTTTATTTATTCACATTTTCTTTTAATTTAACTTTATTTATCAAAATTTAAAATTTAGAGTTGCTACATGTGGTGTGTATGTGACTTTCAATTGAGCTAGATGAATTGTTCGGGCTTAAATCGGATTGAAATAGTGTTTCAGTGTGGTTTCTAGTTGAGCATGTGTGGGCCTCCAACCCCGACACATTCTTATCTTAAACCCAGCTTGTCGGGCCGCCGCATTCTGAACGTGGCCTGTTGGTCGACCGCATTCTGAACGCTATCTATCGGGACATCACATTCTTAACGCGAATATTAGCCCCGTTGCGTTCTGGTTCCCGAAGCTTTTAGTGTTAGGCTTGTCAGTGTCGGTCCTGTAGGGGCCCAGTTTCAGTGTTCTCTTGCTGGTTTAGTGTGTTTAAGTATTATGGAAGTTATTTAAGTGTGGATTTCATGGAATTGGATAGATTGGTGTTAATGTGTGGTTAGTATGTGCTATAGCATGTTTAAGTAGGTAATGTAAGTTGTTGGATATCATGTAAGGTATGTTCATGTAAGTAAGATACAAATGGTTTGTGACTATAAACGTTAATGGTTGTGAGGTTGAGATTTGAAGGTTTGATTAATGATTGGTAGTGATTAATGTAACGGTCCCGACGCCCAAACCCCAAGCTCCGACCAAGAATCCGACCGTCGGCACCGCCGCCCACGGACCCGAAGACCCGGAAGAGCTAACAGACCAGTCCAACAAGATATGTAATAAGAGTAAGTAACAACAACAAGCACTAAAATGTACTAACAAGTGAAGGAAAAGCGTCCAACACAAACTACGAGTCTAGTACAGTCCCAAAGTAACAAAGTACAAGTGTAGAAAGAAAGGGAATAACAAATCCCTTAGGGGCATACCCCGAGGGTGACGAAACAAGTACGAAGGGAACACTGCTCACGGAAGACGCCGTATACTACGGCCCCGTCTCCTCAGCCTGCCGCAGAGGGTACTGCTGTGAAGTCTCACTTGTAAAGAAGGGAATGAGCTTCACGAAGAAGCCCAGTAGGAACTACCAATCTCTCACTAGTTCTAACAAGCAGAATAGATATATGTGTATAGCTGAAATTAAAGAAGTAATCTATTCTAATAACAGAGTAAGTGCGGAAGCGTAAATTAACTACACGGCCATCGGTCTGAAACAACGCCGGGACCGAAAACTCATGTAAACCACGGCACTAGAAGAAACCAAGGCTGTAAACACAGATAGCGAACAACTACCTGGACAAAGACACTAGCCATGGAAGGCAGCTACTACTAGTCAACCGGTCAGGTGCGCCACGTGCCTTATCCTCGACCACAAGTCCATGTATAGCATCTTCTGTCGAAGTGAGATGCGGGACGAAAGTAACACACAATTGTCGTAGTCTGGCCAGACTACAGTCCCACGCCTGGCCCTTCTAGATAGTACCAGAACCACGTAGAGTGAGGCAGTGAGAAGGACTAGCTGATCTGCGCTGAAAGAACACTAAAACCACCTTGGCGTCCCAGACTCAGCTAAGAGAGCTCTGCAAATGACTCTACGTCGCTGTCCCTACCGTTTTCCCCTCTGCTACCAGAGTCCATAACTCGAGCTCTCCCGCCGCCTAGAGAACTCCCTCAACGGGCACGCGGGGACCAGGGGTCCAGGTAACGGTAACAACCTCTCAACGGACAAGCCTACAAGTGCCTAGCACCGGACGAATGACTAGTGTAGGACCGTGCTAGGAACAACACAAGTGCCAAGAAATAGAGTCGCAGCGGAACGGAACTCCGAATAGGTCGCCAGTCACTCTCTATCTGAGAAGGCGACAGGGCTACTGTCGCTTTCTCACAAAAGGTGACACAAAGGCTGTCCCCACCTAAAGGCGACACCTAGTCTGTCGCGACGTGGGTCTGAAGGCGATAGGAAATCTGTCCCAAGCTAGGTCGCGACAAGGGCATTGTCGCGACCATAGTTAGAGGTCTGGGTGACCACCCAAGACCTCCCACAACCCACAGGGAAAACCAGGCATGAAGGCGACGGCCACCCTGTCACTACCATATCGCGACAGGGTGTGGCGTCGCATTCACATCAGAAGGCGACAGGTCGACATGTCGTGATCTGGGTCGTGACAAGAACCACAGAGACACCTGAGACCTCCAAAACATGCCACAAACCACAATTCCGGTGAGTACAAAGGGAGAGGAGCATGTAGAACGATGTAAGCACATGATTTAAGCTCAAACCACCCTCATCCACACCCATCCATGTCTAGTATATGCATCTACACTCCAAGAACCTCACATGCATGCATGATGGAGCACTCACACTCAACCCACAATTCAACACAAACAAGCCAAACATGCTAACCACAATCCTATCATGCTTCTACTGGCTTGGAGACAGGGGTTTGGGGTCCTAGCATGGTAGAACTAGGGGAAAGACAAGGGTCCCTAACTCAAATCGAAGAGCCAACCCGTTGGGGTCTTCTCGTGTGCATGGCCACCTCCTCCTCGCTCCAAGCACCATGGTCACGCAGTCCACGAGCCACGATCGTCCTCCTACACGCCAAAGGAGAAGATCACCACCACGAAGGAGGGAAAGCCATGTCCACTCCGAAGAAGCCCCAACACACCTCACCACAAGCCCCTCAAAAACCTCTCCATGATGGAGCTCACACAGAGGGGGTCGGAGGAAGGGAGGAAGAAGAAGAAGAGGGAAAGAAAGGGGGAGATCTGCTGGCCTTGCACAAATAGGCCACAGATCTGAGAACGCGACAGCCAACCCATCGCATTCACTTAATGAACGCGACAACTAACCTATCGCGACCCCAAGGTCATGGTCAGACCTGACCAACGGATCTGTCACGTGTCATCCTTGCAATCCTGACACCATGAACGCGACACCTGACATGTCGCCTTCATATGTCAGCGCTTGACACTTGTCCCAACTATCCTGACAGCAAGACGACAAAACTGCATGCTGCGGTGAGAAGGCTGAATGCGACGACATGCTTGTCGTGTTCCTAGCTAGAATGTGACAGCCACCTCATCGCCTTTAGAAGGCGACAGCCCGATACGTCGCTACCTTCATCAGAAGGTGGTTGACCAAGGAAGGGAGGGATGTTACAATCTAACCAACAAAAAAACAATTTCATCCTCAAAATTAAGGGCGAAACCCGGGGGACGAAGGCAAGCGAACATACCAGTCACTCAAACAAGTAAGGAAAATGCTCTTGCATCTCGTCCTCATGCTCCCACATGGCCTCGCCATCGACGCGATTCTCCCAAACAACCTTGACAAGCGGGATCTACCTCCTGCGCAACTGCTGCACTCTGTGATCTAAAACATTGACCAGGTACTCTGGCACTGACAGATCTGGAGCAACCTCCAACTATGAGTAGTCTAACACGTGTGACGGATCTGGCATGTACCTTCTCAGCTGCGAGACGTGGAAAACGTCGTGAACACCTACCAACTCAGACGGAAGAGCTAACCTGTAGGTGACCTCGCCAACCCACTCCAGGATGGGAAATGGACCAACAAACCTCGGGCTAAGTTTGCCCCTCTTCCCAACCTGAGAACGCCCTTGGTTGGCGAGATCTGTAGAAACACCCTGTCACCTACCTCGAACTATAGTGGCCTCCGGCGATCATCTGCGTAGCTCTTCTGCCTGGTCTGTGTTGTCTACAGTCTCTGTCTAATCAATCTCACTGTGTTTGCACACTACCGTACTAGCTTTGGCCCCAGTAACTGCCTCTCACCAACCTCGTATCAGTGCAAAGGTGTCCGACATGGTTTGCCATACAGAGCCTCATAGGGCGCCATCCCAATGTTGGAGTAAAAACTATTATTATATACAAACTCCACCATAGGAAGGTGCGACTCCCACGTGCCGCCCCAATCCAGGCAACACACTCTCAACATGTCCTCGAGGGTCTGTATGGTCCTCTCTGACTGACCGTCTGTCTACGGGTGATAGGCTGAACTCAGTCTCAACTCGGTGCCTAGTGCCCTCTGAAAACTGTGCCAGAAATGAGAAGTGAACCTTGGATCTCTATCTGAGACAATAGAGATCGGGGTCCCGTGCAATGGCACAACTTTGTCCACAAACAATCTGGCAAGCCTATCCACTGTCCAACTGATATGACCGGTAAGAAACGAGTTGTCTTTGTCAGTCGATCGACGATCACCCACACACTGTCATGCCCCTACGAAGTACGAGATAAACTAACAACAAAGTCCATGGTGATGTGCTCCCACTTCCACACTGGAATGGGTAGCGACTGCAGTTCACCACCAGGACGCTGGTGGCTCCGCCTTAACCTGCTGACAAGTAAGGCAGCGAGCAACAAACTCAACAACACTCTCTTCATTCCGGGCCACCAAAAGAGTCCCCTCAAGTCGTGGTACATCTTGGTGGAACCAGGATGAACAGAGTACCTTGATCTGCGCGCCTCTACCAACAGCTCCTGCCTGACGTCCGCTGGAATGTACAATCTACCTCGGAACCTAACCTCGTTGTCCTCGTCTAGTTCAACTTCTGGCATCTACAACACGTATGCTAACTCTGCATCTGCACTCTGAGCCTCTATCACCTGCTGATATATGATTGGACGAACTGCCAAACTGGTCGACACTGCTCTGTCTCTGAGTCTCGATGGAGAAAACACTCCCCGAGCGGCGCTCTCTAACAACCCCCAGTGTCTAACCAACAAAGAACTTAAGTGGGATCTCCTACTCAAAGAGTCTGTTAGCCTTTCCAGGGTGATAGGAAAGAGTAAAGTCGTAGTCCTTCAGGTACTCGACCCACCTGTGCTGCCTGAGGTTCAGATCTCTCTGCGTGAAGACATACTGCAAACTCTTGTGGTCCGTGAACACCTCGAACACCTCACTGTACAAGTAATGTCTCCAACACAAGGCAAACATGACCGCTGCAAGCTCCAAGTCATGGGTCGGATAGTTCTGCTCATGCTTCTTCAGCTGCCGAGAAGCATATGTGACTACCCTCCTGTGCTACATCAACACGGCACCAAGACCAGTCCCCGAAGCATCGGTGTAGACAACAAAACTACCACTACTAGATAGTACAACAAGGATAGGATCGAGCTGAAGTCAACCTGCTCTTCAGCTCCTGGAAACTCTGCTCACACTCTGTTGTCCACACGAACTTGGTCTCTCACCTGGTCAACCTCATCAGCGGTTCAGCAACTCTGACGAAGTCCTATACAAACCTCCTGTAGTAGCCTGCCAACCCCAGAAAACTGCGCACCTCTACAACTGTAGTGGGCTGGCCCCACGAAACCACTGCCTCGACCATGGCGGGATCCGCTGCCACTCCTGTACCTAAAACCACGTGACCAAGGAAGTGCACCTCATTTAGCCAAAATTCATATTTACTGAATTTGGCATAAAGTTGGTGACTCCTCAGTGCCTCTAACACCAGCCTCAAGTGTACCTCATGCTCCTCTACCATCGCTGAGTACCCCAGGATGTTGTCTACGAACACTACTAAAAACCTACCCAGGTACTCTCAGAACACACTGTGCATCATCTCCATGAAGGTTGTCGATGCATTCGTGAGCCCAAAAGGCATCAGGACAAACTCAAAGTGGTCGTAGCAGGTATGGAAGGCTGATCTGGCAATATCTGACTCTCAAATCTTCAACTGGTAGTAGCCTGATCTCAAGTCAATCTTCGAGAAAATTGAAGCCAACTATAACTGGTCAAACAAGCCATCGATCCTAGGCAACAGATACTTGTTCTTCACTGTAACCTGGTTCAGCTGCCGATAATCAATGCACATCTTGAGACAGCCATCCTTCTTCCTCACAAACAGCACAGGCGCACCCCAAGGCTAACGGCTTGGATGAATGAAGTCCTTCTCGAGTAACTAATCGAGTTGGCGCTTCAACTCCCGCATCTCCGTCGGCGCCATCTGGTACGATGCCTTAGACATAGGCATCGTCGCTTCGGCAGTAACCAGTAGATCCTCCAGGAACACGTTAGTAAAATCACAAACAACATGTATATCTAAAGCAGATAGCTCACCAGAATCCGACAAACTCACAGAAGCAAGGTAAGCTACACAATCATCTCGGATCAGGCGCCGAGCTCTACAGAAGGAAACGAAGGGTCGACGGGTAGACTGGGTACCTTGGAAGCAAAGCACAGGTGCTCCAGGTATCTCAAACCGCAAGGTCTTCCATTGACAGTCCACCAACATAGAGTGTGCCTCCAACCAATTCATGCCAAGGATGGCATCAAAGTCGTGGATCTATAAGGCAAACAGTCTAGCTGGTAGAAGGTGGCCCTGTACTTCGATGGTGACACCCTCTAGGTAACCCAGAGTACGCACGTAGTCACCCATAGGAAGCTCAACAGCTAGGTCACAGGTCCTCTCCGGAGCAAACGCAGTAAGGGAACCAAAGAACTCCTCTGAAGCAAAACAATATGTAGCACCGGGATCAATCAAAACATGCGTAACTCTACCAAGGATAGGAACCGTACCGACAAACATATTAGAGGCCTTCGCCTCCTCTCTGGTGATGTTCATCACCCGACTGCGACCACGTTCTCACTGTGGCTGCTGCTGGTGCTGTGGTGGCTGCTGGTACTGCTGGCGCTACTGAGGTGGTTGGAACTGCCCCTGGTGTTACTGCTGACGCTACGCCTGCTGAGGTGGGGGGTACTGAGTCTGCGGTGCCTACTGCGAGTACTGTGGAGGTGCCAACTGCTACTGCCTCTGCCTCAACGGACACTCCCGTCTGAAGTGACCTGGCTGCCCGCAGTCAAAACAACTCGTGCCCTGCTGGCTCTGCTCTGCACCCTGCTACACTAGTTGCTCTGGATGGCGTCGCTGCTGAAGTGACTGCTGGTAATGCCGTCTACCCCCTCGTGTGAACAACTTCTTCAACTTTGAGGTCAGGCTAGCACCGCATGTGCCCGAAGAGGAAGAAGATGACACACTCCCTCGGCTGCCCGAAGGACGCTGGTACAAGGTAGATCTTGCCGAACCTCCTCCCTACTATGGTTGGAACTGACACTCCCTCTCTAAAGTGGTAGCTCTGGCCACTGCCAACCCCAAGGTATCGCAGAGGTGGCTAGCCATGGCCCACCTCAACTCCGAGTGTAACCCACTAATGAACCGCTCAGTGCGAGCCTGCTCGCTAGTGGCTACGTGGGGAACGTGCCGTAAAAGCTGTACAAACCTTTGGTGGTATTGCGCCATAGTCAGCTCTCTCTGCGTCAACTCATGAAACTGGTCCCTCCTCTCACGGTGTGCGTAGTCGGGGAAGTACTCACCATGAAAGACCTCCAGAAACTGCTCCCAAGCTATCTGGTCTAGCCTCTTGCCCTGAAAACTGGTCTGCCTCACTATCCTCCACCACTCCTGGGCTGACCCCTTCAGCTGATACACTGCAAGTCTGACCTGATCCTACTCTGCACAGTCCATGGTCTTGAAAATACGCTCAAACTCATGGACCCAACTCTCTGCTCGGTCTGGATCATTGTCGTCGTAGAAGGTCGGAGGCCGAAGATGGAGAAACCTTTCCAGAAGTGTTGTGTGGTCCTCAGGTGTTGCTGCCACTACTGGAGTTTGTTGTCATACCACAGGTGGTACCTCTGGCTGAACAGGTGTTGCCTGCAGAGTCGTTGGTGGTTGCTCCTCTGCTGCCATCTTTGCAAACTGCTGACCTCCTACTGGCATCTTCTAGTACTGCCACTGAGTCTGGAACATAGTCCACCACCACTGCTCCATAACCTATGGCGGTGGCGGGGGTGGGTACCACTGCTTATGCGGTGCTCCCTACTGCAATGAAACACCTTGCTGGTCAACCTACTAAGGCTGAGCATCTGTCGGTGTGTGCTAGGCTGCAACTAACTTGTCCGGCGCGGCGTCCTGATGCTCCATTAGCTCTCTGACCTGTCTGCGTCTACGTGGAGGCATCTCCTATGACACAAACTATTAATCATGTTAAGAGATTAACTCGGCGGCTAGCAGTGTTACTTGTATATCCTATGGGACTTTGTGTTGTCACTTAGTTCAATTACAAGTCTTCATAGACCCCTTGCTCTGATACCACTGTAACGGCCCCGACGCCCGGACCCCGGCTCCCGCCAAGAATCCAACCGTTGGCACTGCCGCCCACGGGCCCGAAGACCCGAAAGGGCTAACGGACCAGTCCAACAAGATATGTAACAGGAGTAAGTAACAACAACAAGCACTAAAATGTACTAACAAGTGAAGGAAAAGTGTTCAACACAAAGTACGAGCCTAGTACAGTCCCAAAGTAACAAAGTACAAGTATAGAAAGAAAGGGAATAACAAATCCCTTAGGGGCATACCCTGAGGGTGATGAAACAAGCACGAAGGGAACACTGCTCATGGAAGACGCCGTCTACTACGGCCCCGTCTCCTCAGCCCGATGTGGAAGGTACTACTATGAAGTCTCACCTGTAAAGAAGGGAATGAGCTTTATAAATAAGCCCAGTAGGGACTACTAATCTCCCACTGGTTCTAACAAGCAGAATAGATATATGTGTATAACTAAAATTAATCAAGTAATCTATTCTACTAATAGAGGAAACCCGTGTAAACTACGGCACTGGAAGAACTCAAGGCTGTAAACACAGACAGTAAACAACTACCTGGACAAAGACACTAGCCACGGAAGGTAGCTACCACTAGTCAATCGGTCAGGTGCGCCACGTGCTTTATCCTCGACCACCAGTCCATGACTAGCACCTCCCGTCGGAGTGAGACGCGGAACTAAAGTAACACACAACTTTCGTAGTCTATCCAGACTACAGTCCCACGCCTGGCCCCTCTAGATAGTACCAGAACCACGTAGAGTGAGGCAGTGAGAAGGACTAGCTGATCTGCACTGGAAGAACACCAAAACCACCTCGGCGTCCCAGACTCAGCTAAGAGAGCTCTGCAAATGACTCTATGCCGTTGTCCCCACCGTTTTCCCCTCTACTACCAGAGTTCGTAACTCGAGCTTACCCGCCGCCTGGAGAGCTCCCTCAACGGGTGTGCGGGGACCGGGGGTCCAGGTAATGGTAACAACCTCTCAACGGACAAGCCCACAAGTGCCTAGCACCGGGCGAACGATTAGTGTAGGACTGTGTTAGGAACAGCACAGGTGCCAAGAAATAGAGTCGCAGCAGAACGGAACTCCGAATAGGTCGACTCTCTGTTTGAGAAGGCGATAGGGCTACTATCGCTTTCTCACAGAAGGTGACACAAAGGTTGTTGCCACCTGAAGGTGACACCTAGTCTGTCGCAACCTGGGTCTGAAGGAGATAGGGAATCTGTCGCGAGCTAGGTCGTGACAACCCACAGGGAAAACCAGGCATGAAGGCGATGGCCACCCTGTCGCTACCATATCGCAACAGGGTGTGGTATTGCATTCACACCAGAAGGCGGCGGGTTGACATGTCGCGATCTGGATCGCGACAAGAACCTTATCGCAACCATAGACAGAGACACCCGAGACCTCCAAAACATGCCACAAACCACAATTACTGTGAGTACAAAGAAAGGGGAGCATGTAGAACGATGTAAGCACATGATTTAAGCTCAAACCACCCTCATCCACACCCATGCATGTCAAGTATATGCATCTACACTCCAAAAACCTCACATGCATGCATGATGGAGCACTCACACCCAACCCCCAATTCAACACAAACAAGTCAAACATGAAAACCACAATCATAACATGCTTCTACTGGATTGGAGACAGGGGTTTGGGGTCCTAGCATGGTAGAACTAGGGGAAAGACAAGGGTCCCTACCTCAAATCAAAGAGCCAACCCGTTGGGATTTTCTTGTGTACATGGCCACCTCCTCCTCACTCCAAGCACCATGGTCACGCCATCCACGAGCCATGATCCTCCTCCTACACGCCGAAGGAGAAGATCACCACCACGAAGGAGAGAAAGCCATGTCCACACCGAAGAAGAACACCATGCCGAAGAAGCCCCAACACACCTCACCACAAGCCCCTCAAAAACCTCTCCATGGCGGAGGTCGAAGGAAGGGAGGAAGAAGAAAAAGAGGGAAAGAAAGGAGGAGATCTATTGGCCTTGCACAAATAGGCCACAGATCCGAGAACATGACAGCCAACCCGTCGCGTTCACTTAATGAACGCGACGGCTAACCTGTCGCGACCCCAAGGTCATGGTCAGACCTGACTAACGAATTTGCCACATGTCATCCTCGCAATCCTGACACCATGAACGCGACACCTGACATGTAGCCTTCATCTGTTAGCGCTTGACACTTGTCCCAACTATCCCGACAACAAGACGACAAAACTGCATGCTGCGGTGAGATGGCTAAACGCAACGACATGCCTGTCGCATTCCTAGCCAGAACACGATAGCCACCTCATCGCCTTCAGAAGGCGACGACCCGATACATCGCTACCTTCATCAGAAGGTGGCTGACCACGGAAGGGAGGGATGTTACAATTAATGTGGATTGTATGGTTTGTTGTAGCAACCCGCTAATTTAAAATGAATAAATTAAAGCTCATTAAACAAAAATTAAGAGATGGACTTTATTAATGGTCCACACTAGAGTTATTGAGCCAAAATAGGAGTTTAAAATGGTAGAATAAAATAAAATACTATTAAATTCGTAACTCCATTGTTTCCTAATTAAAAAGGGGTAAGTAAATCATAAGTAACCACTCATATATCTATCCAAATTAGAGTCCAAACCCTATCCCAATATGTTAGCCACAAAATTGGAGTTATATTCTAACCCAAATAGTGGATTTAGATGGTAAGAAATCTAGGTAAACATGGAAACTCAGAGTTAAGAAAAGTTAGAGTTGTATTAGGAATTAACAATGCTAGATGTATAAATAAACTTTCAAACCCTTCATGCCCGACCCTATTGTTCCTCTGAGACTTCTTGGACATGGAGGAGAGGCCAAAGGAGGAGGGAATCATGGGGAGAAGACTTGCTAGAAGATCTACAAGTTGTTCTTCGAGTTCTAGTCTTAGGAAGATCAACTCATCCAAAGGTAGGCAATCTCTCAAGCAAAACCTAATTAATCTCGTACATAGGTGGTTCTTGATCTTAGGAATAAAGTTCCTTGTTTTCCCCCCAATTTCTATCATGCTATTCTTGTCAATTTCATGCTTGAAGTTCTATCACGAACATGTATCTGACCCATCATGTTCACCTTAGTTCTTTGACCATACTTTATCTCATGCTATGAAACTTTTCTGTACATACTACATGATGTCTGAAACATGTTGATATACTTTTTCCCAAATTTTATCAAGTGATCTATGCGAATTTCTTTACTCTTGATCATTGTATCATGTAATTGGTTCATTATGAAAGAACCTGTCCATACCATGTGGTAACCCTAATTACAACCTAATTACTCTTTACTGTTTAATCTCCTGCAAGTCTAGTTTCATTTAAACCAAGTTTCATAATTTTTCATCTTGTATACGTTGATATTTTCGTCTTTTAAGAACATTGTGTCAAAACCCTATGTAAGTAGACCGCAATCTAAGGAGGTTTGAAATTCCTTTTTGAGTTCAGGTAAGAACCTTAAGATCGCGACATGTCGATACGTCGCCTTCACATTAGGGTAACGACAAGCTCCATGTCATGTTCTGAACACAAAGGCAATGTGTCGCGTTCCTCCTGTCTATCCTGATAGGCGCTGTCGCATTCTGTTAAAGGGTTTGTCGCGTTCTGAAGGTACCCTGTCGCGACTAGTGCAAGGGTACGTCGCCTTATGGATTTTTGTACAAAAAACCCTAGTTTTCTTCTGTTCTTACCTTAAACCTGTGTATTTACTCCATGTTAAGTTCCTGTTAAGTCTGAAACATAGTAACATAAGTTGTATCATGATGAACATGTAATTTCTCTTAAAAGTTATGCACTTGACCTCTCTATCTAACTCCATGATTTTTTATCACACACACCAAAAACCATACATTTCAGACTTGCAATACTTATAATGTGTTCATAATACATCTGGTAATTTATTGAAATTTTGTACATAAATATCCCTATTTAATGAACTTGTCTTCTTTTCTCACGATCGTTTTGGAACACCGTTACAAATGCTCCGCTGTTCTAGAAGTCCTCTAGAACGCCGAGCAACTACTATTTCCACACTTTTTCTTGACTTGGACAAACTCTCCGTCGGATATTCTTTCTGTCAAACTAGTGAATCCTTGTTCAAGGCCTCTGTAAGTCTCCTCTGGCCATGGATTCCCTCATGGTCGATGAGCGGGTTGTATCATTAACACATATACACCCTAAGGGGTCATGTTGGATCTGTACGGCATGATCTAACTAGCCTTAGTACTATCTTAGACATCACGCCAACCTCTTGACCATGTTACTGTCACGACAAAGTGGTAGACCACGATATTTACTAGACTGCCTGTATCTGAGGGTACTATTGCAACCGTTACTATCGCCTATTTTAATGTTGTTTTATGTATATTGACCTATAGTTCTCGTCTATTCCATATTCACTCATCCATTCACGTTTTCTCTATACTTTTGTCTATTCCTCAATTACTCTCATCTACTCTTGGTACTCTCTATGTCTATTTGACTGATTGTCTAATGATAATAAACATAATCAATGCCTAGTAATATAAAGGGGGACTGGTCTGGTCCTGGGAGGTACGCCCAAAAGTGCTAGTGCCTGCGAGAGTTAATTGACGAGAGTGTTTGGCATTACATTCAAGTGCTATCTATCTAGACTATCTAATGACAATCAAGTGCTATACTATACTCAACTCATTGTGTTATGTGCTATTTCATGCTATTTGTGCTATAGCTATCATGCTCTTTGTGCTATACTTGATACACGTTGTTATTTGAACCATACTATTTGTGCTATTACTCTCTCGACATTACTTGACTCTCTCTGTCATTAGTTACTCTGCTCTTTAATGCATTAATCACTTAAAGCATGTCTGTCTATGAGATATTAAGTCCTAGTGGGTGTTATCACTCATCCTGCGCTATTTGTGAATGTTTTCGGGTGAGTCAGAGGAAGAGAACCACACTCACGAGGATGGGTATGAGCAAGAGTGAACCTGACGTGTCCATGGAAACGTCCAGTTATCCTAGAGTCTTATCTTAGCATTTTACCTTTTTATTCAGTTTTAATGATGTCAATTGGGCCCATAGTATTGGTTTTGAATTAGTGAATGTAATAGACACTAGTGGAGATTTATGAATGAAATATAGTGATTTTGCATTACTTGATTGTCTAGTGGTTTGATGTTTATTACACACTCTATACTCGCGCTATTGTAACTGCCTCACGTTTTGATATTCCACTTCGAGATGTGACATTTATCGTATTTAGTGGTCCAGCGCTTATCCAGATTGTCTCTCAAGTCAGGTACCCCAGGGTCTTTGTGAGCCAGGCGCGTGTGTACTCAAAGTTTGTCTCGATACTATGTGTACCGTAGAGATCTGTGTCATCTTCTTGAACACCCTCACATGTTTTCCGAGTCGTACATCCGACTAAGGGAAAGACAACAATTAGGCAACGACTTGTGGTGTACGAGTGTTTTTCTATATGGTCGCTTGTAGCACGCTTGTAGTTAGGGGAGTGGACACCAGTAGACGTGCTGGTCCCCAACTAATCTCGTGTTGTCATAGTCTCATTCTACGGGCTCCAGAACTCGTAAAGGTGTGTCAGGCATGGGTCTGCAGTGTATGTTGCCGCAGAGTGGTGTTGGTTGGTCTCCACAGTTCTTTGACTTATATAGTGTTGTTGTGGCGCCGCAGTTGGACCTTTCGTCTGTGGCTGTGAGATTAGGAGAGCTTTCTTGTGGTTTCTTATCCGGAGCAGGTCCTGAACTAACTACCCAGGTGTTGTAGTCTGAGTGATAGCGTCGTACTTTCTGACTTGGGCTTTTTGTAGTAGTAGTGGTTACTTCTATGCATTGTACTAGCGGTCTTCGATTTATAATGGATTGTGTTTATAATTATATGATAGATGTTTTAACCCAATGAGCTTGTGGTTAGGGCTCTGTGGTGTTTTGAGAATATGGTTTAATGTTGATCTTTTGGTTAGTTGTTTAGTTGATTTAATAATTGTAGTTTATAGTACTTCATTAGCTAGTGTTATTGTTTAGTTATCTTTAGCTGTGGTTCTTCTCGTGTTAATTGGGTTCATGAGATGATACCTATTAATTGTGTTATTTTTTTGTTAATCCAGTTATTTCTTTAAATTGTTATAGTTGAGCTGACTAGTGTGGTTATGAGTTGCACCCACTTCTTGTGCTTATTTGTGGGTTTTGTGCATTGTTTTGGGGGTTTCCCTACTGAGCCGATGACTCATGAGGCTCACACCCCTATAGGCTCTTTTCAGGTGTTTAGCAGTGAGCGTGGTTCTCAAGGCGGACTTCTACCACCAACAGTTGAGTTGCTTTTGTTGTACATCTCAGGATATGACCCAGATTGTTATACCTTTTTACTTGGACATGTAATAATGTATTGAGACAATGTAAATTTATAAATGTGTATGAAATCTTGTACTTTATCATGTATCTTAATACAATGTGATTGTCTTTTATATTCTTATTAGACACGTGTGCGTGTGTGTGTGTGAGTGTGATATCTCTTGCAACTTCGGTCTATTCGCGGGAGGCGAGTCTAGATATAGAGCCTTCTCATGTATAAATATCCAGGGTCACTACAGTTTGGACACTCTGTGTTTGTGGATTTGTGTTTATAACTTCGATAGAAGTTAATGCGTGTGATAAGTCTCACTCATCATGGGGGGTGGATTTAAGTCTCACTTGGGTGAGACTAAATCGTCTTAAAAAACTTAGTGTCACTGTGATCTAATCCTCTAAGTTTCGATTTCTCGATTTGAAAGGCAAATTCAATTCACCCTCTTCTTGATTTGTCACTGTCTTGGGCCATCAAATATCTTCTTTAGAACTTAAAGTTAGATATTTTGTTCATAATTGAATTTTAATTATTTAGATACAATTTGTCTTTAATTTATCCTTTAACTATTATAATTTCTCACTGTCTTATATCAATGTATATAAATGGTACTACCCATATCTATTTTTTTAAGTATGTCTAGATTTTTCCTTGATTTTTATTGGATTCCCTTATTTATTTTGATTTTAAAATTTTAAAATATTTAAAATTATTTTTTAAATGAAGCTAATCTAGAATCATCCACTCCCTTTGGATCGTCTGGTAAAATCTCGATCAGATCAGGATTGACCATAGGCAGATCCAGATGCATAATCTAGAATATCAATCCATGTGAGAAGATCATCATCTATGTAGAACAGGTGTCAATTAAACTTATTGCTCTCTTTTTGCTTAAAGCTTTGATGATTCCTGTTTCAAACAAAAAGGTACGTCGAGTAATGATTACCATGCCTTATTACCCTAAATGGAGTCAGTCAGGTGGGTGAAGTGTCATCTAGTGGTATTTAACTATGGAATATATTTAAAGAAATATTTATTGTAAGATTCTTCTTGAATTGAGGTGGATTACAAGAAAATAATTTTAATCGACACTTCCATTCATCATAGAGTTTTTTTGCATATAAACCATTAATACATGACTGTTTATAAATATATCATGCCTGGAAATGTATTAGCAAATATATTTTTAATTTGTCTAAAAATGTGCCAAATATGTCATCAATGTTAACTTTCGTCGAACATAAAAGAAATGTTCGTCCAAGATTCTAACATCCCCATTATTTTCATTAAATGACTAGAATACCCTTCATTTAACTCTATTTTAAAATCTCATACTTCCCCCCCCCTCGCCATCGATGGCGATGGCGATCCTCACTGAGGAGGCTACTCCTGGTCTCCATTTCTCCTCCAAAGGCCCTCCGTCACGTCACTTCGAAGCCCCTCTATGTGTTGGTGTATCTCACCATGCTCATCTCCCTCCAGCTCTTTGAGAACAATTTCTCCATTGTGTCTCATAAGAGTTGGGGGACTTTAGATACCTCGTCAATCTCTTTATCTATAGCAATTGACACTTTGAACGGCTGCCATCGGCACTAGGAAGTTGATAGAGTTTGTAACGACCCGGCTTCCCGGCTTTGCTTCCGGTGTCCTGGATGACTGGTGTCGCGTCGGGGGTGCCCGACGCGACAGTCATCCGTGTCACGACAGGGCGGTCTGTCGCGTTCTGTCGCACCCCTGGGTTGCCGTCGGGTTCTGGTAGCGACCGTGAACGGCCGCGACAGTGTTTTGTCGTGTTGCGATGACCGGTCGTCTGACGCCTGTCAGAAGTGGCAGGCGTGTCAGTACGGCTTGTCGGTTGTCCCGGCGCCCGTGGGGGGCGCGTTAGTGTCGCGGTCGGTAGGCCCGTCGCGTTAAGGTCTGTAACGCGGCGGGGCGGCCGACGCGTTCTGGGTGCCGGCGCCTAAGGCGTAAGCCGCTACCCCTTCCCCCTTTCTCTTCTTCTTCCCTTCTCCCTCTCCCTCCGGCGACCTCTTCCTCCCCTCTTCTCCCCTTTGTGTGTTTCAGGCGAGGAGGAGGGCCGTGCGTGGTGTCTCGGCGTCGTGGAGCGTGCGTGGAGCGAGGAGGAGGTGTTCTTTCCTACGAGAAGGCCCTACGGGTTCGGTTCTTCGTTTAAGGTAGGGATTTCTGTGCCCTTCCCAATCCGGGTGGATCGGAGTTCTCGGGGGTTTTAGATAGTCTTACAGCTTTCCCCATGCTCCCCTCCCCCGTGTGTGTATGTTGTATGGTTTGTGGGCGGCTCGGATTGAGGATCCCGCGGTCTGCCTCCCGGCTGATGTCGCGGCCGTGCGACGCGCCGCGACATCAGCAGAGGCGTCGCCCCGGTCGGGCGCGACCTTATCGCGGTGCACTGGGCGACCGCGATAAGGATCGTTGTCGCGACCTGGTTCCCGTCCGACAGGGTTGCTGTCGCGACGCGCCGCCCCGTCGCGTTAGGCTGTCGCGGTGCCCTTGGGGGTCGCGACAGTACCTGAGGGCGCCTCGGGTGTTTCCGTGGCCCGGTTGTGTGTCGGCGTGTGCCCCAGGCAGGCTTTGCCCTCAGGACCTTCTGGTAGGGAACGCGGCAGGTTGCCTCCCTGCGTTCAACGACCGAAGGTGACACCCTCGTGGCCGTGTCCTGGCAGTGGCGCCAGGAGGGTCGTGTCTGCCTGATAATCGATTGACCGGCGGTCAATCGATTATTAGCAGAGCGACGGCTTTCTGTACTTCTGGTAGTGCTCCGAGGTTTTGGCTCGCTCGTGCGTGTTTGCTTGGCCGACGACCCTTTGAGGGTCTGTGCGTGCCTCTTGCTTGCTGGGCTCGTCGTGTGCTACGAGCCAGCAGTTCGGCGTAGTTTCTGTGGTGGTTGCCCCGCCAGTTCTCTTTTCGCCCGGTGCTCTGCACTTGAGGGCTTGTCCCATTTAGAGGTTGTCTCCGTTTCCTGGGACCCCCATCCCGGGAGCCTGTTGAGGGAGTACTCCGGGCTACGAGTGTGCTCGAGTTGGCAGCCCACGTGAGCGGACTCTGACTGGGGAAAAACGAGGTTTGGGCAGCGGCGATGAGTCGTTTGTAGAGCTCTCTTGTCTGGGTATGAGACGTCGAGGTGTTTGGAGTTCCTGACGCAGACCAGACAGTCCTTTGTCTCACTGCCTCTCTCTGCGTTGGTTCCGGAGCCACGTAGTGGTGTCAGGCGTGAGGCCGCAGCTTGGCCAGGCTGCGGTGTTGCGTGAGTTGGTGTGTTTCTGTGGCGGCTCTGTCTCTCCCTTCGCGGGGGCGGAGGCAGGAGTAGGCTAGCGAGCAAGCGTGTGGACTGCGGGTCCCCCTCTTGGCTGCTAGCGGCGGTGGCTTTTGCTGTTGTTGTGACGACGTTTTCCTCACGACGTTCCTAATGTTATCGTTGCCCGAGCTTGCACGGCGGTTATAGCCCGGCTGTGCCTAGTTTCCGTGGGCGTCGTTGGTCTGGCCTTGGGCAGACCCGTGCTTCTGGTGTTTCTCTCGCTTCGGTGTTCTCTCGGTTCCGTGGTCCCGTCCCTGGGTGCCAGCCCGTGATGGCACCGGCGTGTGTGGCTCCCCGACCTGGTGGCGTGTCCACGGTCCGGGTGGTTCTGCTTGTGGGCCCTCGACCTGTAGAGGTCTGAGGTGGCCGTGCTTGCGGTGAGACGTCGTTCTCACTTGGTTGTTTCGTGGTCTCGGCAGGTGTGCCGAGCGCTGCTTCCACTTTGTGCCCGACTCCGTTGGTTTCTGCGGGAGTCGTGTGTGTGCCACGACCTTGGTTGGTGGTCGTGGCGTTGTACTGTTCTCTTCCGCTGCTTAGTAGTACCCTGCTGTATGGTTTACTCGCTTTACAGCTTTCTAGTGTAGTTTCCTGTTTTCGGAGTTCCTGCTGCTCTGGCCGGTGAGGGACTGGTAATCCCTACTGGCCTTGTTCGCGAGGCTCACCCCCCCCTACTTCCTTCAGTAGGGGCTCGTCGTCGCGGGAGCTCGTGTCGGACGGGTTGCGGAGGCGGTTGTGGCGCCGCGTTGTTGTCAGCAGCAGTGAGAGCGAGCGTTGTGAGCTCTTGTAGCCTGAGTGAGCTGAGAGTTGTGCTTTGCAAGTCCTCGGGGTATGCCCCTTAAGGACTGCCCCTTTCTTCTTGTACCTGTGCTTTTGCTTGGGACGCGTTGTACAACCCTTTTGTATAATGTACAGATTGTTATAGTTATTGGAATTCAGTACATATCTCACTAGACTTGTTCATATAACCCTTCCGGATCTTCGGATCCGTGGGTGGCGACGCGAATTTCGGGCCCCTGGCGGGGGGTTCGGGAGGTCGGGTCGTTACAGTTGGTATCAGAGCGAGGAGTCTACTGAGATTTGTAAGGAATTGATAACTATAGATGTCCCAAAGAAAGGTACTAGTGCGCTGCTGACACCGTCCGACTAGTGTTAGGCTTATGCTTTCAATGTTTTGCAGGTGTGCGGCTTCCCTGCATGATTCGTGTGCATGTTGCAGGTTGCAGTTGTTGATGTGCCGCGTGCGTGGCGAGTGTGGTCGCTCGGTGTGTTCGTGCCGTGGCGGCGCGGTTGGCGCTGGACTCGCTGGTAGTGGTCTCCCTTGTGTGGAGGACGCTTGCGAGCCATCCAGTGCGGTGCTCCTGGTCGTCTTCGCGCATTTGAGCGTGTGTGCGTTGCGAAGGCTGAGAGAGCCTGCATGTTGTGTGGCCTTCACCGGTGCAGAGTGTGGTCTGTGGAGCCGTCAAAGTGTCCGGTCTTGTTGGCTGCCCTTTGTTGTTGGGGTGTGTGTTGTCGTTGTTGTGTATTTGGCCTCGTTGCCTGTGCGCCGTTGTGCGCTGTGCTCGGGACGCCGAGCTGAGCAGGTGCTTTGTGTGCCGTGTTGCACCGCTAGTTGAGCGCTGCGACACTTGTCTGTGGTTGTTGTCAGCCTGGCGCTGGCTGGTTGTGAACTCTAGTGAGGTGCTCCTGGAGTTCTTCTCTGTTGGTTCTGGCGGTAATGAGGTTTCCCCAGAGCTGTGCTGTGCGCGTTTCTGGTTGCTGTTGCGTTGCCCTCTAGGCTGAGGTGCATCGCTGGTTGCCCTGTGTTCTGGTGAGGTTTCCCAGAACCGTTTGCTGTTGTCCTGGTGAGGGTTTCTCTCGGACCGTTTCGCGCTCGTTTCTGTTGTTGCTGTGCTACCTCAGAGTTTGAGGTATGCTGCTTCTGTTGGTTTGGCTGGTGCGTTCTGGAGGGTGTTCCCAGAACGGTGCCTTGGTGGTTCTGGTGGAGGTTCTCCCAGGACCGGCTTGTGTTGCTTCTGCATTCTGCTTGCTGCGGCGTTCTCTCTAATGGTCCGTGTCGTTGGGTTTGCATCCTGGTGAAGGTTCTTCCCAGGATCGCCCTTTGTCGCTTCTGGTGGAAGTTCTTCCCAGAAGTGCTCTGTGTTTGTTTCGGGCCACCGTGTGTTGCCCCTGCGTTTTGAAGTGTGTCGTTTGGTTGAGCTGCGTCCTGGTGAGGTTCTCCCAGGATGGCTCTTGGCGCTTTTGGTGGAGGTTCTCCCCAAAGCTGTTTCGTGCTGTTTGGTTGTCGCTGCTCTCTCGTGGAGATGAGCTGTCGTTGTTGCCGTTCAGACTGTCTTGTTACAGTCTGCCTGGGCGCTGTCGGTCAAGGTGTTGTGCGCTTGCCGTGCGTCTGGCTGCTGCGTTGGCCAGCTTGTCTCGTTAGTCGTTTCCAAGTTTCTCAGTTGCGTCGGTGGGACTTCGTGTGTCCCCGTGCTTCGAGCTGTTTGCTTCGTTTCTCGCGCCCGGTGTGCTCTTGCAGATGGCGGTCTGGTGAGTGCCTTCGTGCTCGGCTGGCTGTTTCCTTGTGGAAGCACCAGTCTTGCGTTGTGGTTTACCTCTCGCGCGTGGAAGAGACTCGTTGCGGTGCGTGTCTCCTTCCTCTGTTTTTCGTTGGCTGCTCGAGGTGGTGATGCTCCACTGTGGCGTGTTGCCGGGGTGCGCATCGTTGTGACCTTTCGGTGGAGTTATCTTCCCTTGAGTTGTTTTGGGTTGAGCTGCTTGCTCCCCTCGTGCCGTCGTTTCCGTGTGGCACCATGGGTCGGTGGACCTGTTCGTGTCGTTTGTTGTCGAGATGGGTGTTGCTACCTGCCTAAACAGTTGGGGCCTTGGGTCCCTGTCGATTTAGTGCGAGGTGGTGTTTGTCCCTGTTGGATTGCTTCCGTGAGTATTGCTCTGCTGTTCATTGGTTTTCGTGGTTGCTTGCTCGTGCAAGCGTTGTTCCGGTGTGCGCTCGATGGTGCCTCGCTTGTGCCTTGGAGGCAGTTTGTGTCATCGTTTTGGTGTTTGGCCTCTCTATCGGTCACGATAGAGGTGGTGCTTCTTGCTCTTGCGCGCTAGGGAGTCGCTGTGGTTTTTGCTCCCCATGCGGAAGAGTCGGTGTTCCGTGTTTCGTGTGCTTCTTGGAGCGGACGTGGGTGTTGCGCTTTTGAAGAAGTTGTCGGCTTTTCCTGCGTTTCCGTTGTGGGTCTCTGGTAGAGAGTTCCCTTCGATGGGCCCTGTATCATCTCGGGCCGTTGGTGCCGCTGTGCGTGCTGCACCTTGAGCGTTTTCTTCGATGCTTCGTGTTTTGTGCCTCAAGGGCTGGGGCCGACGTGGCCTGTTGTGCCCTTTTAGGTTTGCAGTTCTTTGTGTGTGGCTTCGGCAGGTCTCTTGCGGAGAGTCCTTCCCGTTTCGGCCGCGGGTGCACCTGTGTTGCACTTTATTTAGCTTTTGGTGCTTGTGGTAGCACCGTGTGCTCGTGCTCGAGCGTTCCGGTTTGTGCCGTCGGGAGCCCTGGTGCATCGTGTTGTATCTTGGGTGGCTCCCGGTGCTTGTGATAGCACCTCGTGTTGTGCCGTGTGCCTGTTCGCGAAATTCGTGAGTCATCTCTCGAGTTTGCTCGGTGTCAGAGGCGTGAGCTTTCCGCCTCTGGGACACCTTGTGCTGGCCTATGCCTTGTGGTTGTACCGTTACCGCTGTGGGGTGGCTGCCTTGCCTTGTCTAGGTAGCCCTATCGGTGGTACACCATGTTCTGATTGTGGCCAGTGTCTCGGTTTTCCCTCTCGCTTTGGGAGCGAGTGTGTTCGGTTGTGGTACCCTGCCTCGGTCTGGGTCCCTCAGAGGTCGACGTGCTGTCCTCGACCTCTGCAGTTATTTTGGTTTCCGTGTGGTTGCGTGCCTTCCGGTGGTTGGCATGCTGGTCCCCGCACTAAGCTCGGTGTGCGTGGCGGGAGTATTGCCGACTCTTCGTTGGTTTTTCGTTTATGCGTGGTGTTGGTGAGTCTGGAAGCCGTTGGCGGAGTCTCCTGTCGGTCCGTCTGTTGACCGTGAGGCCTATTGGCTTGCTAGTACTCACCATGTGGTTTGTCGACGTTGTGAGGTGCCAAGTTTTGGCTTGACCTCGGACGTCTTCCGTGTTTCCGTCGCGGTGTGCCCCGTTGTGAGCGTGTGGTCTCCTAGTGTTGTGCTCGCGTGAGTCTGGTGTCCTTGTCGGACCACGAGGAAGGTCTGGGCGAGACCTAGTGGTGACAGTGGATACCGTTTTCACGTGTTGGGGTTTCTTCGCGTGCTTTGTTGTCCCTGTTGGACCATGAGGAGGTCTGGGTGAGACCTAGTGGTGGCGGTGGACGTTGTTCCGTGTGTTGCGGGTCCTCCGCAAGCGTGTTGTCGCTATGGTTTTGTCTCTCGCGTGACCTCTTGGTTAGGCTGGTGACCGGTACTAGCTGCTGCTAGTAGCGTGAGGCCGTTCCCCTGAGACTTGTGGTTGGTTCTCAGGTGTTTCTTGTGTTGCTGTCGGCAACTGCGTCGTCTGTCGGGTTTTGCTGGCGACAGAGTGGGTTGCCGACCGGTTGGGCCCAACGGCGGAGTCTGTTGGTGGCTGCAACCGTGTAGTTTTCGGCTGGTGTTTTCCGCTGTTCGGGCCGGATTTGGCGTCGCTCGGCACCGGTGGGGTTGTCGTTCCGGTTGGGCGCCCCACGTGTGGCTGGAGTGAGCCGTTGGTTCCTCGGCTTAGTGCTCCAGGTGTGTTGGAGCATGTTATGAGCCGTTGGGTTTTCGATTCTGTGCTTCCCGCGTGTTTGAGGCTCGTTGTGTGAGCGTTAGTTTTCCGGCTTCGCGTGCCGCGCGTGTTTGGCTGTGCGATTGTTGCCACGAGGAGGTCGTGTTGAGACTTAGTGGCTTTTTCGCGCTGGTCTTGCGTTTCACCTCCCGTGCTTCATTTCGTGCCTCGGGATTTGTTGGGCTTGTCCCAATTTCGAGGATGAAATTGTTTTAAGGGGGGTGGATTGTAACGACCCGGCTTCCCGCTTTGCTTCCGGTGTCCTGGATGACTGGTGTCGCGTCGGGGGTGCCCGACGCGACAGTCATCCGTGTCGCGACAGGGCGGTCTGTTGCGTTCTTGTCGCGCCCTGGGTTGCCGTCGCGTTCTGGTAGCGACCGGTGAACGAGCCGTGACACTGTTTTGTGTGTTCGTGTTGCGACCGGTCGTATTACGCCTGTCAGAAGTGGCAGGCGTGTCAGTACGGCTTGTCGGTTTGTCGCGGCGCCCGTGGGGGGAGAGTTAGTGTCGCGGTCGGTAGGCCCGTCGCGTTAAGGTCTGTAACGCGGTGGGGCGGGCCGACACGTTCTGGGTGCCGGGCGCCTAAGGCGTAAGCCGGCTACCCCTTCCCCCTTTCTCTTCTTCTTCCTTCTCCCTCTCCCCTCCCCGCGACCTCTTCCTCCCCTCTTCTCCCCTTTGTGTGTTTCAGGCGAGGAGGAGGGCCGTGCGTGGTGTCCTCGGCGTCGTGGAGCGTGCGTGGAGCGAGGAGGAGGTGTTCTTTCCTACGAGAAGGGCCCTACGAGTTCGGTTCTTCGTTTAAGGTAGGGATTTCTTGTGCCCTTCCCAATCCGGGTGGATCGGGAGTTCTCGGGGTTTGTAGATAGTCTTACAGCTTTCCCCCCCCTCTCCCCTCCCCCGTGTGTGTATGTTGTATGGTTTGTGGGCGGCCCGGGATTGAGGATCCCGCGGTCTGCCTCCCCTGATGTCGCGGCCGTGCGACGCGCCGCGACATCAGCAGAGGCGTCGCCCCGTCGGGCGCGACCTTATCGCGGTGCACTGGGCGACCGCGATAAGGATCGTTGTCGCGACCTGGTTTTCCGTCGCGACAGGGTTGCTGTCGCGACGCGCCGCCCCGTCGCGTTAGGCTGTCGCGGTGCCCTTGGGGGTTGCGACAGTACCTGAGGGCGCCTCGGGTGTTTCCGTGGCCCGTTTGGTGTCGACGTGTGCCCCAGGGCAGGCTTTGCTCTCAGGACCTTCTGGTAGGGAACGCGGCAGGTTGCCTCCCTGCGTTCAGCGACTGAAGGTGACACCCTCGTGGCCGTGTCCTGGCAGTGGCGCCAGGAGGGTCGTGTCTGCCAGATAATCGATTGACCGGCGGTCAATCGATTATTAGCAGAGCGACGGCTTTCTGTACTTCTGGTAGTGCTCCGAGGTTTTGGCTCGCTCGTGCGTGTTTGCTTGGCCGACGACCCTTTGAGGGTCTGTGCGTGCCTCTTGCTTGCTGGGCTCGTCGTGTGCTACGAGCCAGCATTCGGCGGCGTAGTTTCTGTGGTGGTTGCCCCGCCAGTTCTCTTTTCGCCCGGTGCTCTGCACTTGAGGCTTGTCCCATTTAGAGGTTGTCTCCGTTTCCTGGGACCCCCATCCTCGGGAGCCTGTTGGGAGTACTCCGGGCTACGAGTGTGCTCGAGTTGGCAGCCCACGTGAGCGGACTCTGAGCTGAGGGAAAACGAGGTTTGGGCAGCGGCGATGAGTCGTTTGTAGAGCTCTCTTGTCTGGGTATGAGACGTCGAGGTGTTTGGAGTTCCTGATGCAGATCAGACAGTCCTTTGTCTCACTGCCTCTCTCTGCGTTGGTTCCGGAGCCACGTAGTGGTGTCAGGCGTGAGGCCGCAGCTTGGCCAGGCTGCGGTGTTGCGTGAGTTGGTGTGTTTCTGTGGCGGCTCTGTCTCTCCCTTCGCGGGGGCGGAGGCAGGAGTTAGGCTAGCGAGCAGAGCGTGTGGACTGCGGGTCCCCCTCTTGGCTGCTAGCGGCAGTGGCTTGGTTGCTGTTGTTGTGACGACGTTTTCCTCACGACGTTCCTAAGTGTTTTCGTTGCCCGAGCTTGCACGGCGGTTATAGCCCGGCTGTGCCTAGTTTCCGTGGCGTCGTTGGTCTGCCTTGGGCAGACCCGTGCTTCTGGTGGTTCTCGCTTCGGTGTTCTCTCGGTTCCGTGGTCCCGTCCCTGGGTGCCAGCCCGTGATGGCACCGGCGTGTGTGCTCCCCGACCTGGTGGCGTGTCCACGGTCCGGGGTGGTTCTTCTTGTGGCCCTCGACCTTGTAGAGGTCTGAGGTGGCGTGCTTGCGGTGAGACGTCGTTCTCACTTGGTTGTTCCGTGGTCTCGGCAGGTGTGCCGAGCGCTGCTTCCACTTTGTGCCCGACTCCGTTGGTTTCTGCGGGAGTCGTGTGTGTGCCACGACCTTGGTTGGTGGTCGTGGCGTTGTACTGTTCTCTTCCGCTGCTTAGTAGTACCTGCTGTAGGTGTTACTCGCTTTACAGCTTTCTAGTGTAGTTTCCTGTTTTCGGAGTTCCTGCTGCTCTGCCGGTGAGGGACTGGTAATCCCTACTGGGCCTTGTTCGCGAGGCTCACCCCCCCCTACTTCCTTCAGGTAGGGGCTCGTCGTCGCGGGAGCTCGGTGTCGGACGGGTTGCGGAGGCGGTTGTGGCGCCGCGTTGTTGTCAGCAGCAGTGAGAGCGAGCGTTGTGAGCTCTTGTAGCCTGAGTGAGCTGAGAGTTGTGCTTTGCAAGTCCTCGGTATGCCCCTTAAGGACTGCCCCTTTCTTCTTGTACCTGTGCTTTTGCTTGGACGCGTTGTACACCCTTTTGTATAATGTACAGATTGTATAGTTATTGGAATTTAGTACATATCTCACTAGACTGTTTCATATAACCCTTCTGGATCTTCGGATCCGTGGGTGGCGACACGAATTTCGGGCCCCTGGCGGGGGGTTCGGGAGGTCGGGTCGTTACAGAGTTTGACTTCATCGACATCTCGACCAACCAATTTACAGGGACAATCCTACCGGACATGTGCAAGAGGGGTGCCATGAGGAGGCTGCTCATGCAGAAGAACCGCTTCTCCAAAGAGATACCCACAACCTATGTCAACTACATTTCTCTTTTCCGATTCCAGGTAAACAACAACTTACTCGAGGTGGAGGTCCCCACCAGGATTTGGAGCCTCCCAAACCTCAACATCATCGATCTTTCCATAAACTAGTTCTTCAGTGAAATTGATCCCAACATGGGCAAGGCCAAAGCCCTATCTCAGATTAGCATCTCAGGCAACCAGTTCTCCAAGGTGATGTCGGAAGATATCTTTGGTGCCTCCTCCCTCGTGACAATCGATGCCATATACAACTAGCTATCTAGGATGTGACGATCCTCGTTGCTCAGACCCGTTAACCTAATAACGAGCTTGAACTGACTCTGTAGTGTATTGACCGTTCGGATCATAGCTTAATGGTTCTAGAGGCCAGTGTGTAGCCCATTAATGTGTGTTACAGGTGTTTACGCAGATTGTGAGGCTTTGTGGGTCGATAGATTGAGCCCAAAGCACTCACTGGTTCACTGTTTGTGAACGCGACAGGGCTAGGCGTCGCATTCTGAACGCGACGGTTCTGAGTGTCGCGTTCTGGTTACCACTGTTTGAGGTCTTCGTTTGCATGTCCTCCGCATGTCGCGTGTTGGGCGGCTTGCTGACGCCGTCAGTAGGAAGGCGATGGCCTTCTACGTCGCATTCTTGTCGCGACAGAAGGGTGCATTGCGTTCTCAACTGTGAGGTATTTTTAGAAGAGGTTGGCCGAATTGAGCTCAGAAAGCTTTGCTCGACCAGGGAGGAGGTTTTGTGGTGGATTTTGGGGCGATTCGGAGTTTTGGCGTCGTTTTCGGCGTGATCTCGCCGCGAGGACATGCTACGGAGCCGAGGAAACATCGAGTGGTTGTTGTTCTTCGCGTTCTTCATGAAGGTAGGAAGATTCTGCCCCGTTTTACGTTGCAGATTGTGTGTGATGCATGTGTGGCTTGTTAATGGCTTTATAGATGCTAGATATCATGCTAGGGCATCGTATAGAGCATGAATAATTGATAGTTTTGGTGTTTTACATGGCTTGTGTGGGAAATTTGGAGATGGGATCCCGTATTAGGGTTTCGCCTGTAAAGGCGACAGACATAGGTGTCGCGTTCTGAACGCGACAGCCGGACCCATCTGTTCTACTTCTGAACGCGACATATCGAAGGGCCGCGTTCTGAAGGCAACTAGGGACCCTGTCGCGTTAAGGGTCCCGAGGGCTATATGTTTATGCATGGTTACATTGTTATCGGATTATCAATATGTGTTGTGTATTATATTGATAAGCGGTGCAATGGCACCTGTAGAGCTCGAGGAGCGAGTTGTTCTCGTGGTTGTCGTGGTGTTCACGTGAATTGTGTGGTATGTTCACGTGGTTTATGTGTACGTGGCGAGTAGTACGACGCCTACCGTGGTTACCTCTTCAGTTGGGAGCCCTAGGTTTTATGTGAGCCAGGCACGTTAGTGCTCGGGGCTTGTCCTGGTACTTGTGTACTGTCGAGGTCTGTGTCGTCTTCCTAGACACCCTCGCTCTTGTGTAGAGTTGTACGTCCGACTGAGGGAAAGACGGCAGTGGGACAACGACTTGTGAGAGTTTGTGTTTTGTCGCTTGTAGCGCGCTCCTGGTTGGGGGTTACAGACACCAGTAGACGTACTGGGCCCCATCTAGTCATGTTTTCTAGTGTCTCACTTTAGGGTGCTCAGGCTAGAGACCCTAAAGGTGCTAGGCATGGACCTGCGGCAATGTGGTCTGCAGGAGTGGTGTTGGTTGGTCTCCACAGTTTCTTGACTTGTTTTAGTGGAGTGGCAGCTGGACCTTTTATCCGTGGCTGCGAGACTGAGAGGTAGTCATGTGTGGTTTGTCCGAGTTGGTTGCTGGTGTCGCGAACCAATTTTCGTGACTCGAGTGTGGCGTTTACTTACTTTAGCACGTACACTTGGCGTGGTTTGCCGTTTATTTATTAAAGGTTGATTTATGTTAACGGCATGCGGTAAGTGGTGTTTACAGCTTTGATATCCTGAGTAGACAGCTCTATAAATGCTAGTGTAGCTTCCTGCTTCTTTACTTTTGAGTTTGGTTTTGTTCAACTTTTGGGGGAGTTTCCCTACTAAGCCAGTGACTCGTGAGGCTCACCCCTACTTCTTTCAGGTGAGGGAGAGCAGGAGGCTTCTCGTCCCTCTTCTAGTTCAGAGCCGCACCATAGCGGAGTTGGGCCTGCACCACCAGTAATATAATTTTCTTTCTTTGTACACCTCGGGGTATGCCCTAGGTCGTTCTTGTGGTTGTGTTTGGCTACAGTTGTGAAAAGGACTATGTATATTTCATGTAAATATTTGTGAGATGAAAATCTTATATATATTTGAGTTGTTTTCTTTATATTTCTATGGTCTTGTGAATGGTATCCCTTACGAGGCTACGGCCCGTTCACGGGAGGCGGAGTCAGGTGAACAACGAGGACCACTACAGACTCTGCCTCTCGCAAACAGGCCAATGCCTTGCAAGGGATACCATAACAATAGTCTGTGGAAACATAAAAGAACACATTAAACATATATAATATTGCACATCTCACACATATTTACATGAGGTTTACATGGCCAATTCTCAACTAAAGTCAAAGTACGAAGTACACAGCCTAGGGCATACCCTGAGGTACAACAAAAAGTAAATTACACTACTGGTGGTGCAGACCTAACTCCACTACGGTGTGGCTCTGAACTAGAAGAGGGACGAGAATTCTTTTGCTCTCCTTCATCTGAAAGGAGTATGGGTGAGCCTCACAAGTCACTGGCTCAGTAGGAAAACTCCCTTAAAAGCCAAAACAAAACTAATCTCATGAGAAGCAGGAGTAAAGCACTAAATTAAACAATTAACGGGGATATCTAAGCATGGTGCTACAATTGTAATTAAATAAACAATACCTTGATGATAACATGGATTAGACGATAACAATTAAATAAATGACAAACCACGCTCTAGTGTACGAGCTGAAGAAGGGTAACGCCACATCCGAGCCATGAGACATGGTTCGTGACACCAACCACTGACTTGGACAAACCACATAAGACTATCTCTCAGTCTCGTAGCCACGAACGAAAAGTCCAACTGCCGCTCCACCTCTACAGTGCCAACAAGCTGTGGAGACCAACCAACACCACACCTGCAATGAGACACGCTGTAGACCCACGCCTGACACACCTTTAAGAGTTCCGAAACCCTTATAGTGAGGCTGTGGAACACGGAACTAGTTGGAGACTAGTACGTCTACTGGTGTCCATCCCCCAACCACGAGCGCGTTACAAGCGACCGAACAGAGAACCAACACACCATAAGTCGCTGCCCCACTGTTGTCTTTCCCTCAGCCGGACATGTAACTCGACAGATGAGTGAGGGTGTCTAGGAAGATTACACAAATCTTGATGGTACACACAGTACCGGGACAAACCCCGAGCACTAACGTGCTTGACTTACAGAGAACTTGGGGTACCCGACTCGAGAGGTAACAACGAAAGGCGTCATACTGCCCAACTCACCATGTACGCATAAATCATGCAAACACAATATCTTCAAACCATGACACGTGCCAATGCACCACTACAATACTTTAAATATATGAAATAACACAACGGGATATACACATAACCAGAACTATGCTCATAGCCTTCGGAAGCTAGAAGGCGGCAGGGTCATCTGTCGCGTTCAGAATGCGACGCCCCGATACGACGCATTCTAAATGTGAACATGACGGGTCGGGCAGTCACGTTTAGAATGCGACACCCTGGGTCGTCGCCTTCACAGACAGAGCCCCAATCCGGGGATACCACCTCCGGAAATCCCACAAAACACATGTAATCGTTTGTATAAAATAATTATAATTAGTCTAATAGCTACACTAACATGCCATCTATTGATTACAATTCATTCCATGGCTCAAACATGTCAAACACACTATCCACAATGAGAAACTGAGTAGAATCCCCCTACCTTCGCGAAAGAACTCGAAGAACAACCATGAATCAGCATTTCCCACGCTCCGAGCAACGTCCTCACGTCGAGAGCACGTCAAAGCATGCTACAAACACCTAAATCGCCCAAAATCCGGCAACAAAAGCTCCCCTAGCCGAACAGAGCTTCCTCTGCTCTGTTTGGCCGACTATGGGTTCTTAACCCATCACAATTAAGAACGCGACGCACTGGCTATTGTGATAAGAACGCGACAGTCTAGGCCGTCGCCTCCTCATCGCTGATGCCACGCATCAGCCCAGTGCACGCCACACGTCGAGCAAATAGCCAAAGCAACCCGTACGACGACAACCAAAATGTGATGCCTGAGTCTGTCGCGATAAGAACGTGACACACTCCCCTGTCGCGTTCACAGATAGTGAACCAGAGGGTGAATGGGGCCTGGATTTCCGGCCCACTACACCTACACAACCTGTGGAAACACCAGACACCGTCTATTGGTCGCACATTGGCCCACAAACCAACCAAACCACGATCCGAACAGTCACAACATTACATAGGGAGATCCCCTCTAACATTGGCAACCTAAGGAATCTAAAGAACACTGTCGATAGAAGCTAAATAAAGTCTCCATCCCTGCCAACAACAACCACCATGCCCTTCACAAGATAGAAGTTGGCCCTATTCTTTATCCTTTTTAGAATCATAGCCGCAGATTTGGCCCCAAACTATAGAAGCTAGCGAGGGTGACACAATAGCAGAGATCCTCTCTAAGGCGGAGCACTAGCAAGAATCTCGAACCTTATGCCATCCCCACATGATGATGAGGTGGGGGATCAGGACGTCAGACAACATAGATGAGGGAAGGCAGCGATGGAACTCTAAAGGGATGTCAACTGGTGCTCCCTGCCCCCTCCCCCACCCCCCGATGGAACTTTGAAGAGACCCCCAACCAACGATCCCCTCCCTCACCTTGCGGCAGAACTTTGAAGAGACCCCTTCGCTCTCCCCTCCCCCTCCCCCACCCCTTGACAGTGGTGGAGGTGAAGAAGGATGCCAGTGACACCCTTTGAGAGAGAGAGAGAGAGAGGGAGGGCAGGGGTGAAAGAGATGAGGGAGGGTAGTTAAGTTATTTCGTATGTCTAGTTAATATTAACCATGTTCTTTGAACAAGAGGTAATGGGAGGTGACGGTGATGACATATTTATAAAATTTTAGACAAACTAAGGATATATTTGCTAATGCATTTCCAGGCATGATATATTTGTAAATAGTTATTTAACAATAATTTATATGTAAAAAACTCTTCATCATAATATAGACTATAAACTTTTATTTTCTAAATAAAAAGAGGAAAAGTGGGACTCAACATATTACATTACTTTCAATATATGTCAAACTATCTTCTATTACTTATTGTTAACAACCCTAACCCAATTTCTTTGTGTGGTCTGAATTTATATAAAACTAATACTTTTTTTAGAAAACTAGCCTATTAAAATATTCTTCAAAATTTCTTGTAAATTTTCTCTTTGAGAATTGAACTTACGACCTCTTGATGTAGAGGGCAAATCACTAACTGAGCCACTCCTTAGGGTCCATTTGGTTGCATGTAAAACAATTTTAGAGGGAAATAATTTTTCACGGAAAAACTTTTACGTGAAAATGAAAACGTAATTGTCTATTTGGTTGTTAGGAAAATATAAAGTTGTATGGAGGAGTATGAGATCTTATGATCTACTCAAATGAGAAAGAGTCATATACTCCTTATGTATTAACACTATTCATCAAATTTTTTTATTTTTTATTTTTTATTTTTTAATATTTTTAAAAATAAAAATAAATAAATAACTAATGAAAAATAAGTAACTTTGATAAAAATAATTTAAAATAGGAGAAATAAAATAAAAACATAATTAGAATGAATAATATTCTACAGATATTTTAATAAAAAATAAAAAATAAAATAATTAATAAAAAATAATTAAATTTGACAAAGACTATTTAAATAAGTGGAAAAAAATTAAAAAGTCAACCTGAATGAACAGTGCATATAAATTGGCACTGTCAAATGGCGCACCAAAAGCAACGGAAAACGACATCCGTGTTTTTTGTGCGGATGCCGAAATCTAGATATTTTTGAATATAATTTTACATATTTTGGTTTTCAAGGATAACAAACAACCAATTTTATAAAATTTTTCAGAAAACTTTTTCTGGTAGACATTTTTACGGGGATCCAAACGGATAAGTGTACATACTTTTTAGAACACTAATTTTTAACGAAAAATTGACACATAGCAAAAAGACCTTGACTAGATATTAGTTCACATCTTTTCAAATTCTTAAAAATAGCTTATTCTTTTTCCTTAAAACATAGATCCATAAGAATTTATGGTGTAGTAAAATTGTTTCTAAAAAATATACTTCAATAATTACTTTGCATATAATCAGCTTTTTATATAATTAGTGAAATATTAAAAGAATTTAGTTACAAGGAAAAAAGAAAAAAAGAATTATATGACAAACGAGACCTCCTCTCCATACCATCACTCTCCTTTGTCTCAGCAGATAAAACAAAATTAAAGATGGCACTCCGCCTCCCGCGCCCGCTTGGCCTTCCCTGCTCCCTTTCTGCTTTCTCCACTTCCATCCTCCGCGGCAAGAAGCCCCTCCGCCTCATCAGATGCTCCACAGATAACCAGACGGCGCCCTCCGCCGACGCCCGCAAGGTATCCTCCTCTCACCCGCCCTCCCTCTGTTTTTTCGTCCTTTTTCCTGAATTGCGCATGGTCTCTTGTACTGTCCTTACATGTGCCTCCAGCACCGCAATAAAAATTGATTCTTTTTTTTTTTTTCTGGCGTGCTCTTCCTTCCATTGGGTTCTTTGGATGGCAAGTCCTGATGTTTGCCCTCTGTTGGGCATTAAGATTAAGCGTTGTCAACAGTCATAATCGGATTGTGGGGTGATTGTGTTAGTGTTGTTGACGTGGTTGGCTTGCCGGCAGCTGCGCAACTGATATTCTTGTTGCTATGCCAGTTTTTGCTGTATTGTAAGGTTGAGGACTCCCGTATTAATTCGTTTCTGTGTGCGCTCTGTTCAGTGCTTATGAGGTAAACCTGGCGCGTGGTTCCATTACAACAGTTCTACCATTGTTACAGAAATGCAACAATGGAAGAGACTTGGAGCGGTTGGTTGCACGGTTTGTTGTTTTTGGGATTTCGAAGGATTCTATTGCCGTGAGCAACATTTTGAAGCATTTTGCTGCGCGGGGGATAGGGAACTTGGATTTTACAGTGCTGCTATTGAAGCAGGCCGAGGATCCTCATCCTATCATCTGGAATACAGCCATCAGAGGATATGAACTTGCTCATAGTTCATGGAATGCCATATACTTGTACCATCAGATGTTGCAAAACTTGGTTTTTCCTGACAAATTCACTTTTCCTTTTGTGCTCAAAGCTTGTGCAAATATTTGTGCATTTGAAGAAGGAAAACAAATCCACTGCCAGGTTTTAAAAAGTCGTCATAAACTAGACACCTATGTACAGGATGCTCTGATTTTAATGTACTCAAAGTGTGGTAAGATGGATGATGCACATCTTACATTTGATTTAATGCCTCACAAGAGGTTAATTTGTTGGAATATGATGATTGATGGGTATATCAAGCATGGAGACATGGAATCAGCACGAAATTTATTTGTCTGTATGCCTCAACATGATATTTTCTCTTGGAACCTGATGATTGACGGGTATGCTAAACATGAGCAGATTGCAGCTGCTAGAAAATTGTTCGATGAAATGCCTGCAAGAGATATTATCTCATGGAATTCCATGGTTGATGGTTATGCTAAATGTGGAGATATGGGATCTGCGAGGGATCTGTTTGATCAAATGTCTTCGAAAGATGTAATCAGTTGGGGAAGCATGATTAATGGATATGCTAAAAGTGGCTATGTTGAGATTGCACACAGCTTATTTGAAAAAACTCCCTACAAAAGCTTGATTACATGGAATTCTTTGATGCATGGATATGCAAAATCTGTGTGTGTTGAGCAAGTGCGTAAGCTGTTTACTTTAATGCCAATTAGGAATTCAACTTCATACAATGTTATGCTTGATGCTTATGTAAAGGGTGGAGAGATAGAAATGGCCCAAAAATTATTCAACACTATTCCTAATAAAGATATTGTTTCTTGGAACATTATGATTGATGGGTATGCCAGAGTTGGAAACTTGGGGTATTCTAGGACATTGTTTAATGCTCTTCCAAATAAGGATGTGATTTCGTGGAATGTATTACTTGCTGGCTACAAACAGAATGGTTTTCCCAAGGAAGCCATTGAACTTTTTCATGACATGCTGGAGAGGGGGGAAAAACCTGATTGCTGTACTTTGGCGACTGTTCTGTCTGTTATTGCAGATTTGGGTCTTATTGTCCATGGAAGGTGGATTCATGCTTATGTAGAAAGAAACAACTATCCCATCTGTGGAATTGTCGGTGTTGCAATTGTAGACATGTATTCCAAGTGTGGGTATGTGGATACAGCTCTACAGTTTTTTAACCACATACCTCAGAAAACAAAAGATCACTGGAATTCAATGATATCAGGAGTTTCAGTACATGGCAATGCTGTTCTTGCAATTTCCCTATTTGAGCAAATGGGACAATCAAATGTAAAACCTGATGATATAACCTTTGTCAGTATTCTAAATGCTTGTAGTCATGCTGGCCTTGTGCTTCAAGGTCAACTGTACTTTGAGCTTTTGGATTCCAAGTATGGTATAACTCCCACAGTACAGCACTATGGCTGCATGGTGGACATTCTAAGTCGTTCAGGAGACTTGGAGGCAGCAATGCAACTTGTAACCAACATGCCAATGAGTCCAAATGATGTTGTCTGGAGGGCTCTCCTTGCTGCTTCCACCAATCATGGAAACACTGAAATTGCAAAGATTGCAGCAAGGCAACTTATTGAGTTGATGCCAAATGATAGTAGCTCTTACGTACTGTTATCTAATATATATGTTTCCAGTCGTCAATTTGAAAGTGCCAGGAACATGTGGAACCTAATGAAAGATAGATCTATTGCAAAGAACCCTGGTTGTAGTTCCCTTGATTTACAAGGGGCAGTTCATGAGTTTAGAGCAGGAGATACTTCACATGCTGAAATTGGGAAGATCCATCTTTTGTTGAACAACATGAGTTCGGTTCTGATGGTGGAAGGATATGTGCCCAACACAAAGTACTCATTGGATGACACATCAATTTTGTAGCGGTTGTCACACTGAATTTTTCAGAAAAATGAGATCTCCTGGTCAAATTACAATGCTTGGGTTCAACATTAAAAGATCTATGTGTGTAGGTGTTCAATGCTGAAAATGGATGGTTGTCCAACTTCTGATGTTATTTTCTTCCTATCTTAACATGCCTCTTGGATCTTATTCTGTTATGTATATTTCTTATGTGCATTTGATCAAATGTCAGTGTGTGCATTAATTGTGTCATTTAATTTCTAGTTATGGAGTTGTACAAGGAAAAGCCTGTCTCAAGATGCAGGCGTGATCCAGCCTTTCTAGTAGGGTGCGGGAAGAACTGGGAAAAAAAGAAACATTTACAAGGGAGATCCTGCCCATAGATAGGGGTGATTCTTTCTTAACAGCTTTTTCATGGTAGCATAGGAAAACTGCAGGCTGTTCATATGTTGTCAGACTTTTATGCATAATAGATACAATATGTGACTTAATCCGGTCAATCTTGGGAGTAAGATGTCTCCTTGTAATGTTAGCTTTCTTTTGACATCTCGACTTCAGCTTTCTCTTTAAGACCTATATTTCGGGGCTAATCTTGAAGAATTATCAGATAATATTTTTCATCTTCATTTTATGCCTCCTGACCTGCCGCCTTGTCTGATGTCAATCATCTCCAGGTTAGTTCCAAGTACCTCACAACCTAACGTTCAATAGTAAAGGGTCATCTAGGGTTCTACAATACTTGACTGGGTGGGGTCTCAGTTAGCGATTTGGTTCTGGTTCGCACATGGTTGTCTCATATTTGATTATTTGAAGCCATCTGAGGCCATGGTTTTCCGTGGCAGAGCAAATCGGTCCGATTCGGGCGAATCGGAGCGTATCACAGGATTCCCGATTCTTCCGATTCCCATACGAATCGGCCCGATTCTCCCGCATAGGAGCGAATCAGAAAAAAAACCGATTCGGGGCGAATGGGCGATGCGGCGAACCATGCCTAAGGCATCCACCACTCCAACCCAAGGAAGGTGCTCATGGCTCAGGAATTTCCTGCATGTCGTGGACCTCTTTCTGCCATGATCTGGCAGTGGTCCAGGGGTAGTTACAATCTCCCCTTGCATAGATAGGTTCTGTTGGCAAGGATTCTTTAGGATGGGTAACCCAGGTTCCTGAAGGAGCAATGGTAGTTTTCTTACCCTCGTTTAAATACCCTCAAAATATGTCCAATAAAAACCAGCCAGTGAAGGTCTATCTTATTGATTACACTACAATCCCATATGACCAGAGTGGAACTCTTATAGCACACCCTACACTTCAAAAAATCTAAATAATGAGGGTACGAGATTGCTGTAGGATATACGTTCTTTCCGTAATGAAACTTTCAGCCAAAAATTGAAGAAAATAGAGTCACTTTCCTGCATCTCACCTTTTTCCATCTAACCACCTAGCCAAAGCATCCCTTTCTGCAAATTTTAAAAGCAATTTCATGTAAGAATGGCAATTTCATGCTAAGTTGTTTTTCTAGTTACTATATAATTCTTCCTCAACATAATATTTTTATCTACCTTTAATAGTCTAACCCATACAGTCCTTTACTGGAATTTTATGTGGCCTTCGCTTGTTTCTGCCATCTGTTTGTACAAGGAAAAATACCCTCACATTCAGGATCAATTATATGATTCTCATCTTCCGCAATAAACATATCAACTTTGCTTGAAAAGTTTTTCTTGAACTTCTCTTTCAATGATTTATGTCAGCTGCCTTTTGCATTTTCTAAATCTTTCTAAGCATTTGACTGTGAAATTTATTTGGATTTTTATAGCTTGTGTTGGAGGTGAAAGACAAGCTTAAGACAGAGCATCCTGATCTACCAGTAGGAAAAAATGGAAGAGATGATGAAGATATGATACTTTGGTTTCTGAAGGACAGAAGATTTTCAGTTGAAGATGCTGTCTTCAAATTAACAAAAGCTATTGTATCCATGTCATTTCATTTACATCCTCCTGTATTTTTTGTTCTTGCCCTCAAATAAGCAGGAATTTTCCCCTTAATAGTTTTGTAGTGATTTTTTAACCAAAGATGCACTTAGGTTTGAAACTTCTTTTCCAGAGTGAATCTTTTATGAGGGCTAGGGCCTTACTCATTCACTTATGCTGACCAATAAAATGGTATTCTCTAGTCAATAGTCTAACTAGCTTTTCTTCATTACTGCCACTGTTGCTTTTATTATTTTCAAAGAAATTTTCTATCAGCTGTTAGATTGAATTCGACCTTTTCAAGATGCTTATCTTCCCTAGGTTTGACTATCCTTATATGTTTATGTTCCTTTTGTACCTGAATAGGTCCTTCCATTCAGCTTTTAAGTTTGTTTTTCCCTTTTCTTGGTGTGAGGTATCAAGATTCCAGCATAAGAAAATTTTTCTCAGCTGTAAAACAGATTCATCCTCCTTGCTCACAGGAGAATTTTTCTCAGTTTATAGTAAGTTTCCTGTTTTTGTTTAAGAAAGGTTGCCTCAAGTATCATTTGGTCTGTACTCAAGGAATGGTCTAGTGGTTAGCCCTCCATATATACCTGGATTGTGAGGTCTCAGGTTCAGATTCCACTAGGATTAGGTTTATAAGGAATTTCTAAAGGATAAATGTATGATGCTCATTCCAACCGAAAGAAAATTTCATGTCTACACTAGGTTGCCTTTTCTTACAGAAATGATATCGTTGTAAGGATTAACACATGCAATATGGTTTATAGTTTTCCATTGACGTGTAACAGAAATGGCGTCAGGAGTTTTCTGTGTCAGAATTGACAGAAGAATCTGTCAGGAACTTGTATGAAACTGGAAAAGCATATGTGCATGACTTTCTGGATGTGCAAGGCAGACCAGTACTTGTGGTAGTTGTGTCAAAGCATTTCCCTGGGGTAGGCCTCAACTTATTTATGCACTGTTTTGCAAGGACCGGAAGATATACGCTGTTATTTTGTGGTTAAAGGAATTTATGGAACTTTATTTCTACTATTTTAGAAGTCAACAATAGCCAATGAATTAGTATGCTGTTTCCTGGACAGTGTTCCATTGCGGTAGTTTTACATTATTATAGAAAGCTAAACCCTGGATAAGCAAATTTCCTGTGAGCTGAGGGCGAGATGATCATTTATTTGTAAATGAAATAACAATTGCAACTAAAGATTGGGAAAAATATAAACATGAATCATCATTTTCTTGGTGAACCTTTGATCTGACATGTGGTTATACACTAGAGTAAATAAAAAGATTGCTAGAATGAAGAGGGGATCAATCCCTCTTCCATGACATTATCAGTTCACCCACTTTCTTTTACACGCTTTGGTTTTGAGCTGTTATGGTTATGTAAATGCTTGATCAAAAGGTTATGTAAGATATCCTTTGTATTTAGGAGACCAAGTGTGAGGGTGGGGGAAAAGAGTTGTGGAGGGAGATTGGGGGAAGTAGGTTTTCTAGGGGAGTGGTCTCCCCAGTTGTTGCAGAGCAGGGAGTATCCTTATACTGTGGAACCCATTTGAAGTGGAGGACAGGTAGGTTGGTCGCTGGGCTATCACTCTCCATTTCCATTCTTTGAGGGACGGATTCTCTTAGGACTCTTCTGGGATCTACGGACCCCAATCTAGTGAGGTGAAAAGCATTTTGTGGCAGGAGCTGCTGGAGTTTCATTGCACTTCGGCCTGTCCCTGGTGTATGGGGGGCTATTTCAATGCAGTGACGTCAAGCTCCGAGAGGTCAGGTGGTTATCCTCATGTGGGGGAGAGAAAGGATTTATGTGATTTCATTCAGTAGGCCACCCTCATAGACCTCGGCCTAGTATACACACAATTCACTTGGTCAAATATGAGGGCTCCCCTTTTTTGTTCCAGATTGGATAGATTCTTGGTGTCAGTTGATTGGGAGGACCATTTCTCGCATGCTCAGGTTTCTTGTTTGGCTAGGCTAATCTTAAGATCATAAGCCTATCCTCTTGAAAACTAGTCAGGGTAGAGAGAGGAGATAGGCTTTCAGATTTGAGAGATTTTGGCTGAGGGAGGAGGACTTCTTAGATACAGTCAAAGATTCGTGGAGTGCTCGTAGGCGGCAAGGGACACACATGGCCATCTTGGTTTGGAAGCTGCAACACCTGGCTGTGGCGCTTAGGAGATGGGATGCTAGTAAGCATTTTTCTACCAAGCAGTTGAAGGAAGAGATCACTTAGTGACTATAGGTGTTGGACAATTTGGAGGAGGTAGAGTTACTTGATGACGAGGACAGATCTGACAGGGAGTTGTTGAAGGCTAAATATGAAGAGATTCTTATTAGACAAGTAATGTATTGGAAGCAGAGATCCAAGGAGAAATGGGTCAAGGAAGGTGATAGGAATACAATTTATTTCCACAGGGTTGCCTCAGGTGGAAGGAGAAATAACCACATATCTTCTATTAGTGTGGGAGAGCGTACTATTTCTGAGGAGGAGTCCATCAAAGCCCATGCAAGGGACTTCTTCGCTAGCCTATTTGTAGAGGACCAGAGGTGTAGACCTATCATTGCTCATGATCTCCTCCCTCACCTTTCTTTTGCTGATAGTGAGGCTCTTGTGGGACTTTTTTTGGAGGAGGAGATCAAGTAAGTGGTATTTTCTCTTGCAGGTGACAACCAATGATTTTCTTTCAGAAGTGTTGGGATATTGTGAAGGAGGGTTTTATTGGGGCTGCTATGGAATTCTAGGAGGACAAAGCACATTTGAGGGGTATTAGCAAAACAATGTTGGTGCTGATTCCTCAGAAGAGGGGTGTGCAGGAGTGGACTGGTTTCAGACCCATTAGTTTGCTGAATAATACATACAAAATAATTGCTAAAGTGCTGGTCACATGGTTAGAAAGGGTCATGGATGGTATTATTAGTGGGTAGTAGGGGGCCTTCGTTAGGGGGAGACACATCCAGGAGAATTTATTTGTTGCTCATGAGTGCTTACATGCTATGAAGCTACATAGAAAGATGAGAGTTGTCCTGAAGCTGGATTTTGAGAAGGCTTATGACTTAGTGAATCGGGAATGTATCTTTCAGGTGCTTAATAAAATGGGTTTCCATCACTCTTGGGTCTCCTGGGCTAGAGAGTGTGTCTCTTCTACTTCCTTTGTTATCCTTATCAATGGGCAACCTTCTTCTTATTTTGCTAGTGGGAGAGGGCTTTGGCAAGGAGACCTTTTGCCCCCGTTTCTTTTTGTTCTAGTGACTTAGATCTTGAGCAGGCTTTGGATGACAGCAGAAGCGACAGGTGTAGTGGAAGGTTTCTAGACCGGTCATTCTAGTAACAACATTTCTCATATTTAGTATGTTGATGACACTATCCTATTTCTAGTAGATGAGGAGAATTAGTTGTTTGATGCTAGGTTGATCCTAGAGGTGGTTCAGGATATCAATGGACTGATGGTCAACTATGGCAAAAGTCACATTGCAGGGATCAACTTGGAGGACACTGCCCTTAGACATGCATCTTCCATTCTTGGTTGCCAGATTGGGGACTTTCCATTCACTTATTTGGGCCTTCCTCTTACTCTAGGAGCTCTTCATTGTAGGGATTGGCAGCAGGTGGTGCAGAGATTTGAGTTTAGGTTGGCAAGTTGGAAGGCTAGGTTTCTATCCTATGGGGGTTGTTTGGTTTTGTGCAGATCAGTACTGGATAGCCTGCCAGCTTATTCTCTCCATCTTCAGAATTCCGAAGATAGTGGCCAAGAAACTAGAATTGATTCAGGCAAGATTTTTTGGGCATGGTAGTGTTGATTATGGAAGGGGTTGGCATGACATTTCTTGGGATAGAGTGAGCAGAAGCAAGGAGGCTGGTTGTGTGGGTATGCGAAACATTAGAGATTTCAACTTGGCGCTTTTATGCAAATGGCTTTTGCAGCTAGGCACAGAGGATGGTGGCTATGGATATAGCTGATACACAGAAGTATGACACTTAGGTCAGGTTTGGGACCTTTATGTGCCTTATATGCACATTGTATCCCCTATTTGGAGAGACATTTTTTAGTGTGTTCATGTCATTAGAGTCAGTGTTCGATGCAGTTTGGGAAATGGTCAGAGATATAGATACTCCTTTTGGCATGATAGATGGAGTGGAGATTTTACTATTGCTGAGGAGTTTCCTAGATTATATGCTATTGCGGGGGCACCGGGAACTTTGGTGGACCAGTCTTTTGATGTGCAACTGATGGGGGGGAGGGGGAGGAGGAAATTTGGGCTTCAATCTTTAGAAGGCACCTCACTCTCGTGGAGATGGACCAGCTTCAGCTTCTCTTTCAATCTCTGCTATAGGTCAGTATGAATGCCTCTGCAAAAGACAGTTGGAGGTGGAGATGGAACTCCATAGGTCGTTTCTTGGTTAGATTGGCCTACTCCTTTATCTCAGATGGAGGTCTATGTCACTCTGCCACTCCCCATGTACCAAAAGCCCTTTCAAGGTCAAGCTGCTGATTCGGAGGATCTCCATGGACGACTACCGATGTGTGATAGACTATCAACTTTCCTTCCAACCATTTCCACGGGCTACTGCCTATGCGGAGAAGAGGAGGAGAATCTGGACCACTGCTCATTTATTGCCCTTTTGCTTACGATATATAGGTGAGGTTTGGCTCGATCTTCCAGCAGACATTGTGCCATTTTGAGGGGGTTCATCAGCTCCTACTCAAATGGAACAGGAAATGGACGCTAAAGGATGACTCAATTCTGTGGCGGCTAGTCCTTCATGCCACTCTTTGGGCTATTTGGAGTGAAAGAAATAGAAGAATCTTTAAGAGGGAGTCAAGGTCGGAAGATAGGACTTTCTCCTCCATTTGTGAGATGGTGGTGTTTTGGGCAAGGCATCTTTGTAATCTGGAAGAGCATAATTCCTCTATCTTCCTTTCTTTGGGCTGTTAGAGATACTTTCTTTTTGGAATTTTTGGTATGTGGGGGATCATATTTGTAATTTGCTCGCACTATCCTGGTGTGCAATTGTATAGGGGTATTGGAGGGGGGGGGGTGTTCTTTTTGGGGCTTTTTTTTGACCCCCTATACATGCACATTCTCCTTTTCTATCTATGGTACTACCCACTTTCAAAAAAATGTGCTTGAACAAAAGGTTCCTTTTCCTTTTTCATATTTCCATTTGAACGGTATGCAGAGACATGTCTTGTATAGCATCAGTATGACGTTCATGTTCTTTATGATAATCATAATACATTTAATTGGCTCTATTTCATGAATCTTGTGGTCTTTTTTATCTGGTAATACAACATTAAAATTGACCTTGTTTCAGATGAGGATTGCTTCATTTATGCAATGGTTAGCTTGATTTTTTGTTCAGCATTTCTAATTTTAGATTTAATGGAATTAACTACAACTAAGGAATATAACTGGAGAAGAAACACCTATCTACTCCTCTTCCTCTTACTCTTACACCAGCAGTCCCATCCCATTTGGAACCATGAAGATGTCAAGCAGGACATTGAAGCCTTTGTTGAGGTCCACTATAGCCGGGCTAGTGAGCTTGTAAGTTACTGAATGGGGATAGAATGGGCTGTCATCAACCAGGCATGTGCATTAATCTTTGAGTGCCACTTCATTGATCAATATCCAAATGAAACCTGTTGGCAAAAGCCATTTAGTGCCACATCTGGTACTGATGAGCCACTTTGTGCGTATAACAGTTATGAGCCTCTCCACCTCTCCACCTTACAACTCAAGTTATCTGGAGCTTTGGTTTAGCGGATCTGTGTACTAATGTGGAAGCAGAGCCACATTCACTCTTTTGGTTCCCCCAATTCTTTTTGGCATTATGTTTTCGTCATTTGTTGTACAACTTCACCTGGGTTTGGTGGGGGGGGGGGGGGTTGGCAAAAGCTGTTTCCCACATTGAGTATTCATGAGTTATGATCAGTGTCAGATCTTGATTTTGACAGATATCTTTTTGTACCTTCCTCAAGTTTTGCAGAAAAGTGTGCATGTTAATCATAGATACCGGAAGATACATCATCTCCACTAACACTTTCTCTCACCTAGGACTGCTACAGTTGATCATTAAAGCCCCTTAATGAGTCTCTTGGATGAATGTTTAATGCTAGCTGGATCCCTTACATGAGCCAAATAAAACATTACTTCCTGATTATCTTTTATTAAAAGGACAATGGAGAAATAAATGCTCAACAATATTCCTAAACATCACACTTATCCTTATATGGAGTAGGAATTCTCTGGCTTATTGTCTTTCAGCACAGGTTCCTAGTGAATTTTTATATTTGTTTCGCCCCTGCTTCTTATGGGAAGACTCTGTTCACTTCGTATCTTTATATATATGGATAAATGTATAATACTGCAGTTTCCTTTTTGTGTCATTTCTGTAAAGCATTGTTTATAACATGCCACTATCTATTTGCTTACAGGTGCAGGATCCCAAGGAGAATGAGAAGTTGTGTGTATTTCTCATTGAAAAGGCATTATGCAAAATTTCCACAGGAAGGAAAGAGATACTTACAATAATTGATCTAAGAGGGTTTTGTACAGAAAATGCGGACATTTCATTTCTAAGATTCCTGGTATTTATTCTTTAACTACTCTCAACCATGCTATTAGGTCTTTCAGTCCACATTAATTTTCCATTTGTTTGGCCTTTATCATGTGCACATGTATCGCTTTTGTTGATTTCACCGTTTATTCCTGATCTTTGATGTGGGATCACATAAGATGCTTGAACACCAATGTTATTAGGAAATTCTTTGATATGATGCAGTGAATTATGGATATTTCTTGTCTTGCACAAAACATGTTTTGGGGCTTTGTGGAACATGCAAAATTTCTCTTTAAAAAAAGAAAAGAAAAGATAATGATGATGTTCATTTTTGGGCGTGTGGGCGAGCCAATTTGTTTAACAGACAAATTTCTAATTCGCTTGATACGGAGAATTTGCATGTCCATTCATTGGACAATTGCACCTATATTTTGGTGTATTTATTCAGCGCAAGGTTTGCCATATCGGATCTCAAGTTTGTCTCAGAAGGGTCGAAGAGAAGAGATGTTGGAGAGATCTCGATAAAATCTCAGGAGATCAGATCTCGGGATCCCGAGAAAATTCATATATGATGACAACAATAAAATTGATTCCTAGATAACATAGATAATTACATATATTCTCAACAATGGATAACACAATTTCACATCAATATCATAAAATAAATACATTAAACAAAGTCAATCCATATAAATAAAAAGATCAATGGTGCACATAAATTAACATATGTCCATCGCACAACAAAAGTACATAAAACAAAGTCAATATAGATCTATGATACAAATAGTGGCCAATTGGATGTCCAAATAAAGATACAGTGAAGAAATCTGTCAACAATAAGTCAAATTGTCAAATGCATATGTGAATTCCTCAAGAGACTAAGTGCTGTCAGTAGGAGAGTGAGCCTCTTGGATAAGTCACATGTACATTTGATTTATTTCACGAGATTTTAGATTTTTAGTGTTCTATATGATTTATTCGAAGTATGAAAGTTTTAATTAGACCAAACTATGAGGGATTAAAAAGTCGGCATTTTGATGGAATCTCCATAATCATGATTTTCTTCTTCGATCGGAGAGTTGACTTTTTATAGGTAAGAGATATGATTTTTTCTGATATTTTTATTGGATTCAAATGAGGGGTACTTCCTTATTTACATGTAATATCTTAAGTAAATTAAATATTTACTTAAATGATATTTAGGGACATAAGGTACTAATCCATGCATCATAGGCCGAAGGTTCAACCATGAACATGAATCATAGGGCATCTCGGGCATCTCGTTTCTCAGGGACTCGTTAATACCGAGATTTTCACGAATCTCGTGAGATTGCATTCCATGATTCCGCGTATTTATTTTATTAGGTGATTTGGGATTGTGTACTGTACCTTTCCCCACCGACCAAGATCAGTGTTAATTTACATCGAGATGACCTCGAACACCTTTGATTCTCTGGTAAACACCTTTTGTCTCTATTTGTTGTGACAATATTGATCTTGATGATCATCCTTTATGAATACATACTCTTGCAAAGAAATTTGAAGTCTTCATTACTTGTACACATGTAATTTGAATTACAACTTGTCTTGTAAGACCTTTACAAATGTGGCCAACTATATAATCGGGTCTTCAGAATTACATTTGGTCACGCTCGGACCACTTTGAATTTGCTTCTATTGCAATCAGACCATTGACTTTGAAATTCATCACGATCGGACCGTTGGATTTGAACTTCATCACAATCGGATCGTTGGATTTGAACTTCATCATGATCAGACCATCTGATCGCCAAGATGATCACTGTCGGCTTATTGTATTTGCTCTATGGTCACCATAATCCGTTTGACTGTAATAGGACCTTTAAGTGGCCTTATTGGGTATGGACCCTTTCAGGGGGTTTTATTGCAATTTGCACTCTTTTAGGGTATTTATGCATTTTCCTATCATTTCTGGATATTTCTACAACTTTCTACCCTTTTTTGGATATTTCTGCAATTTTTTTACCCTTTTTGGATTTGCAGTTTTCCACCTTTTATGGGTATTGCTGTAGTTTTCCACCTTTTTTGGAAATTTCTTCAATTTTCTACCCCTTCTGTGTATTTCTGTAGTTTTTCACCCTTTCTGGGTATTTTTGTAGTTTTCCACCCTTTTTGGGTATTTTTGCAACTTTGCACCCTTTTTGGGTCTTTCTGTCATTTTTTGGCATCCCCAAGGTCTCTTATGTCATTTCTTAACTTCTCTAGATATGTTCATCATTTCTTGACTTCGCTTGGGTATTTCCGCAATTTCTTGACTTTTCTTGGGCTTTTATGTCATTTCCCAACTTCTCGGGGGTTTTTAGTCATTTCTTTGCATTTCCATGGATTTCTACCATTTTTTGACCTTCTCGTGCTTCTCTACTTTGTTGGCATTCTTTGACATTTGTGCTATTTTCGGTGTTTCTGACTCAAGAGAGTATACGTCGTTTCAGATAAATGACGTGGGTCTCGCTCCACCGAGTTGGCGGAAAGGCATGAGCATTGTGTAGTTTCCTCCCTTTGAAGGAACTTTTCTACAATTTTCACCCTTTGGAGGGTGTTTCTACGATTTTCCCTAACACAAGGGTATTTCTGCAATTTTCTTGTCTTTCTGAGACTTTTCTGCAATTTCTATCCCTTGGAGGGATTTTTCTATAATTTCTTGCCTTTCCAAAGCTCTTCTGCAATTTCTACCCTTTTGAGGGATTTTTTGTAATTTCCATCCTAGGACTTTTCTGCAATTTCTGTCCATTGGAGGGACTTTATTGCAGTTTCTACTCTTTGGAGGGTTTTCTGAAATTTCTGTGTTTTTAAGGACTCTTATGCAATTTCCACTCTCTCCAAGGATTTTTCTACAGTTTCCTACCCTTCAAGGATGTTTCTACAACTTCTTGTCCTTGCGGGGACATATACACAATTCCTATCCTTCTGAGGGTTTTTCTGCAATTCTCTATTCTTCTGAGGACGTATATGCAATTCTTACCCTTTGGAGGGTATCCCAATAACAAGGTTTGTCGTACCGTACCGTGCTAGCCCCGGACATGGTAGATTCTATGCAATTTATTTTGTTATTTATTTATTATTTTATTTAGAACTGTATAGTTCGGATCGAAATGTACCGCACCGGTACGGTTGGATCCATATTGTGCTAGGGCGAACTCAACATGGTTGAGTCGCCCGGCACGACAACCTGCCCTATAATTTTCCCCGACATAGGGATATATGTTTCTGCACTTTCTATCCTCTTGAGGAATACTTCTGCAATTTCTACCCTTTGGAGGGTATTTCTGCAACATTTGTCCCTTTAGGGACTCTTCTATAGTTTCCACCCTTTGGAGGGTATTTATGCAATTTCTATCTTTTCGAGGACCTTTCTACCATTTTCCTTCCTTTTAAGGTCCTTTTTGCAATTTCCATCACCCTCCAAGGACTTTTCTACAATTTTTCTCTTTTGAGGGACTTTTCTACAATTTTCCCCTCTCTAAGGATTTTACTGTAATTTTGGTCCTTGCCGAGGGTTTTTGTGCAATTCTCCCCTAAACAGGGATTTATTTGCAATTCTTTCCTTAAACAAGGGCACTCTTGTAATTTTCCCTAAAACAGAGACTTGTGTGTAATTTTCCCCACAACGGGGGGTTGATCTGCGATTTTCCTCCAAATAGGGGCTTCTTTGCAGTTTCCCCTTGAACATTAGGGCTTTCTCACTTAGTCTTCAAGAGACCATATGGATAAAGCTTGGCCTTTGCAAGGTCTTTTATATAAAGTTTAGACAACTTGGCAAATAAGCCTCCATGAGAGACTTTTATGTAAAATGCCAAGGACCAGCAAGAGATCTACGACCTTTCTTCTTTGTAACAAACAAACAAACAATCCCCCAAAGGCGGTCTTCTTCTCCGAAGCTCTAAGCCCAAGTCTTCAAGCTCTTCTATGTTCTTCTTGGCTTTGCCCTCTTGCCCTCCTTATATAGGAGTTGGAAGGAGGAGGGCCATCGACCATGTTTTGCAACAAGGACCATCTGCCAAGTTTGAATATATATATTTTTATTTTTTTAGAGGGGAAATGTGGGCGATGGGCCTCTCCATTGTGAGAAAACCCCACCGAGGGAGGGTTCCCTTAGTGGGGTGTTGGAACGCGGATGTTTCTTTTGTTTTCGAAAATGAATTTCGCCCCGGAGGGTTCCTGTTCATTGTTCGTTTTTTGCTTTCTTTTGCGGGCGTGCTAGACTGTTTACAAGAAACAGACAAAGAGATTTATTTTATGAGGGATATTGGGTGCGAACCCTGATACCCTCGAATTTCATTTCATTTATTTATTTTTTCCGCGTGCGCTCGCGTTCAGGGCTATTAGAGTGATCGTGTACTGGACCGTTCCCCACCGACCGAAGTCGATGTTTCATTTACATCGAGTATAACACTCGAATACCTTCGGATGCGTAATGTTTGTTAAAAGACCATATGCCGAAATTTAAAGAAAACAGATGACAAATAAATTTCCACAATTTTATTCAAGTATGCATTTGTGCCATTGACATTTATGCTCACAACGGGGTGTATGTGCCTCCGTTGGGCGTTTACATGGTAATGAGTACATTTGTGTTACCAATGGGGTGTTTGTGCCTCCGTTGGACAACATGCCTCTACGTGTGTCGTTTCATGACACCGGAGGGCTTAAACATGCGCCTCTACGTGTGTCGTTTCATGACACCAGAGGACTTAAACATGCGCCTCTACGTGTGTCGTTTCATGACACCGGAGGACTTAAACATGTGCCTCTACGTATGTCGTTCCATGACACCGGAGGACTTAAACATGCGCCTCTACGTGTGTCGTTTCATGACACCGGAGGACTTAAACATGAATGCTGGGAGTCATATGACAACCTGTGGTGTCTTCTCACGGACGAGGCGCAGGAGGGCCCGAACACGGAGGACAGCACACCACGGGACGCCAAGGACTTTCTCCCGAGCACGTGCGGCCTATTTTAAGCTCGCGCACGGATAGCTCTCTTAGCAGTGGGCTGGTGAGCGTATGGGCCTAACGGCGTGTCTTTTGCAAGCTTGTAGGCATTTGGGCGTGTCTTTGCAATGGGGGTATGGCCCCCTATTTATAGGATTTGGGGAGGGCATACCGACGGGGGTACCCGCCCGGCGGAGGCTTGGACGGCACGAGCGTCGAGGCGGAGCGAACCGACGGAGACGAGTGTGCGAGAAGCCGGACTGACGGGGGTGCCCGCCAGTCAGGGCCCCTGACCGGCGCCCCCTCCTGCTGGTGGCCCCCTGGCTGGCGGCCCTGTTTGGGGGCCGAACCGGCGGCCCCCCCCCCGCCAGTGGGGGGCCCGAACGGCGGCCCTGTTTGGGGGTCGAACTGGCGGCCCCCCCCCCCGCCAGTGGGGGGCCCGAACCGGCGGCCCTGTTTGGGGGTCGAACTGGCGGCCCCCCCCCCCCCGCCAGTGGGGGGCCCGAACCGGCGGCCCCCCCCTGCCAGTGGGGGGCCCGAACTGGCGCCCCCTCCTGGCTAGCGTGGGGGGGCTGACTGGCGGCCTTGTTTGGGGGCCGAACCGGCGCCCCCCCCCCTGCCCACGGGGGCCGAACCGGCGCCCCTCTTGGCTGGCGAGGGGGGGCTGACCGGCGGCCCCCCTGTTGGGGGGACCGAATCGGCGGCCCTGCTGGGGGGGCAAACCGGCGGCCCCCCTTGCTGGAGGGGGGCTGACCGGCGCCCCTCTTGGGGCTTGGCTTTGGCCCACCACCTCTATATAAGACGGTGGGGCCTTCTTCTTCCACGTCTTCTGCGTATTTTTCGGGAGAGAGCTCTGTGGGCCTCCCGTACTTGGTTTGTTGGTTGACGGCCGTGCCGTGCACGTGCACACGTGCGTCGCTTGTGCTTCTTCGGCCGTCCCACGTGCGTTTGTCCCCGTTTTCTGGAGGCACGTGCATTTGACTCTCCCGAACCCTTCGGCTTCGGGTGCGGCTTCGAACGTTGATCCGGACGCGGGGTTTCTGGCACCCGGGGTACGTACTCTTTGTCGTCGATGGACTTCTCAGGCATCTCGCTTTCGAATCACCCCGAGTTGATGCAAGTACTCGGACTCGCTTGTCTTCGATGTCCGAGCGAGGGATCGGGAGTTTGTTCCCGGTTACCTCAGGGCGTGTTTGTCGCCCGGGGTTTGTTTAAGCCCCGATATTTTTCGGGTTCAACAAATGCCCCCCACGGGATATCCGTCGGAGACGAAGGCGACGGCGGGTATCCCGTGGCGCCTCTGAAATGCATTTCTTTTCCTTCGCGTTTGCTCTTCCCCGCCTTGTTGCAACGTCCTTTTGTCTGACGGTTGCGCTATTTGTTTAACAGGGTCGACGATGCCTCGCAAGGGTCGCGACAAGAGCGGCAAGAGCGGCCATGGCAGCAAGGCGCCGCGTCGCACGGAGGATGATGTCGAGCGGACGGACGATCCCATGCCGTGCTTCACCCTTTCTCCGGTCCGGGTGGAGGACCTGGATCGGCTTGAGGGCGGCGCTGGGCCGTGCGTCCGTGGTCCACTGGAGGAGCCTTCGCCCGTTGAGGGCATGGTGGACGTTAGCCGAATAGATCGTAGCGGCTTGATTTACCGCTACCGGAGGGGGGGGCTGCTACCCGAAGCATTTCCCGCTGGATGAGCATCTTCTCCCGTTCATCCAGAACTTCATCCCGGCCAACTGGGACGGCCCCGCCGGCCTTCTTGCTACTGAGCGGACACAACTGGAGCGGGCGATCTTGGCCGGTCGCGACAGCATGATGGGGACCTGCAGCTCGCATTACCCCAGCTTTCCTCTCGACTACGACGCGCAGGCGCATTTCCCTGACGCGACGTTGCTGGGGTCATTTGGCCCCGAACCGGCCCGCCGCGTGACGGAGATACAACTTTCTCGGGGCCTGTGGGAGGTGCACGGGCTTCCCAAGACCGGCGCCTCTTTTACCGGGCACACCTTGCCGCCTTCGAGCCGCGATTTCGTGCAGGATGGCTATGACCGGTCGTGCTTTCTTGACCGGATCATGAGTGGAGGGGTCGCCAGCTGGTATGACCGGTGGTCCGTTGTTTCGTCGCACCGCTTCCGCTTTGGCGTGACGGAGTGGTTGATGGGTATTTTATACCACTACCACACGATGCTTGAACGGGTCGGCATTCTTCAGGCCGTTGTTGCTGCTCTCCACGGCTATCCTTGCCATCCCGGGCTTCTGCAGGCCCTGGCGGAGAGGTTCAACCGGAGGTTTAATACCTTCGGTGTTGCAGAGGGGGAGACCTGCCTTGACTTATGGGCCCTGCACAGGATCTCCGGTCTCCCGATTTTTGGCCAGTTCTACGAGGAAGTCTGCCTGAGTGACTTGGACAGGGATCAGTCTTCCGGTTCTGGCTCTTATCTTTTGTTCCACAGCTTTCGCTATTTGGCTAGGGTCTGGCGTGACCTAGCCAGATATGGGAGGAGTGACTGCCCCAGTGCTTCGAAGGGGACAGTGAGGGTGAGCTGTGACGCATGGATCCGTTTCTTCTACAACGGACCCTTTTGCTTTCACAAGGAATTTGCCGGCGACAGCTATGATCCAGCATCTTATATGCGGCTGACAGTGCATCTGGATGACGGCGCCAAGTATTTTTACGCGCCTCGGGGTGTCAACTGGAACTCGAGGCGGCTCCCAGACCGTACCCACTTGGCAGCCTATCTCGTATATTGGCTATGCACCTTTGTCCTCCCGTTTGGGGAGGAGGGGAACATCAGACTGGAGGTTATCTATCCGGCCTGCGTCTTAGCTGGCGGCGTGCGGCTAGCTTTGGCCCCGGTAGCTCTGGCCAACATTTTTCACGGCTTGGGCGATCTTACCACGAGCCCTTCTCCTCGCGACAGAAGCGTCACTTTGGCAACGCATTATCTGGGTGCTTGGGCTGGTCTTCTATTGCCGGAGTTGTGCTACAATATCAGCCTGGAGAGCCCCTCCATGCCACTCATCTTCATGTTCCGGAACCGTCCGGAGCGAGAGCAGCGGAAGCAATTGAGCGAGGCACGTCGACGACTTTCTTTTGTGCCGACAGCCGGGCAGCCGGGGCTTGACCTTGCATGTTGCTCGCGTGACTTCAGGCCCTGGGCGGAGGAAGGCCAGGGAGGCCGGGTTTATCATCTTCTTCATCATGCTGCGCCAGATGCTTCATTTCGCAAAGATTGGCTCTGTTGCATTCGCCCCAACGTCTTGCTTTTTCGCAAGGGGAGCTTCCTTTTTATGGAGCCGTATTTTCCGCACCGCTTCGCCCGCAACTTTTGGTATGACCAGGATGTGCCTCCGAACGCTGATTTTGCGCTGTCTGTCCGGGCGTATAAGGGCCCGGACCGTCACCTGGTAGCCTCCAGCTGGTGGTGCTATTTCATCAGGCGCGACCCGTCAGCCGAGTTCTTCATCCCCGAGCTGCGGTATGAGGGGCGAGTGGGCATCTTTTATGCCCGGTGGTGGACCCGGCACAACCAGGTGTTCCGGGAGCGCGCCGAGGAGATCAAGACGGCAGAGAGAAAATATTTGTCCCAGGCGGGCGCCCCCGTCTCCACAATCGCGCCAGAGTTTCTCCGAAAAGAGTTCGCGAATATTGCTGAGACGGTGACGACCATGGGTCGCCGTCGTGCGATAGCGCAGGCGGCTAGTTCGGCCGATAGCGAGGTTTTTGTGGGGGCTCTGAAGCCCCTGTCGCGCCCGGAGAGCAGCTTGGTGGCTTCCGGGGACCGCAGGGAGCCGCCTCTTGTTTACTTTTGGTGGCGTCACTTCTTGCTGGACTGCGGCTACCCCGTGGACGCGGCGCTTAGCAGTCCCATCCTCCCGAGTGTATCGCGGGCTTGGGAGCGACACCTTCGGCACTCCATCATTCGCGTCGGGCCGAGGGAGCATATTAGCTGGATTGAGAGCGGCACCACCCTGCGGCATTTATGGAGTGCAATTGCCGAGGCGGGTAAGGCTGTGAAGGTCCCTTTTGACCGGGTGGTGCTCCCGTCAACATTTTCCGAGGCCCCACGCGGTATGTAGCCTTCCTTTTCATGAGTTTGGCTTATATTTTCTTGACTTCAGCGTGCTGATTTGGGCTCTCCTCCCTTTGTTGGCTTGAGCAGAGAGCTTTATTCCTCCAAAGGAGATGCCGAAGCGTGACGCCCCGCCGGCCCGGAAAAGGCACGCGAGCAGAGAGGCCGGTCCTTCGCGGTCGGCGGCTCGAGGGAAGACCCCCGACCCTCCTTCTCCGGCTGGGGCTGGTGGGTTTTCACATCCCTCCTTCGCCTTCTTCCCCTCTTTCTTTTTTTCTTTCTAACGAGGGATCTGCCGTTTGCATTTTTTTTTTTTTTTTGCACAGGCACGTCGACCTCTGGGGGCGACGAGTTAGCGGAGAACATTCTGCGGGAGGATGTGGCTCCTCAGGGCGACGAGGATTACAATCCCACGTTTGATGGGACGCCCTGTCCTGAGGGAGCAGATGTTCCCCCGGTAGCTTCTACCGAGCCGGGTAGGATGCGCACCATCTTCTTGAGTCGGCTTTGTTTGCCCTTTTTACTTATTTGGCCAACATGGTGCTCATATGTGGCTCAAATATGTTTCGCCCTTGTTTCTTTACAGGGTACGTTCCGGTGGAGGTCGCTGTCGCAGAGGGCATTGAGCACTCGGTTCAGGCTGCACTGGTTACAGGCGAGATTCCCTCGCTACAGGCCATTCAGGACCTGTTGCTGTCTGGGTCGGAGATGGAGTTGCCGGCTCTTCTGACTTTGCTCCGGGCATACTCGAGGGAGGGGGTTGGCAGCGAGCCCTGCACAGCGCGAGTAAGGGATCCCCACTCCTCTGGCCCCGCCTTTTCGCTATTTCTGCTTTTTCTTTTATGCAGCAAATGACCTTTGCCCTCTTTGTATTTTAGTGGCGATTACTTCCGCGGCTGTGCTTCCTACCGCTTCTCCGCCGGAAGATGGCGAGGTGGCCCAAGGAGTAGCCGGGGACACCGATGGTGGGTGCGACAAGAAATGGAAAGAAGGTTGGAGGAATTGTCCGACCTAGAAGGCAAAAGGTTGGAAGCATACAAACATCTCCAATCCTATCAAGCCCGCATGACTCGAGCCTACGACAAGCTGGTCAGGCCTCGTGTCTTCAAGAAAGGTGACCTCGTCATGGTCAAACAAAGAGAGGTCATGGCAGGCAAATCAAGTGGTAAACTCCAGCCAAACTGGCGCGGACTGTACGTGGTCACCGGAGTGTATGAAGGCGGGGGATACACGCTGGCAACACATGCCGGCGATCGCCCCTTTCCACCACTAAATGGCAAGCATTTGAAAATGTACTTTGCCCCTGAGCATGAATTCCCCGGGCAGCAGCCCTCCGATCCCCTTATAGCCGAATCAGGCTAGGGTTGGGCGCATGCACCCATTTCAAAAAAAAAAAACAACAAGGGAAGGGACTGAAAATAGACAGGTCCCGGCTGACTTGGTCACTCCCCAAAAAGGGGTGCCTAAGGGCAAAAGAGCCTATGTATGAAAAAAAGAGAGAGAGCCTATAGAAAAAGAGGGAAGAGAAATTTTTTTTTTTTTTCCCCTCTATGAATTATGTTCTCCTTCTTGGTCAGCAAACCATTCTGGTCGACCAAGTCAAACCCTTTAGCCAGTAAACCCCCAGAAGGTCGGCTAAAACCTCCTCCTTGGTCAGCAAACCGTCCAGGTCGACCAAGTCAAACCCTTTAGCCATAAACCCCCAGAAGGTCGGCTAAAAACTCCTCCTTAGTCAGCAAACCATCCTGGTCGACCAAGTCAATTCCTTAGCCAGTAAACCCCCAGAAGGTCGGCTAAAAACTCCTCCTTGGTCAGCAAACCATCCTGGTCGACCAAGTCAAACCCTTTAGCCAACAAACCCCCAGAAGGTCGGCTAAAACCTCCCTCTTGGTCAGCAAACCATCCAGGTCGACCAAGTCAAACCCTTTAGCCATAAACCCCCAGAAGGTCGGCTAAAACCTCCTTCTTGGTCAGCAAACCGTCCAGGTCGACCAAGTCAAACCCCTTAGCCATAAACCCCCAGAAGGTCGGCTAAAACCTCCCTCTTGGTCAGCAAACCATCCAGGTCGACCAAGTCAAATCCTTTAGCCAATAAACCCCCAGAAGGTCGGCTAAAATCTCCCTCTTGGTCAGCAAACCATCCAGGTCGACCAAGTCAAATCCCCTAGCCAAGGTTCCTCAACCTCGCTTCCGATTTCAAAAAAAAAAAAGAGCAAAAAAAGAGGGACTAAAAAGAGATGTCCCAGCGGACTTGGTCGCTCCCCAAAAGGAGTGCCCAAGGGTAAAAATGCCTGAAATCCAGCTGAGGTGAAAACCCGAAAGGGCGCCTCAGGCAAAAATGGATAACCCCTCAACGCGAAAACCCGAAAGGGCGCGTTGGAAAAAGCTAGAGGGGGCTGGCTTCTGTGAAAACCCGAAAGGGCGCAAGAGTCAGTAATAATAATAAAAAAAAAATCAATCAAAATCAAAATCAAAATCAAATCATTACTTGTCAAGGCAGGTTTCGCGCAGCCAGTAAACAAAATGCTGGGCTGTGCCCCTATTATGCTTGGTAGGTAAACCAGAATGGTAGATCAAGCCATTTTCCTTTGACCAATAAACCTCCGTGGTCGGTCAAACCTAAACCCTTAGCCAGAAAACCCCAAGAAGGTAGGCTATCCCTCTTTGACCAATAAACCTCCGTGGTCGGTCAAACCTAAACCCTTAGCCAGAAAACCCCAAGAAGGTAGGCTATCCCTCTTTGACCAATAAACTTCCATGGTCGGTCAAAACCTAAGACCCTTAGCCAGAAAACCCCAAGAAGGTAGGCTATCCCTCTTTGGCCAATAAACCTCCATGGTCGGTCCAATCTAAACCTTTAGCGAGCAAACCCCAAGAAGGTAGGCTATCCCTTTGACCAGCAAACCTCCATGGTCGGTCGAACCCAAATCCTTAGCCAGCAAACCCCAAGAAGGTAGGCTATCCCCTTTGACCAGCAAACCTCCGCGGTCGGTCAAATCAAACCTAAATCCTTAGCCAGAAAACCCAAAGAAGGTAGGCTATCCCCTGTTTGACCAATAAACCTCTGTGGTCGGTCAAGCCAAACTCTTTAGCCAGCAAACCAAAGCGGTAGGCTAACCGAAATTCCCTTAGCCAGCAAACCGCAATGGTGGGCTAAATCCAAATGGGAGATCCCATGATCAATGGCCCCAGGGTCCGGCCCCGGGCCCTAGCAAAAAAAAGAGGAAAAAGAAAAGAAAAAAGGGACTAAAAATAGAGATGTCCCGGCAGACTTGATCATCCTCCAAAAAGGGATGTTCGAGGGCAAAAAGGCCTCACACCCAGCTGAGGTGAAAACCCGAAAGGGCGCCTCGGGCAAAAATGGGTAACCCCTCAGTGTGAAAACCCGAAAGGGCGCACTGGAAAAAGCTAGAGGGGGCCATCCCCGGCGAAAACCCGAAAGGGCGCTTGGAATGGTAATATGAAAAAGAAGATGAAAAAAAAATCATCATCAAATCAAAGTTGGGTTGCTGGACAAAGCCCCGAGAAGGCCAACCCCGGCACCCAAAATGTTGCATCAGATCTTGAGGAATGCCACAAATGCAAAATTCAAGCAAAAGATGCCGAGAGCAGGCCTGGGAAAAGCCAATAAGGCAAATCTCAGGAAGAAGAAATACAAAATCAAGGCCGAAGAGCAAAGCCAGAAGAGGCAAGCCTCCCCGACTAAGGATCAAACTCTGGTTGCTGGACAAAGCCCCGAGAAGGCCAGCCCCGACACCCAAGATGTTGCATCAGATCTGGAGGAATGCCAGAAATGCAACGTCCAAAAGACATCGCTCGAACCTACCGGTCCGAGAAACCGAGTAGAGCGCAGGACAAGTCAAGCCAAGAAACACGGCGTCCAAAAGGAGGAGTCCCAAATAAGACCCTCAAAAGGTTACCTGAGTGCAGACGAAGATTGCAACGATGTCAAAGAAAGGCATTGGCAGTAATCTAAAGTTTGTCATTCCTTGAATACAAGGTGCCCGAGACAAGCCCTCGGGGTAGCTGATGAAATACATACATCGGCTGAAAGCAAAAAGGGACGAGAGGAACTATGGAGCCCCCTCCCTCTCACGAAGAGGCATGGGGTCCTCCCCGAAGATCCGCCAGACTCGCCTGAAGAGCCAATAGCTGGTCTGGGAATCCGCACACTCCTGTTCCAAGGCGGTCGCCGCTGCCTCGGCCTCCGCCGCCCCCCCTCGGTCAGCGCCTGGTATGCGGCCTGACGATCGGCAAGACACTTCGAGGCCTCCTCAATCGTCCGCTGGAAGCCAATGATATCAGCATGGCATTGAGCGCAACCTGCCCTCAAGGTCTCGACGCGGCTGAACACGTCCCCTCTCTGTGAGCGAAGAGCCTCGAATCTTTGCTCTTCTAGAGTAACCTCTGCCGAGAGCTCCTGGATCTTGAGGCGGGTCGCCTCCTGGCATCGCTGCTGCACCTCGTCCCAAATAGCGTCAACGGCAGCCATCCAAGGGTCTCGTGGGAAGCCCATCAAGTGATAGGCGCGGGTATTCCGGTAAAGGAACCCCCGCACCCTTTCAAGGCATGGGGGGCTACTCTCCTCCATGGCAGACCGCGCAAGCCCCATCAGGGTCTCCAGTATGCCGCCCTTGTCCACCATCTGGATGCTTTGAGGCTCACTCGGCCAAAGAATGCCGTGGCTCGGGAAAGGGGGAAACCCCACAGGCGATGCTGCGACAAAAGGTGGCAGGGGCACATCGCCGCCAGCGGCTGTCAAAGGTAGATGAATGTCAGCACGGCGCAGGAGCAACGGGGCTACGACCAAAGAAAAGATAAGAGGGGCAGAAATACTGTCAAAGAATCGCCGGCCACCGAAAGAAGTGGAGCCGTCACGGCACCATGAGGGGCCCCTCTGCCACGGCCTGAGTCGCAGCCGAAGAAAAGACGGCCACTGAAGGACCCATCTCCATCATTTCCGCCACGATCTCGGCGCCACCTGCAGAAAGAATGAGCACGCGCGTCAAGCGGGATATTCCCCTTCGTCCCGGCGAAACCCGGGGTGAGCAATAAAAGAAGTCCGCCCTGGGCAAAAGCCCATACCATCGTCTTCCCCAACTGTCCTCTCTAGAACTTCACCCTCCTCCCGCGGGGACCTGGCGGGAAGCGCAGCCGGGGAGGTGATCGTCACTGCAAGAGGAAAATGAAGTCATTTACCGCTTCCTCGAAAAAAAAAGAGAGAGGAGGAAGAGGTGCAAAGGCGGTGTGGCGACTAAATGAAAAAACCAAGAGGTACTTACTCGCGCAATGCAAAGCCCGCGGCAAAGTTCCTCCCTCGAGCAGTCCCGGGGCAAAGTCCGAGAAACTGGGTAGCTCATCCTTGGGGCCGGAGACTAATAAACTATGAATCTCCTGGAGGGAGGGTGTCAACACAGCCCGATGCGCCGTGTCCTCACCAGCGGACGCCGCCCCCGACACGTACCCTGAGGAAGGAAATGAAGCGGTCAGATGTTCAAGCTCATAGCTATAACAATGCGCCCAGGGCAAAGGAGGCAAAGGCACATATATATATGTGTGTGTACATGTGTGCGCTTGCCGCTCGCTCACCTGGTTCAGGTGGAGACGCCTGTGGGAGCCCCGCCGTGTCTGGGGACGGCGTCCCATCAAACGTGGGATTATAATTGTCCTCGGCAGGAGGGGTAAGGCCCTCGCGCGGCGTTGCCCCGGCCACCTCCTCGCTCCCCGGAGTTTGCAAAGCTGCAGGAAGAGCGACAGCAGAATGAGAATCCCGATCAAAGAGGAAAGGAAAGAGGGGATGAAAAACTCCCCCATCTGGCGAAACAAAAGGCTAGGCCCACCTCCTCCAACCGAAGCGGAAGGCTCGGGGGTCCCCTCCTGAGCGCCCGGCGGCGAGGAGCCGGCTTCCCTGCTCGTACGTCGCTTCCGACTGCGTGAAGTGTCGGGCTTCGGCAGTGCCGCCAAAGGAATAAAACTCTCTGTTCAATCCAGAAGCAAGGGGAGCCCAATCAAAAAAAAAGGGAAGAAATGAGGGGAGAGAAAAGAAGAAAAGCACAAACAGACAACAACAACAATGAACAACGTACCGGTTGGCGCCTGGGAAAAGGGTGGTGGAAGCACCACCCGATCGAAAGGGACCTTCACAACCTTTCCTGCCTCGACAATAGCATCCCAGAAATGCTGCAAGGTGGTCCCGTTCTCGATCCAGCTAATAAACTCCCTTGGGCCGACGCGAGCAATTGAATGGCAGCGATGTCGCTCCCAAGCTCCCGACACGTCATGAGGGATAAAGGCAGAAAGTGCCGTGTCTACTTGGTACCCATAGTCCAGCAAGAAGTGGCGCCACCAAAAGTAGACGAGGGGCGGCCCTCCGCTGCCCCGAGAAGTCGTCGAACTGCCCTCGGGACGCGCCAGGGGCTCTAAAGCCTCGACGCGAGCTTTGCGTTCCGCTGGATCGGTGACCTGTGCCTTCGCGCGACGGCGGCCTACAGTCGAGACTTTCCCAACAAGCTCGGGAACTCCTGCCGGAGGAACTTCGACTCGATCGAAGAGACGGAGGCGCCCGCTCGGGACAAGTAAGCGCCTTTCGCCGCCTTCACCACATCGGCACGTTCCCGGAACGCCTTATTATGCCGAGTCCACCACCGGGCATATAGTATGTCCACGCGACCATCCCGCCGCTGCCCGGGGATGAAGAACTCCTGAGATGGGTCGCGTCTGATAAAAAAGCACCACCAGCTGGAAGCCACAAGATGCCGATCCAGGCCCCTGTATGTCCTGTCAGGGAGTGCAAAATCTGCATTGGGAGGTACAGCCTGATCGTACCCAAAGTTGCGTGCGAAACGGTGGGGGAAGTATGGCTCCATAAACAAAGACCCCCCTTTACGGAAGAGCAAAACGCCGGGGCGAATGCACCAGAGCCACTCCCTGCGGAAAGATGCGCTCGGCGCCGGATTGTGAGGGAGGCGGTAAATTCGCCCTCCCCTGCTCTCCTCGACATAAGGGCGGAAATCGCGCGAGCAGCAAGCGTGGTCAAGTCTCGACTCTCGACTGCCCCACCGATGGCACAAAGGAAAGTCGTCGGCGCGCCTCTTCTAATTGTCGCTGGTGTGCCTGCTCCGGGCGATTCCGGAACATGAAGAGGAGCGGCATAGAAGGATTCTCCAGGCTGACATTGTGGCATAGCTCGTGCAAAAGAAGACCAGCCCAGGCACTCAAGTAGTGCGTCGGTAAGACGATGCTTTTATCGCGAGGGGAAGGGCTCGTCGTCAAATCCCCCAAGCCGTGAAAGATATTAGCCAGCGTCGCCGGGGCCAGAGCAAGCTGCACACCGCTAGCAAAAAGAACAAGCCGGATAAATAACCTCCGGCCTGATGTTCCCTCCTCCCCAAATGGGACGACGAAGGTACTTAACCAGTACACCAGGTACGCCGCCAATAAGTCCGGTCGGAAAGCTGCTGGGATTCCAGCCACGACCTGAGGCGCGTAGAGATACTTCACGTTGTTCTCCAAGGTGATTGACAACTGCAAATAATCTGTGGGGTCGTAGCTCTCGCTGGCAAACTCCTTGTGAAAGCAGAAAGGCCCGTTGTAGAAAAAGCGGAGCCAAGCATCACAGCTCACCTCACAGTCCCTTTGGAAGCGCTGGGGCATTCATCTCTACCACACCGGGCTAGATCCCGCCAGACTTTCATTAAATAACGGAAGCTGTGGGAAAGAACGTAAGAGCCGGCGCCGGTGGACTGGTCCCGAAGGAGGTCATTCAAACACCTCCTCATAAAACTGGCCAGAGATCGGGAGACCAGAGATTCTGTGCAAAGCCCAAAGATCGAGGCATGTCTCCCGTCCGCTACGCAGAAGGTGTTGAATCTCCGGTTGAACCGCTCCGCCAGGGCCTGCAGCAGCCCAGGATGGCACGGATAGCTGTAAAGAGCGGCAACAACGGCATGAAGAATGCCAACCTGAGACAGCAGTGGATGATAGTGATAAAGAATGCCATCAACTACTCTGTTGCGCCGAAGCGGAAGCGGTGAGACGAAATGACGGACCACCGATCATACCAGCCAGGCCTCCTTACTCATAATCGGTCCAAGAAACATGACCGGTCATAGCCCTCCGACACGAACTCGGGGCCGGAAGGTAGTGGATATGCCCGGTGAAGGTGGGACCGGTCTTGGGCAGCCCGTGTACTTCCATAAGCCCTGTGCGAGCATGAGCTCCCTGACCCGGTTAACGGGTTCCGCGCCAAAAAGCCCCAGTTGGCTCGTCTCTGGAAAATGCGCCTGTGCAGTGTAGTCGATGGGAAAAGCTGGGGTAGTGAAAGCTGCAAGTCCCCATCATGCTGTCGCGGCCGATCAGAATAGCTCGCTCCAGCTGAGCTCGCTCGGATAAAAGGAGTCCGTCAGGACCCTCCCAGTTGACCGGAACAAAACCCTGGATAAAAGGGAACAAATGCTCGTCCAGCGGAAAATGTCCGGGATAATCGCCGCCTCTCCGGCAGCGTACCCCGGTCGGTCCGGTCCACTCGGCGCATGTCCACGACGCCCTCAAGCGGCGACGACTCCTTCAGAGGCCCGAGAGCGCATACCTTGACGCCCTTATCGAGTCGCTCCGGATCGTCCTCCCTCACCGGGGAAAGGGTGAAGTACGACATCGGATCCTCCGTTCGCTGCACATCACCCTCTGAACGACGTGATGCCCGGCTACTCTCCCCACGACGTTTGGTGGAACGAGGCATCGTCAGTCCTGCCAAATGAATTATTCAAACGTCAACGGACGTCACGACAAGGCAAGAGAAGGCAACTGCAAAGAAAAAAGATGCGTTTCCCAGGGGCCACGGGATACCCGCCGTCGTCTACGTCTCCGACGGATATCCCGTGGGGGGCATTTGTTGAACCCGAAACAAATCGGAGATTAAACAACCCCGGGTGACAAGATACACCTCGGGGAACCCGGAACGACCGAGGTTACGAGTTCAGAGTGCAGCGCACGCCCGAAGCACCGCGGGGACGGAACAAAGCGTACCTCGGACAGCGGAAATCCAGTGACCAGGTCTTCGTTCAAAGCCGCGCACGATCCCGATGCGTCAAGGACGATGAAATGCACGTGCCCCTCAAAAACGGGGACAAAGGCACGTGGGATGGCCGGAGACGCACAGACGATGCACGCGTGCACGTGCACGGCACGACCGTCAACCAACGAACCAGGCACGGGAGGCCCACAGAGCTCTCTCCCGGAAGAACTGGAGGAAATGGCCAAGAGGGTGGAGGCCCACCCCTATTATAAAGGGGGGCCGGGCGGTGGCACCCCCGCCGGTTCGGCAGGGGGCGCACCCCCGGCGGTTCGGCGGGGTGCACACCCCCGCCGGTTCGGCAGGGGTGGCACCCCCGCCGTTCGGCGGGGTGCACACCCCGCCGGTTCGGCGGGGGCTGCACCCCCGCCGGTTCGGCGGGGGTGCGCACCCCCGCCGGTTCGGGCGGGGTGGCACCCCCCGCCGGTTCGTGGGGATGCACCCCCGCCAGTTCGCCCGCTCGCGTGCGCACCCCCGCCGGTCAGTGCCTCTCTACCGCGTTGCCTCGGCGCTCGCGCCCGTCCTCGACGCTCGAGCCAGAAGACCCCCGCCGGTTCGATCCTCCGAGGCCCTATAAATAGGGGGGCATACCCCCATTGCAAGGCATGCCATTTCGGCCCAAAAGTACGCCCAAGCTTCCTCCCTTGAGCAGACACCTGCAAACCACTTCAGTGGGCCGGGTGTGGTCCGTGCGTGAGCTTATATAGGCCGCACGAGTCGGGGAAGGTCTTCGACACCGTTGGTGCTGTGTCTCCGTGGCCGGGCCCTCCTGCGCTCGCCTCATAGAGACGCCACAGGTTGTTACAAGACCCCCGAGGCTCATGTTCTAAGTCCTCCGATGTCATAAAACGACATACGTTGAGGCACATGATCTAAGTCCTCCGATGTCATAAAACGACATACGTCGAGGCGCATACTCAAGTCCTCCGGTGTCATAAAACGACACACGTCGAGACTCTGTTTAAGTCCTCCGGTGTCACAAAAGACATACGTAGAGGCATGTTACCTTGTGGAGGCATAAACACCCCATAGTAACAAAAATGTACTCCTTACCATGTAAACGTTCGACGGAGGCACAAACACCCTGTCGTCGACGCTCATGTACATAACTTGTTGTATACACGCCCAGTGGAGGTACAAAACCCCATTAAAGGCGCAATTGTAAATGTCATAAATATAAATGACATGGACATGCTTGAATAAAATTGTGGAAATTTGCTTGTCATCTGCCTTTTCTCTTTAAAGTTCGGCATACGGTCTTTTAATAAACATTACGCATTCGAAGGTATTCGAGTGTTATACTCGATGTAAATGAAACATCGACTTCGGTCGACGGGGAACGGTCCAGTACACGACCACTCCAATCGCCCTGAACGCGAGCGCACGCGGAAAATAAATGAAATGAAATTCGAGGTATCAGGGTTCTCACCCAATACTCCTCGTAAAATAAATCTTTGTCTGTTCCCGTAAACAGTCTGGCACGCTCAAAAAATTCTTCATTTCAGAAGAGAGATGAGGAGAAAATAAATTCGAAAGAAAAAATCCGCGTTCCAACACTGACCAAGAAAGAGTTTAGCCGACCTTTTTGGGGTTTATTGGCTAAGGGATTTGACTTGGTCGACCAGGATGATTTGCTGACCAAGAAGGAGTTTTAGCCAACCTTTTTGGGGTTTATTGGCTGGAGGTTTTGACTTGATCGACCAGGATGGTTTGCTGACCAAGAAGGAGTTTTTTTTTTAATGAGGAGAAAAATTTGTCATCATCCCCCTTTTTTTTTTAGGCTCTTTTGCCCTTGGGCACTCCTTTTGGGGAGCGACCAAGTCTGCCGGGACGTCATTAATTTTTCTTCCAGTCCCTTCCCTTGTTTTTTTCTTTTGACATGGGCACATATGCCCAACCCTAGCCTGATTGGGCTATAAGGGGATCAGAGGGCGGTTGCCCGTGGAATTCATGCTCAGGGGCAAAATACATTTTCAGATGCAAGCCATTTAGTGGTGGAAAGGGGCGGTCGCCAGGTGTGTTGCCAGCGTATATCCCCCGCCTTCGTAGACTCCAGTGACCACGTACGGTCCGCCCCAATTTGGCTGTAGTTTACCACTTGATTTGCCTGCCATGACTTCTCTTTGCTTGACCATGACGAGGTCACCTTTCTTGAAGACACGAGGCCTGACCAACTTGTCGTAGGCTCGAGTCATGCGGGCTTGATAGGATTGGAGGTGTTGATACGCTTCCAATCTTTTGCCCTCTAGGTCGGATAATTCCTCCAACCTTCTTTCAATTTCTTATCGCTCCTCGGGCTGAAGACCGGTATAGACGGCTACCCTGTAGGAGGACATTTCAATTTCGATGGGGAGCATGGCTTCGGCTCCGTACACCAGAGAGAAGGGAGAACACCCCGTAGGGGTCTTGTAGACCGTTCGGTATGCCCAGAGTGCTTCGTGCACTTTCTCCCCCCAATCACGTTTGCGATTGCCGACTATCTTGGCAAGCAGCTTGCAAAGGGTCTTGTTGAAGGCTTCAGCCAGACCATTGGCTTGAGGGTTGTAGACCGTTGACGTCCTCCAATCTATCTGGAATTTGGCTGCCAACGCATATATTGTTTTGTTTCTAAAGGGCGTACCGTTATCTGATACGATCCGATGAGGGGTGCCGAACCTGTAAATCAGGTGTTGCTTGACAAATTTTGCAACGGCTACCCCGGTGACTTCCCGGAGAGGGATTGTGATGGGGAGCGAGAAGCTGAAGCAATGGATTGGCCTATTTGAAGATTTTTTATTTTTCTGTAATTTTTGGTGTAATTTTCGCACTATTTTTAAGTCCAAGGATAGAGTAGTGTAAAAGAGTCAAATTAGAGTCCATTTGATTTTTATTGCGTAATTTTCACTTCTTTATTGGAGTCAAGTCCAATTTGGGTAAGAGTCTGTATTTTCTTTCTTTAGGTGTTTATTATGTTAAGTCTTGTTAGGGATAGAAATTTGTCTTTAATTAGAAGTCCATAAGATTGGGACTTGCCCAAACTCTTTAAATACATGTAAACCTTCGTTTTTGAAGAATAGAACAGAATTAAGAGAAAAATTGTTTGATGCGTTCTGTTCTCCTTCCTCTGCGACGGAAGAAACCCGGGAAGGGTTGGCGCGAAGCCTTGCCGCGAAGGCTCGGTGGTGAGACGCCCAAGGAAGGCAGGATCGGGATCGGGATCGGGATCGACCATGGTCGATCCGATCCTGGATCGGATCGGATCGCAAGATCCCATGGATCCCGGGAAGTCTGGCGATCCTGGATCGGCCAGATTATAAAATGTTTATTTTTTTGAAAAAAATGCAGGAAAAATCAGGAAAATTCAGAAAAATTCTGGAAAAAACAGAAAAAATCTGAACTCTTGAAAGAACTAAGATTTGCATCAAAAATCAATTATACATGCATTCATAGTACATAAAACATGAAATTTAAGACATTGTACATGTAACTTACATTTGATAGAAGACTATAATCTTTCCATCCACTTCCAGACATAGATGAGCCACCATCATTTGGGTTTTGGTAGCTATGACCAAAGAGGGAATTTGCTAAATCATGCATCCATTGAATCCCTCTTGGTGTAAATTGTTGACTTGAGCTTTCTCCAGATTGTGATGGAGCTGGACACCATATACCAAGCGGTTTGTATGTACTTGTTGCTTCACTAGGGCCACTAGGCTCTTGTTCTTGTGAAGGCCAAGGTCCCCATCCTCCTTGTACTCCATAAGGTGAGCTACTAATATCTGAGTACGGTAAAATGGGAGGCTGAAATGCAGGTATATGAGTAGACCCTGAACTATAGTTGGCTCCCAAGGTGGCCACTCATAGGCTGCATGATGTTGTTGTCCTTCATATCCCCCTTGTCCATGCCCTTGTCCTTCTCCTCCGCCTCCCTGATGTTCTGTTTCTGGTACATAACTTTCAGTAAGCCCTACACCTGTGGCCCCAGTATATCCTGCTCCTGCATATCCCTGGCCAGCTCCTGTGGCCCCAGTGGCAGCCCCATCATCATCATCATCATCATCATCATTTAGATCTTGTGTGGTGTCATCACTACGAATTGGTTGCTGCACTTTCCTCTTTTTTGCCTGGCATATGTTATTTTTTCTAACTCTAAGGCTTTTGAACTCTTCTCTTTTTGTGTTGCAGCTCTTCTTAATGCAGGCTGAGTGGGAGGCACTCTAGATGTCTCTGGTAAGATAGCTGAGTGTCGTGGCAAAGAGAAGAGAGGACCGAGGGTGAGAGGTTGGTCCTCACTTACCCTAAGCTCTGGATCTCCAGCCTCTACTCCATCCAATTCTCCTTCCGCCCATGAGCAATCACGAGGGTCAAATTCTGGAACATCCCTTCCTGTCTTGTTTCCACCCATGCATTTAGTGGGTGTTCCTCATCAAATAACTCATCAACATCAATTTGAGATGATAATGCTTCCCTCTCTGCAAAACGTTGCTCCCAATGACTACCTGCAAAAGTCATTAGCCTTGCCTCGCTCTTCTTTTGTCTATCTTTAATGCATTTCAGCTTCAACCTCATATTGTAGTGGCAATAGACCAACTTCTCTAGCCTAGTTGCACTCAACCTGTTCCTCACTTTTGTGTGAATAAGTGAGAAAGTGCTCCAATTTCTCTCACACTGGCTAGATGAAGTGGTCTGACTGAGTACTCTAATAGCAATCCTTGCAAGTGGACTTCTTTGACCAGTCTTGTAGTCTAACATAACCCACCACTCACCTACAAAAAAAAAAACATACAATGAATTAGCACATAATACAAGTGATTTGTCATTTTGTTATGAAGTAAGCATGAGCTTAAGTCTGAAGGTTCTTACCCGGACCCATTCTGGTCACTGCTTCTTTAACATCATAATCTCTGTAGATGTCCAACTTCAGTTTAAATCTGTCCATCTACAGTATAATACAGTTGCTAAGTGTAACTCCAAAAGTATATTGAATACATGAAAATGGAATGAAGTTTTTAACTTGGTCGTACCTCTATCATAGCATCTATTCTTTCGTCCATGCTCCTAGATAATCTCCGATGACATTGATTGTCCCCTGGAGCACCTCACCATCATTGTGAGGGGAATCACTATATTGATGCCTAGGGTTAAAGAAATACCCTATATGTACAAAACATGTGTAGTAAGTTAGAAATTCAACTCATGCTAATAAGAAATATGCACAATAAGATAATACATTTACCTGCTGCATGTAAATCATGGTGGAGTGTTGACTCCATCTTGCATCAATAATCTTCCACCATTTTTTATATGCTTGCGGATGCTTCTCTCTCAACCTTTCCTTGGCTTTATCCATAGCCTCATATAAGTAACCCATGTCATTCTGTCCTCTCCATCAACCATCCTCAGCACCTGTACTAGAGGCTCTATTAGCTTCAAATAATAGTGGATTTTCTCCCAAAAACGATGGTCACTGACCAAGCAAGAAATCTCATGTGCCACATCTCTGGATTCCTCTCTCAATGTAGCCACATGTGCCAAGTACTCGGAACTGTGTATGAGAGTGCCCAACTCATGTCTAAACTGATGCAGACTCTCCAATGCAATAAATTGTGAGGCAAATCTTGTTGGGCCAGGACGAATTATGTCATGTCCATTTGTGCACTCTCTCATCATATGTAAGATTCTATTGTGTCCATAAATAAAAGTAGTAATCAATTGCGACTTGGACACCAAGTCATGCACATGTTTGTCTTTGCCAATATCCTCCATCATCAAGTCTAAGGAGTGGGCTGCACAAGGGACCCAATAAAGATGATGTCGTTTTGCCATCAATTTTCTTCCAGCTGCCTTGTAACTTGCTTCATTATCAGTGACAACTTGGACTACATGTTCCTCGCCAATTTCATCAATCATCTCATCCATGAGCCTAAACAAGTAATCTGCATTTTTTATTTGCCCACTTGCATCTATAGATTTCATGAACACTGTACCCTCACTACAATATACAAGAAAGTTAATCATGGACCTTCTTGTTGTTCCCGTCCATCCATCACACATAAGAGTACAACCTCTTGCCATCCATATATCTTTGAATGACGCCACCCAATCCTTTATCTCAGTCAATTCCTCTTCAAGATATTTGCTATAAATCTCCTTTGGTGTAGGAGCTTTCAAACCTGGGCCTGCCTCACCAACTGAATCTATCATCGTTTGGAAATAAGGACTAGAGATGCTGTATGGGCTGGGACCCCTGCATGCAAAAACCATTTTACAATGTTTTTAACTGCATGTTTAGCGGAAGCAGCTGTGGCCTTTACCCCTTTCATTGCATGCTTTATGCCAGGCTGTTTTGATGAAGATTTCCTTCCCAAAATTGTGTCAACCCCACTAGTTGGTCCGTTCCCCTCATTGAACCACCTCTCCTGATAGGTGGTGCCGGTGGCCGTGTGACACTAGCCCCTGATGATGATCCTTCTCTTGTACTATGGAACCTCCGCATGTCACTTTCCAACATGGCAGCACGCCGACTCTGCCGTAGTCCTTCTCGCCATTCTCTCTCATTAGGTGAGAGATCCTCATAATCTGTATCATCTGAGTCCTCAACATCAACAGTTCTTGTAGCTGCCTTACTTTTTCCCTCCCAGAAATCTCTTCATGCAGTTCTTGTTGATGTGAATACGTATGCCTCTTGTTGTTGTCTTCCAGCCATGTAGTCTTTCATCTCATTCACTAACTCCCGTGGACAATGCTTGCATTTTACTACATTTGTTCCAATGCCTGCAATGTGTTGTTTTAGGCGGTATACACCTCCATTCATTTCCTTACCACAGTGGTTACACCGCACTCTCTTAGAGGCAGCATCAATAAGGACACCGTGTTTCCATCCAATGTCTACTTGTGGTTGCTCTTCCTCGTGTCCCTCATCAGCCATACTTGCTAATCCTATAACAAATTAAGAATACAAACACATTCATGTGTAAGTATACAATTAAAACATAATTACATCTAATATTAACCCTAATTAGGGTGAAATTTAGAGATTTTCTCTAATTTCCCGAAATGAAATTGTTCCATTATCATAGAAAGGCATGATTAAGTCAATAAGTGATTGGAACACTTAATTGATCTCTAATTGTGCTAATACAACATAAGCCCCAAATATCAAACCCTAATTAGCCAATTAGGTGAAATTTGGAGATTTTATCTAATTGACAAAATGTAAGGGAATAATAAGAAGATATAAGAAGATTAAACATGTGTACATGTGTTTTCATTTTTTTCAGAATTTATAACTGAATTTCGAAATTAAAAAATGAAATATACCTTAAAAGAACAACTTCTTCCTTGCTTGAGTAAGATCTCTTGAGATCTACTCAAGAAGATCTCCCTTGGATGTGCTCTTTCTAACCTCTTTCAAACTTGAAAGAGAAGATAGGGTTAGAAGAAAAAGTAGAAGAGGAAGGAGAAGAGGAAGAAGAAGAACAAGAACAAGAACAAGAAGAAGAAGAGGAGGAGGAGGAGGCCGGCTGGGGAGGAGGCGGCGGCGGTGGAGGAGGCGGCGGCGGCGGTGGAGGAGGCAGCCCGAGCTGGGGGGGGAGGGGGAGCACCTTCCTTCCTTCCTAGGACACCAAAACCTGCATCTTTTGGTGTCCTCGGGTGGGAAGGGGGCGAAATAAGGGGGGTCGCGCCGGATCGATCGGGATCGACCCTTATCGGGTCGGATCGACGCCGGATCGATCGATTCGACCCGATAAGGGTCGATCCGGCGCCGTAAGTTCAAATTTGAACTGACAGGGCCGGATCGACTGAATCGAGCCGGGATCGATCGATCCGGTTCGACTCGAGCGATCCAACTCAGATCCTACTGAGTTGGGTCGATCCAGCCGGAAATGTGGGGTTTGGGGTTCTTCAAGGGGGAATCGACCTTGGGGGGTCGATCCGATCCGGGATCGAGCGATTCTGGCTCGATCCCGGCGATTCTTCCTTCCATGGAGACGCCGGCTACATCTTCTCTTCTTCTTCCGCCGCCCCCACTTCCTTCCTCCGCGACGGAGAAGAAACCGGGAAGGGTTGGCGCGAAGCTTGCCGCGAAGGCTCGGTGAGACGCCGCGGTAATCTTATTCTTCTTCTCCACCTCCCACGCTTGTCCCGCATCAGATGCTTGCCATCGGGAGAAATAGTCAGTGGCGCCAGAATGAACTTGTGGCCGCCAGAGGATGGGGGAATGGTCCCCGACGTCCATTCCCATTCAGCGAAGGGCCACGTAGGGGCAGTTGGATGCAACTCGTTCGGCGGCTTTCTTGGCACCGAACTGAAATCTGGCTGGTGACATGCACGCGCGTGCGGATGCAATCCGTGTACATGGTCGGCCAGAAGAAGCCTTTTAGCTTGATGCTGATTTTCATTTTGTCCCCCGCCTGATGGGCCCCGCACAGTCCAGAGTGGACTTCGTGCATAATGACTTTGTCTTCTTTGGGGGAGAGACACCTCAGGAGGACAGACCTGTCTTTTTCATGGACAAGCCGGTACAGTTGGTCCCCGATCACTTGATAGAACGTGGCCCGCCGCAGCAGTTGGGCTCTTTCAGCCCGATCCGGGGGTAGCCAACCGTTCTTTATTTGGATGATCGGCTGGCGCCAGTCTTCTTCTTGGCTGGCTTCTTCTTCAAGGGCGTTGACCTCTGCATTTTCTGGGTCGGAGTCGTCCTCGAGAACACTGGGCATCAGTCTTTTATGTCGGACAATTATGCCCAATTCCCCTTCAGGAGGGAGCTTTAGAGCAGACGCCAGTTTGGCTAGCGCATCCGCCTGAGAGTTCTGCCCCCTGGGGACATATCCGATTTCGAACAAGTAGAACCTCTCGCGGAGCTTCATTACTTTGGCATGATAGGGGATCAGTTCCTTTTTTCGAACGTCATAATCCCCCAGCACTTGACAGATGACCAGCTGCGAGTCTCCGTAGACTTTTATGCATTTGATGCCCATTTCGGCAGCCAGTTGAAGTCCCACGATCAGCGCTTCATATTCAGCTTGATTGTTGGTCAACGGCTTCATGAGTGCACATGAGTTGTGCAGTATTCCCCCTTGTGGAGTCACCAGGACAATGCCCGCTCCGGAGGTATAAGTTGTGGTGCCATCATTTTGTCTAAGCACCCGGGAAGCGCCATCAAAATAGAGTTCCCAATGTGGTAACTCTATGGCGAGAGTATTTCCACTTTCTTGGATGGGGACTTCCTTTTGTTGGGTCCCCTCCCCGTGAGGGGATGAGAGCGTTTCCTCTTCCGGAAGCTTGAACTCGAGGGGAGAACCGGCTGGGAGTGGATGCGCCGCCAGGAAATCCGCCATACCTTGCCCTTTGATTGTTTTTCTCGGGACGAAGGTGATATCGAACTCCATGAGGAGGAGAGCCCATTTTCCCATCCTTCCTGACAGCACAGGTTGGGTGAGGAGCGCTTTTAGCGGGTCTATCCTCGAGATGAGGCTGACTTGATGGGCTAGCAGATAGTGCCGTAATTTCTTGACGGCAAATATCAATGCCAGACACACTTTCTCCACTGGGGAATATTGGTGCTCTGGACCCACCAGCATCCTGCTGAGGTAGTAGAGCGGTTGCTCTTTGCCTTCCTCATTTACTTGCGCCAGAAGCGCTCCCAGCGACGTTTCCATGGCCGCGATGTAGAGGATGAGCGGCTTCTCTTTCACCGGGGCTCCCAAGACGGGAGGAGTAAGGAGATACTCTTTGATTTCTTCAAAAGTATCTTTGCACTCTTGGTCCCATACAAATGGGGCTCCTTTCTTCATTAATTTGCTGAAGGGGGCGCATTTGCCCGCAAGGTTGGAAATGAACCGCCTTATGTAGGCCAGCCTTCCCTGGAGAGATTTCAGCTCCGTTAAGGTTTTTGGCGGCGGCAACTCTCTGATAGCTTTGATTTTGACGGGATCAATTTCTATCCCGCGGTATTTGACAACGATGCCGAGGAATTTGCCGCTCGAAACGCCGAAGGCGCACTTCATAGGGTTCATCTTCAGCTGATGCTGGCGGAGTCTTTCGAAGACCTGGCGTAGGTCGCCTAAGTGGTCTTCCCGCCTTTTGGTCTTGACGACCAGATCATCAACGTAGCACTCGACCGAGTAATGGAGCATTTCGCCGAAAATCTTTGTCATGGCTCGTTGATAGGTGGCTCCGCGTTCTTCAAGCCGAAGGGCATTTTGTAGTTGTAGATCCCTTTGGGGGACCTAAAGGCGGTATGACCTTATCTTTGGGAGCCATACGGATTTGATTGTAGCCCGACGACCCGTCCATAATGGATAGTGCTTCGGGTACCATAGCTGATGGAAGTACTCCTGTCGAGAGGGGTCTTGCATTGTGCAATCTTTTGCCTTTGGCACAATTGCTTGATGTGCTCGGGCATGTCGTCTATTTCTTGGACGGGCTCCGGGGCGACTGAGTCGTTCGCCTCCACCGAAGTCTTCTTCGAGGGGCCCATACGGGAGCGCATGGTTTGACGGATCGAATCGGATCGGCCCGATTCTCCCGCATAGGGGCGAATCATGGAAAACCCGATTCTCGATTCCATCGATTCAGTCCGATTCGCCTCATATATATAATATTATTATATCATATTAGTAATATATATTATACATTATAAATATCATATATATGATATATTATATATATAATATATATTATACCCATGAGAATCGATTCGATTCGGATCGATTCGGGTCGATTCAGGGGGAATCGAATCGAATCAAGAAAAATTCGATTCGCCTCTAGATTCCGATCCGGCAAACCATGCGGTAGCGGGTCTCCTTTGTAGAAGATGATCGGCTTCGGCGTCTCGCCTTTCTTGAGACTATCATTTCTGTAATGAGTGACAATGAATGTCTTCAGTCGCTCCACCCATTGCTCCTCCCTATGGAAGGGCAGCTACATGTACGCCGGTGGCAAGGAGATGCTTCGGTTGATGATCTCGCCGACGGCGTTTGCTTCATAGTTGATCTCACGCTTTTCTGGGCAACTGGGCCCGGACGTGGTAGACTCGGCGAGGCGACCAAGTCAGTGAGCTTCAAGGAGGTCTTTATTGACCGTGAAGAGCTCCTCCTCGTCCCGATCTTGGCTCGCTTGACCCTCATCGGCATTTTGCTTTTCTTTGCCTTTTGACGTGGCTGTTGGCTTGTTGGGAGGCTCGCCGAAGTATAGCTGGGCATCCGTCAAATTGCATTTATTTGGGCGGAAAGGAGCCCGGTCGGCGAAGACTGTATGTTGCTCTCCTTCTTTGATGTATTTTATACATTGGTGGAGAGTCGAGGGGATGACCCGATTTTCATAGAGCCAGGGTCTTCCCAGGAGGGCCTTGTAGGACGTGTTTGCATTAATGATGTAAAACACGACCTTGGTAGTGAGGCCGTCCATGGCCAGCTGCACTTACACCTTTCCCAAGGCGTTTTCAGAATTCTGGTTGAACCCAGCGATTCTGACATCATTTACCCTTTGTAAGTAGGGCGTGAGATATAAAGACTTGAAAGTCTTCAGAGACATGATATTGATCAACGCCCCGAGGTCAACTAGGATTCGGTTGAGCTCGTACCCATTGACTTTTCCTTGCATGTACAACGGGCGGTTGTGGTATAGCGTTGGCAACAGCATGTCCTTGTCGGAGAAGGTCACCTCCGCCACTAGTGCTTCGAGGGCTTGGGCCTGGAGTTCGGTCACGTCAGCTTCGTAGACCTCGGGCTCTTGCAAGATTTTGACGAGCGCCGTTCTCAACTCTTTGCTCCAGGCAATGGCGTCCCATATGGTGATGTTGGTTGGGAACCGCTTCATATGCTGTATGATTTTGCGGTCAGCCCGGGCACGGAGTTGATCCAATGGCGGGACAATATCTTCCAGGGCTTTTATCGGTTGCTCGAATTGGTTGACCCGTCTTGTCCCTGGCTGTCCATCCGGCTTTTCTTCGAACAACGAGCTCAGGCTATCCTCCTCCGGGGCAGTAGTTTCTTCTTTGCCACTTCTGGGTGGAGTGGGCCGGTCGGTCGACTCGGGAGCTTTCCGGTTGGAGGGCTTGTTGGGGATCGCCCACCCCCCACGCTCTTCTTCGTCGGACGGGATGAAGATGACTGGCTGGGTGGCCCTCCGGTCGGAGGGCCCACTAGCGATATCCTGCTGCTCTTCTTCTTCCTCGTCAGATGGGTCGAAGATGAAGGAGCTCGCCCGTACCTCCACTTCCGGGGCAGGCTGAGGTTCTTCTCCTCGGAAGACGATAGTCTTGGTCAGGTCGGGCGAATTGGCCTTCTCGCCGAGGGACGGGGCGAATTTCTTTCCTCGTCCACAGCCCTTCCCTTTGCCTTGGTTGCGGCGTCAGTATGTCGCCACAGGAGGCGCAACAGCCGGTGATTGCAAGCTCGCAGGCGGCGGTATCGACACTATGTTGCACGAGAAGTCTTTCAGCATTTCTTCCAACTTCTCGATGGTGATTTCATCTTCCTTATAGAAGATGGACAGTTCTTCGGGCAGAGGCAACTTCTCACCTTCTTGAGCCCTTGGTAGCATTTGGTGGAGCCAACTTTTGAGTCTTGTTTTGCGCTCCATTTCTTCCCACGGGATGTATATGTCCAAAGGGACTCCCCAAGTGGGCTTGGAGGGGATACACTCCTCCAACTCATCAATGAGCTTTTGCAGCTTCTGGAGTGGAGTGAGCTCTGCCGGGGCCGTTGCGGCCTCTGCTTGCTCGGCCCGCTCCTTCAGGCGTCTTTTCATGTTCTTTTGCCTGTTCTTCTCTCGTTTCAGCGCCCGCGCCATTTCAAGCGGCGTGAGCTCCTTTGCTGCTTTAGGCGCCCAAGAGGCGTCCTCTCGGGCGGGGCGGCTGTGCGACCCTCCCCTTTTAGGGAACGCCAGTGAGGGGCGCATTCTGGAGGCCACAGTGGTCCAGCCAGCTTCATCTAGCTGGTGTTGAAAAGTAGAATCGATTGCCTGCTCGATTATTTCGGGCGGCAATTCTTGGAATTCGGCCCAGTAGGGGCTTGCCTCTTGGGTGGCCGGCTCCATCACTGGCTGCTTGCCCCTGCGGTCTTTATCTTGCCGCTTGAGTATTTGAGGAGGCGAATTTTCGAAGCGCTGCCCCCTACTCCTATTTTCCGGAGTTTGTTCATGGGGAGGGGAGACTTGATATTGTCGAGACCCCTTCTTTCGCCGAGGGATTTGCTGCTGGGCTTCTTCCCCGGCTTCGGACCGGATTATCGGATTGCCTTCCGAGTCGATCTTTCCCTTTCGGATGAGGGATTTGACACAGTCTCGGACAATCGGACACATATCGGTAGGGTGCAGCAGCATGGCATGGTATTTGCAATACATGGGGTGGTTCATTTCCCTCTCCGTGTATGTTGGTGGCGGCCTATGCGCCTTTACACAGCCTTACTGCAAGAGTCTTTCGAAGATCTCCCTAGTCTTTACGGTCGCAAAGAGATTCGGGGAGACTCGCCATCCAGGGTACCATAGGGCAGGGGCCTCGTCAGAGGAGCCGACTTCTGTCATATCCGGATCCTCTTGATTGTATCTTGAGGCGGGCTGCTCTTTCAGGAATATGTTCCTGAATTGCTGCCCCAAGCTTGCGCCTTCAGTGTCAGCTATGGACGGCATCGGCGGTATGAGCCATCCTCGTTCATCAGCTTCGGGAGCTTTGAGGTTCCTGAAGCGCATATAGTCGCTTTCTTCAAATTCCCGCTGGGCTGCTTCCCTGGCTCTCATCAGGACCATGGAATTGCCTTGCGGGTCGATTCTCCCCTTCCGGATAAGGGACTCAATCCAATCCCGGACATCAGGGCACCTGTCCGTAGGGTGCAGCAGCATGGCGTGATATCGACAGTACATGGGGTGATTTAACTCCCTTTCAGTGTACGTCGGCGGCGGTGTGTGAGCCATCACGACACCTTGCTGCAGGAGCTTTTCGAAGACCTCCCCAATATTTCCAGTCGCCAAGCGACTGTGGTGGGGAATTCGTCCTCCCGAGCACCACCAAGTAGGGGCTTCGCCAGATGAGCCGCCTTCTATCATATCCGGGTCTGGGAAAGTGAAAGCCACCGGTGTATAAATTTCCGGCAGGTCGATGACGTTGACTGTATGTGTGACAACGTCGGCTGAATGATCCGTCCATTCACGAATGTGAGGCTGCGGCGGGTCGACACGGGCGTTGCCCAAGTCGATGATCCCTTGGTTGACCCACGCTTCAACCTTGTCTTTAAAGACGTAGTAGTCCTCTAAAGCATGCCCTGCATCTTGATGATATATGTAGTAGTTTGGCGGGACACTTGTTGGCGGCGGGCAGCCCAATAGTCCTGCTCGCAGGTAGGTACGGTAGAGCGCCAGTGTCCGATGGCGCGGGAAGGAATATAATCTTCCGGCGATGTCATCATCAGACAGGTTTGAAGACTCCTCCGAGATCCACCCCCCGCAGGGGGGGCGCGTTCGGGGCGTAGGTGTGCCTACAGGCCCCTAAAGTCCTTGCTGGAGAGTCGTCAGACTTTCTTGCATGGTCCTTAGGTACATCAGCGTTTGGCGCTGACCGTGCCGCAGAGATTGGACCTGTCTTTCCAGGTTTTGCACTGTCTCCGACCATGTCCTGCGCTCCGACGCTGAGGGATGATCCCCTTCCCATCCGTTTGTGGAATGAGCATCCCAAGGATTTGCCTCGGGGTCTTCTGGTTCCGAAGCCGGCGCACTGATATGGATGACGTTGGCCGACTGCCTCGATTGGTCCCAGGCATGGGGCTGTGGGGGATCGACCAAATGTTCATGCATGGTGACGAGGCGACTCTGGATCAGCTTCTGTACTTCATTTTTGAAGACGTAGCAGTCCTCAATAGAGTGCCCCAGCATGCGGTGGTGGAGACAGTAATTCGGCTCATCCACTCTATCTGCTTCACTTGGTCTTCTCATTGCCGGAAGCGTGAGCAAGTCATTCTTCATGCACAGCTTGAAGAGCATCTTCGTATGGTCCCTTTTGAAGGAGTACGGCGTGCTCATATGTTGTGGCAGTGAAGTTGGAGGCGGTTTTTCTTCCACCTTCTTGCTTGGAGCGCCGGAGGTCATGATCTTCTTCCCCTTACTTTGCGGGGCGAAGTCCACAGCATTGGCTTCTTTGCCAACGGCGCGCTCCTTGCCCGGCTTGATTTTCGGAGGAGCGTGCATCGGGTTATTGGCGAAGAACATTTCGATCTCTGCCACGACCGCATTGAGCTGGTCAAAACCCTTGATGTTTGTTCCCAGTAGCTTTTCGCTTATCTGCGCCGCCAGGCCCCGTCGACAGATAGTTATGGCATCTTCTTGCGTCGGGGGGTTGTCGTACCTCATGCTGAAATCACGCCACCGCTTGATGAAGTCGAGTGTCGTTTCTCCTTTTCTTTGCTTGAGGGAGCACAGCTCTGCGAGCGACACCTTCCTTTCGGCCGTTTGGAAGCGGTCGATGAATTTCTTTTGGAGGTCGGCCCAGTCGACAATGGAATTGGGCCTTAACCTTGAGTACCATTGGAAGGCGGTACCTGTCAGGGACGTTGCGAAGTAACGGAGGAGGTAGGATTCATCGAATGCCAACTCTCCCATAGCCGTTATATAGTAGGCCAGGTGCTCGTTTGGCGAGCCCTGTCCGTCGAACTTCTGTAACTTTGGCGCCTTGGGGCAGTCCGGTGGCAGCTTCTTGAATTGATGGTGGACGGGATATGGCACACTGTAGAGATCTACAGTGGCAGTTCCCTCGCCTCGTTGAGCGAAGCGGTCCTCCACGATCTTTTCAATCATTCGTCGCTGGGCGACGATATCTTCAGCCGCGGAGACTTGGGAATTTATGCCTCTGCGTTGCTGTTGGACCGGATCGACGGTATAGTCGTTGACCGCGGCTGTGCGTAGGTTGGCATCGGGTAGGTCGCCTTGTTGATGTCTTGCCCGAGCATTTTGGTTTGCCGTCGGCACTTGGTGGCGTGGCGCGTTTGTCCTTGCCTGTTGCCCTCACTCTGCCAGGAGGTTGGCCATTTCAGCCTGCCAGCGCTGTATGAAATCATACTTGGCGTCTTCCGTCATTGCTTGGAAGGCTGCTCTGGTTGGCGGCATGAGGAACACTTCGGTTTGATCCCCGTCAGCCGGCAGTTGTTGATCTCCGAGATGGAGGTTGGCGACTTCGTCTTCTTCCCCTCCTTCGAGGTCCAGCTGGACCTGCCCCGGGAGGGGTCTTTGGTCATGCTCGAGTGGAGGCTCGAGAATTTGCCCCAGATTCGAGGGTCCAGCTTGGTTGCCTTGCTGCCCTTGGAGAGGTCTTCTGGCAGGGTTCCGGGTGTACTGGAGGACGGTTTCGTCGTCCTGTCCGGATTCTTTTATCCTGAGCGCTCCTGCAGGGATGCCGGATGGCCCAGCTGCTTCCCTTCCGGAAGTATAGCAGATGAAGATTTTCATGCCTCCACCTTCTTCAGACGTCTGTTGCACTCTCTGCTTCTTGGGCTTCTGAGCGCTTGGACGGATGCCGCTCCCAGCCTGGTGAAGACCGAGGCGCTCAGTCTTTCAAAGACTAAGACTCGAGGTGCGGGAGCTCCAGCATGGCTCGCGGCTTCCCCTTCAGCGGGTTCCGCTTGGGTGGAGACGAAGTTGGGCTTCCTATAAATGCCCCTGCGTTTGTGTCCGCGGGGACGAGGAGGTTCGGGGTCCTGAGCTTTTTCTCGCTCAGGTGTAGCCTTCTTGGGGCGTTCGGCGGGTTGATCCGCTCTAGCTTGTTTGATTTGGCGGGCTTCCTGCTTGGTCACCCACATTTGCCTCATTTTGCGAGGCGACTGGGGCGCCGAGCTTGATGCCTGCCCCTGTCGGGCTCCTTTTGGGGAGTCCCGTTCTTCTTGCCGCGTCCCTTGGAGGGGAGCGAATTTGTTGGAGGTTGCCACCGTGGGGACGCTTCTGTCTCGGGGCAATATCGGCTCGCCTCCATCGAGCCTGACGCGGATGTCCCCCACGAGCACGGTCTTGCCGGAGTTGGAGACGACCGCGTAGGGCTTGCTGCCCCTGCGTCCCTGGCGCTGTCCCCGTTTTCTAGGGACTGCGACACAAGAGATGGTGTTCACCGAGAAGACTTGGCCCTGACTTGGGTGGGGTTTGGTGCCCTTGGTTGCGGTAGCTTTGGGCGCCGCCTTTGGAGTAGCTTGGACGGCGGGGACCACCCCTAGGAAGTAGGTGGATCCCACCACAGCAGGAAAATCGCCGAACACGATCGGCGTAGTCAGGTAGCCACATTTGGCGTGGCAAGCGACGACCAGCGGACCGTAGGTGACGACGGCCATCAGGTTGCTTGAACTTGCAGGTGGGGACGGGCTTTTGACACCGGCGTTTGCTCCTTGTACCTGTAGTGTGGAAATTAGTCATCTTTTATTTCTATATCGGCATAAGGCCTTTTTACATATGCATGGAAGGCAGGAACAGTCCCACCGGGCGTCCCAGATTGTTGGAACGCGGATGTTTCTTTTGTTTTCGAAAATGAATTTCGCCCCGGAGGGTTCCTGTTCATTGTTTGTTTTTTGCTTTCTTTTGCGGGCGTGCCAGACTGTTTACAAGAAACAAACAAAGAGATTTATTTTATGAGGGATATTGGGTGCGAACCCTGATACCCTCGAATTTCATTTCATTTATTTATTTTTTTCGCGTGCGCTTGCGTTCAGGGCGATTGGAGTGATCGCGTACTGGACCGTTTTCCACCGACCGAAGTCGATGTTTCATTTACATCGAGTATAACACTCGAATACCTTCGGATGCGTAATGTTTGTTAAAAGACCATATGCCGAAATTTAAAGAAAATAGATGACAAATAAATTTCCACAATTTTATTCAAGCATGCATTTGTGCCATTGACATTTATGCTCACAACGGGGTGTATGTGCCTCCGTTGGGCATTTACATGGTAATGAGTACATTTGTGTTACCAATGGGGTGTTTGTGCCTCCGTTGGACAACATGCCTCTACGTGTGTCGTTTCATGACACCGGAGGGTTTAAACATGCGCCTCTACGTGTGTCGTTTCATGACACCGGAGGACTTAAACATGCGTCTCTACGTGTGTCGTTTCATGACACCGGAGGACTTAAACAAGTGCCTCTACGTGTGTCGTTCCATGACACCGGAGGACTTAAACATGCACCTCTACGTGTGTCGTTTCATGACACCGGAGGACTTAAACATGAATGGTGGGAGTCATATGACAACCTGTGGTGTCTTCTCACGGACGAGGCACAGGAGGGCCCGAACACGGAGGACAGCACACCACGGGACGCCAAGGACTTTCTCCCGAGCACGTGCGGCCTATTTTAAACTCGCGCACGGATAGCTCTCTTAGCAGTGGGCTGGTGAGTGTATGGGCCTAACGGCGTGTCTTTTGCAAGCTTGTAGGCCTTTGGGCGTGTCTTTGCAATGGGGGTATGGCCCCCTATTTATAGGATTTGAGGAGGGCATATCGACGGGGGTACCCGCCCGGTGGAGGCTTGGACGGCACGAGCGTCGAGGCGGAGCGAACCGGCGGAGACGAGTGTGCGAGAAGCTGGACTGGCGGGGGTGCCCGCCAGTCAGGGCCCCTGACCGGCGCCCCCTCCTGCTGGCGGCCCCCTGGCTGGCGGCCCTGTTTGGGGGCCGAACCGGCGTCCCCCCCCCCCCCCGCCAGTGGGGGCCCGAACCGGCGGCCCTGTTTGGGGGCCGAACCGGCGGCCCCCCCTGCCAGTGGGGGGCCCGAACCGGCGCCCCCTCCTGGCTAGCACGGGGGGGCTGACCGGCGGCCCTGTTTGGGGGCCGAACCGGCGGCCCCCCCTGCCCATGGGGGCCGAACCGACGCCCCCTCTTGGCTGGCGGGGGGGGCTGACCGGCGGCCCCCCTGTTGGGGGGACCGAACCGGCGGCCCTGCTGGGGGGGCGAACCGGCGGCCCCCCTTGCTGGCGGGGGGCTGACCGGCGCCCCTCTTGGGGCTTGGCTTTGGCCCACCACCTCTATATAAGACGGTGGGGCCTTCTTCTTCCACGTCTTCTGCGTATTTTCCGGGAGAGAGCTCTGTGGGCCTCCCGTACTTAGTTTGTTGGTTGACGGCCGTGCCGCGCAAGTGCACACGTGCGTCGCTTGTGCTTCTTCGGCCGTCCCACGTGCGTTTGTCCCCGTTTTCTAGAGGCACGTGCATTTGACTCTCCCGAACCCTTCGGCTTCGGGTGCGGCTTCGAACGTTGATCCGGACGCGGGGTTTCTGGCACCCAGGGTACGTACTCTTTGTCGTCGATAGACTTCTCGGGCATCTCGCTTTCGAATCACCCCGAGTTGATGCAAGCACTCGGACTCGCTTGTCTTTGATGTCCGAGCGAGGGATCGGGAGTTTGTTCCCGGTTACCCTAGGGCGTGTTTGTCGCCCGGGGTTTGTTTAAGCCCCGATATTTTTCGGGTTCAACATGGGGTTTGCTCGCCTAGGTGGGAAAACTCCACCGAGGCCCAACCCCCCCCCCCCCCCCCCCCCCCCCACTACTTTGGGGGTGGGGGGGGGGTGGGGGGCGTGGTGTCCCCTAGGTTGGGTTTCCAACTTACCCGCCTTGGTGGGAAATCTCCACCAAGGGTGGGGTACCCTTGGTGGGGTTTGGCCGCCCCTGTGGGACGTGGGGAAACCCTACCGATAACCTCTGTGGGATTTGGCCACCTCGGTGGGAAACCCCAGCGGGGTGAGGGTGGGGGGGGTCTCTTGGGCAAAATTTTTGGGGGATTTTTGGGTTTCTTTGGGTTAATTTGCTAATTTTTTTGGTGTCAACAGGCTTTTAGCCCCGCTAGATGAAGGGTGAATACATTCCAGAATTATCATTCATGGTTAATTGAGATGCAAGAAGTATTTTATCCCATAAAAGAATGTTTACAAACAGGGATCATATCAACTACCCTTGATTCTTTCATTTAAAAGCACAACGAAACTTGTATCCCTTTTGTTTTTCACATTGCCAACCTGGCAAGCTCAAGCAAGTGGCCTAGTGGTTAGCCCTCTATGTACACCAGAATGAGGTCATAGGTTCAAATCTCAGGGGATGCAGGTTTTAAAGGAATTTATAAGAATATTGTAATAGGCTAGTTTTCCAACAAAAAAAGGTGCTCAAGCAAATCATTCTCTATGTGATCCAGCTGAATTAAATCCACACTTGCTGTATATGGTGCATCAACCTTGCATTGTTATTTAAATCCCGAAAATATTCACCTTTTCTATAAGGGTCCTTTACTTTCTCTGCCAGTTAGGGGAATTAGAAGATTTAATTTTTTAGTTCTGGATATTGGTCCTGCTGCCCTGCACATGTTGTATCATATGGGAAAAGGATTTACTATTAACACTGTCATGTTGATATCACCTCTCGGTGATGATGTATTTGGATAAAGGAACTGATTCTGTTGAAATGTAAGTCTACCTCCAACATTTGAAAACTTCTGCAGTTGAATGTTGTAGAACTTATACAGGATTCACAAGTATTGGGACTGTAGTCTCACCCAAGGTTTTCCGAATTGGAATCGAATGGCGAATGTATCGGCCCCGAATCAGTCCAAAGTGGGCCAATTCGCCTGGGTCCTATATTATATATATATATATCATATAATATATATTATATATGTCATATTTGACATATATATATTGATTACATACATATATATAATATCATATTTGTAATATATATGTGTCATATAGTATATAATATATATTATATGTATATATGTATAAAGGGAATCGGCTGAATCAAGCGTATCAAGGATCGGGACTTCCCTGATATGCACTGATTCACCCGAATCAGACCAATTCGGCAAACCATGGTCTCACCATTAACTTGGAAATCATTTTCCACCTTATAACCATCCGCCCTTGAAAGGTCTAATTTTGAAACTGGACCATTTGTAAAGATTGTCTCATGTGGTATCGGAAAATCTGTAGTTTGGAGTGCAGCTATCAGGGAACCTGGTATGGCTGTTAGTTCATTTCCTTTTTACAAATCATATTATTCTAGAAACTCCTACTAGCAACTGAATTTAGAAGTTTTTTAGTTTCCTATTGGAAGCTACATAAATGGAAGAAATATTTCTTTCTCATGGTGGATCTGATGCTACAAAAGTAGCTTTTTCCAATATACCTGTCTGCAGGGACCTGCTCTTCTCCTGCTGCATTGCTGCTGTCAGATGCGATGCTGCTGCAGTGGGACTGAGGCTCTGAAATCAGCCTGCTAACCTGCTTCCCCAAACCCTCTATTGCAGTAGCATTGCTGTGGTAGTGGTATGATGAGGGGAATGGGGTCCTTAAGTCTTCACACCATCCCCCTCTCTCATTATCTTCTACTAGATTCTCTGTTACAGCAGTATTGCTGTTGCTGGGGGCAGCCATGTCATCTTGATTTGCTTGTCATGAAAAAAGAAGAAAGATGCATAGATGTTGCTTGCACGATGAAGAAAGAAAGATTGTTGAGGATAATGCGCGGCGAGAGGAAGGAGGTGAGGTTAAGAGGAAGGGAAATAGTCATCTAGAGTAAAAATCCACTAGAAGACAAGCTCCAATGGGAATCAGCAGATCAGAGAGTTTGTAATTGCATTCTCTTCTCCAATCCATGTTTAGAGAAGATTGTACATCTCCAATTAATATTGTTCCCACTTAAACAATATGGTTTCACCATCAAGGGATTTTAATTCTCCACTCCTTAAGAATTGAAATACCTAAAAAAGAGAGAACAACATCCAAGGTTCTCAGCTCCTCTCTTGCTTCCCTGAATGGGAGCCCAGCTTGTGATATGACATGGTTAACATATGTAAAGTGCAACATTATATGATTAAGTGGGGATCCATATTACTAGATGATGTGTCTTAAAGGCTTCAAACTATTGTTAGACTAATGTCTTAGCTAATCTTCACAAGAAGTTTTACACACGAGTTAGGGACTTCAATAGAAATGCTTGTCAAATTTGCCTTAGCCCTTTCGTATGTCTTAATTATACATGTTCTGATTGTAATGGCATAGCTTAAAAGGACACCTATGACTTCTCCCTGTATGATTGGTTTACTTTTCTAATCTTGCAGATAGATGTCTTCTACTATTATTACCCAAAAAGACTAGGTCAAGTTCTCTTCGTGGATGCTCCATTTGTATTTCAGCCAGTTTGGCAGCTTGTCAGGCCATGGTTGAAATCTTATGCGTCCCTGGTAAGCGACAGTTCAGATGTGTTGTGCATTCTTTTGGGGCATAGTTCAGTCTCTTCAGGTTTAGTTCTCTTAAATATTTCTCTTTATAGATATAGGTGAATTAAAAAATGCCAAGGATATACAACTTGGCCAAAGTGGTTTGGATGTTGTATCGTAGGTACTTGAAAGATCACAAATGTAGATGTAAATTGACTAAATTCAAACATTGGGACACCAGTGACTATTTAGATTTGAACATCTGGTTCTCATCCACTGGTCAGGCATCAAGACTTGTTATCTTCTGAAAGGATTCCCTCTTCCTTCACCCTTTCAGAAGGCTGTTAATTATGATACTCTGCTTTCAGGTTCACTGACTTGATTTATGCACTTTTTTGTTACTGAATTACGAGCTGAACTATTTTCTTGTGTTTCTTTTGTGTGTAAGGTGAGATTTTGCGATGTGGCAACTGTGAGAAAGGAGTACTTCACAGAGGCCACACTGCCTGCTAGTTTCAAGGCCTGAGGATTTATTGGCCTACATGTTTTGTGGCATATATGCATGTATATACTCATTCTTCATGCCAAGTTATTTTAACATTACAAGATCATGCTGCTAAATTGCAGCAATATAATGCTTCCTTTTCCCCTAAATGTTACATACTGGAATCAATGTTTCCAAGTTCAAATTAGGAGAAAGAAAGGCCGAGGAAAACCCAATTTGAAATTTCAAATTGGTCAAAATCTTGTAGACATTGTAAAAGAATTGAGTTTTAACATATTTTGTTATAAAAAATATTGTTTTCCTTGAAAAGTACTTGACTAAATTCTGACTGGTGTTTGCGAAGATCTCTAACACTCTTTGAATAAGTCGTTTAGTTTTTCGAAAGCTCTCTTGAGATAGTAATGAATTTTTTGCAAGAAGTTACAGATTTATGTTAGATCATTTATAATGGACATCGTGGGCAGTTTTGATTTGAATCCTATTCAGCTGTGATATTGAAAGAAAATTGACAATGCAACACTCTGGTCGGACTGATACGAGAAATATTGCAGCATATTTTTATGTATAGCTTTTTCTCTCACTCTAAGTATCCATCAGACTACATGAATATAACGACATTTTGTGAGTAAGGAAAGACATAAAAATGTATAGATCTTATATTTATTTCAATTTTTTAGAGGTTGTCTTGTTATCCAAATCTTACATAGATCAGTGGAGACTTGGGATCAAAGAAACTGGTAATACTCAGCTGGTAAAACAAATGATAAAAAAACATTTTTAACAACTTTTTGCTGTTACAGTTAAGGGTCTGTTTGAGTCGAGTTTGATTTGTAAAAGAGATGCTTATTATCTGTTGGCCGGGTAAATAAGCTAAGGAGGATTGTTCATGTACAATTTTATTGACTCACGTTTATATAAATGTGACATGATAAGAATATAGTGACAACTTAGAGATATAGTAATTGGCGAACAACGACTAACAAATAACTCCTATACATTGACAAAACTTGGATTGATGTCCCAAAATAGGCCATATATAATTGTTTTAGTAACATTTGTTGGTGTAAAGGATGATATTTTTGTGAAGGAGCTATTTGTCAATCATCAGAGCTCTACGGTCGAATATTGGATGTCAGCTCCCAATCACTCCCCACCACCCATCAGTGCTGTCCATTATCCACCGCCACGTCACATGCCACATCAGCCTGCCACAGCAATCCAAATAAGATTTGCTAGCTTACTAATTAGAGTAGTTAGTTTTTCGCTTTGTAAAAAAATAGAATCACCAGGACAAAATAAATGAAAAGATACAATACTTTAATGCCTAGTAAATTGTGGTTACCAAACCTGATAATTAGTACAATAGTTTGAAAAAGTTGATTGCTTATCCAACATTAATCCTGGATGACCTGCTTATTTGGACTAGTAAGCAAGTTAACCCAAAAGGGATATGCTGCCTGCCCTTATCAAGACTGTTATTTATCCGGCCACTCAAATCAAATTAAGTTGATCCCAATTAAACAATCTTGGGATTGCTTACCCAAAAGTTCAAACAGATTTATAAGGTCTTATCCACAGTCAATTTATAATTTGGGTTCTATTATTGTATGTGTAACATAGGTCAGCTCAGATTGAGATGACTGGTATGAGCCGAGACAACCAAGCCGAGGAAAGCATTCCAAGGCCTGCCTAGCCGATGTGAGACGCATGTTCCAAGCTTTAGACTGACCTGCAAAGCCCATCGAGAGGCCTAGCTTGACTAGCGGCTGACTAGAGTGTCAGAGTGTCTCCCTGCTGAGGTCTCTCGGCAGGCTTTGCAGGTCAGGTCGGGAGTTCGGAACACAGGTCTTACATCGGCTAGGCAAGCCTCGGAATGCTTTCCTCAGCTTGGTCGTCTCGGCTCATGCCTCGGTCAAGATCACCCCGGCGGTCATCTTGGCCTGAGCCGACCTACATTACACATACGGTAACAGGTTCCATTGAAATAAAGAACTTAGTGTGGGAGTAAATTTTGAAAAAGTGCGTCCCAGCCTCTCAGGCTCAGACTCTTACTTAAGCTAGAGCCTAGAAGGGATCGTCTCCCTGATCGCGACATTGGAGAAAACATCCACGGTGAGGAGCCAAAGAAGCAGAAAAGATGCAGTCTTTCTAAAGATTTCTTCCCGCTGGCCATCCGAACCCTACCCTTTTGGATGCCACCAGAGCCCTCTCTACCTGCGGTCCTATTGTAATAGTGGGGCGATATATGTCTGTAATAATACGTTCAATCAAACGTGTGAATTGGCAAGCGATGTGTACGTCAAGAAATTTAGCTAGAACATTCTACGACAAAATCGACAAACAAACCACAAGGAGAGACAACAAGATTTACGTGATTCGGAGAGGTGATGTGACTTCCTACGTCCACGAGGAGGCCAGAGAGACTTCACTATGATGTAGAAGAAATACAAAAAGTGGGAAGATACTCTTACACTGACGTCGAGTGATCTTCCTCAAATGGGGCAAGCAACCCTCAAAATCAACTCAATCTTCCTCTGAAACGGTGCTTCTCAAATAGCTCCGTAGATCCTTGAACAGCAGCACCCACGATCTCCACGAACAGACCACCGAGGAAGAAGAGCAGAAAAAAAACCCAAAAAACACTGCCATTGCCCAAAACACATTCTCACGCACCTATCCCACGCAAGGATGACGTGAGGGCTATTTTAACACCAACTCATCTTTGCGAACAGGGGAGTTCGCAAAAACGCGTCGAGCTTCTCGCGGATCCAACCTTCAAATGGGTATATACCTTCGATTTTCATGGGTTAGTGGGTTATTTGTTTCCCACTAACATACAAACAGCAAAATGACCAATAAGGACAAAGAAGACCCACAAAAAAGCCATTGACCAAGTCAATTACAATAATTCTCCACCTTTGACTTGATCAAAAAACAAAAAAAAAACAAAAGAACATTGCTCCCAATTACTTAAAGAAATCTCTCTCTAAGTAAAAATACCCCCTCTCCCTAGGGCCTTCACACCTCAACAATCACGAACATCAGCCAAGTCCAGACAATGTCGGAACATAACTGTTAGCAGTGGCTTTGTCATCATATTAGCAACATTCTCCTCTGAAGGAACCTTCTCGAGTTGAATGTCACCATGTGTAACGAACTTCCATAGCTTGTGATATCTGACATCTATATGCTTTGTCCTTGCATGATAAACAAGATCCTTTGCAAGACAAATTGCACTCTGACTATCACAATACAACTTGACACTTCTCTAAGAAACATTGAGTTCTTTTATCAAACCCTTCAACCAAATTGCCTCTTTAGCAGCCTTTACTGCAGCAATATACTCAGCTTCTGTTGTTGACAAAGTCACGATGTCCTGCAGTATCACCTTCCAACTGATGGGAGCTCCACCTAGAGTAAATATATACCCTGTAGTAGATCTCCTCCTATCCGGATCACCTGCATAATTTGAGTCAACATAACCAACTAGAATATCAGTATTATTTCTCTTTTGAAACAATAAACCAACATTTGATGAACCATTCAAATATCGCAAAATCTATTTTACTGCATTCCAATGCTCTTTTCCTGGATCTGCCATATATTTGCTAACCACATTGACTACTTGAGACAAATCAGGCCTGGTGCAAACCATGGCATATATCAAACACCCAACCGCACTGGAGTACAATATTCTAAGCATCTCTTGATGTTCTTTCTCTATTTGAGGACACTGCTGTAATGATAATCTAAATTGCTGAGAAAGAGGTGTACTTACAGCCTTGGCCTCATTCATGTTGAATTTGGCCAACACTTTCTAAATATAACTTTTCTGGGTTAACCACAGCTTCCCGCTATGCCGATCCCTCTAGATCTCCATGCCTAGGATCTTCTTGGCACCACCTAGGTCTTTCATCACAAATTCTAAACTGAGTTCTTGTTTAAGCTTTAATAATTTCTTGCATATGCTTACATGCGATAAACATATCATCAACATAAAAGCATTAACAAAACAATAGAACCATCATCGAGGAAACAAAAATAAACACAACTGTCATACCTGCTCATGCTGTAGCCATGTGAAACCATGAAAGTGTCAAATCTTTTGTACCACTGTCATGGAGCTTGCTTCAAACCATACAGAGACCGTTTTAATTTGCACACCAACTTTTCATTGCATTTCTTAATAAAACCTTATGGCTACAACATGTAGATCTCCTTATCTAGATTGTCGTATAGAAAAGTTGTCTTCACATCAAGCTACTCCAACTCTAAATCCCAAATTGCTACCATAGCTAGCATGACTCTAATGGAACAATGCTTTATTGCTGGAGAGAAAATCTCTGTGAAATCAATTCCTTTCCTCTGTCCATAGCCCTTGGCCACCAATCTGGCCTTATATTTTGGTGGTTCTTCATTAGATGAAGCCTCCTTCTTTCTGTACACCCATTTATAGCCAATTGCTTTCTTTCCCTTGGAAAGTCCCCAAGTCTGATTCTGATGAAGAGAATTCATCGCTTCTTGCATAGCATCCAACCACTTTTTATTGTCCTTACTTTTCACTGCCTCTTGAAAGGTCAAAGGGTCAGCAAACATAATAGGAAATGCATAAGCAACTGTATCTTGTAATCTTAATGGCAATTTAACTTCCCTTCTAAACCTTCCCTTGGCAATAGAATAAGGCTCCACCTGATCTGGTTGTACATATCCCTCATCTGGTGCGAAGATTCCTCTGAATCACTGCTATCACTAACTTTATCATCACGAGGAGGGGAACCGGTAGGAAAAAAAAACTTGCTATTTTTTGCTTCATGGCGCTCTGCTAGGGTTGGGTTGTCTTGCTTGGCCGCTGCCGCCCGGGGCTGGCGGGAGGGTTCTCCCTCCCTGCCATGGCGGATCCTTCCAGGGGTGGAGGCGTCCCCCTGGAACCACCCGTTTCCAGATTATCCTATGCACAGATGCTTTCAGCGAACAAAGCTATTCCGGCTGTGCAGATTGGAGTCAAGCTCCCGGTGTTCACTGACCAAGGAGAGCCGGTGGTCTACTTCTCCAAGGAGGAAATAGCTAGATCCATGGACCCTTTCAAGCATTCCATTATTGCCAAGTATTCTTATGGCCGTTCCTCCATCCCGGAATTAAAGTCATGCCTCTCACAACACCTTCTCTTATCTAAAGATTTTATTGTTAGTTACTTGAATCCTCGGCACCTTCTATTCCGGTTGGACGATGTCCTCCGCAGGAGCCTTTACATTAAAGGTTTCTTGTTCAGATTATTTCGCTGGGATCCCTCTTTCGATTTCTCTTATGATCCAACTTTCATTTTTGATTGGATCAGATTCTTGTTATTGCCGGTTAACTTCTACCATGAAGATTTCTTGAGATCCATCGCTGGCAACTTCGGCAACGTGCTACAAGTCCATGAGGTTTCTAAATCCATGACGCAAACCCATGAAGCCCTGGTCTACGTGGAGCTTGATATCAAAAAACCCAGATCTGAAAGGATCTAGATCGGCTGCGACAAGGACGGTTTTTGGCAAAAAGTTCACTATCACATAATTCCGCCGGTTTGTTCCTTCTGCCATAAGCTGGGTCACAACGTTGATGATTGTTACAGGAAGCAAACTGCTGACAATAAGGCTTCGGGCCATGAGTCTAAGGAGGTTCGTGATGAGGGAGCATGGCAGCGTCCATCCAAGGTGGGGCAGAAGAAGCAATGGCAGAGAAAAGACGAAGATGTCTCGTTTACTCACGACAAGAATCAGTTTGAGTCCCTAACAGGAAACAAAGAGCCAGACCCTTTGCAAGTTGATGCGCATAAAGAGGGGTATGCTCACGTGAATATCGAGTTGCCTTTGGAAGATGATATTGCTTGGTCAGGCTCCCGGAAAGGGGTTAGTCAGTTGGTGCAACTTCAGCCTATTTCTTCAGGCTCCCCTCCCGAGCAGACGCGACCTAAGGCGGTTTTTCCAGGAAATACCTATGTGCATGGGCATGAGGCGGAGTCGCCAGGCTACGTACTAGCATCTGGCAACGAGCGGTTGGAGTTTTGCCCGCCTGGGTCGGTGCATATGCATGACTCTGTTACACAGTGCATGGCTACTTCTACGTCTCGCGGTGGTAATCATACTAAGTCCCTCCTTAAAGATGGTTTGTCCCCACAACATCAATCGGGGATCCAGGGGCCAGTGGAGTTATTGGTATCCAAAGAAAATATGCTCATGCCCAACCTGGAGTTTAATAAGGATGATCTGGGGAGACATGGCAAGGGAATGCGAACGAGGGCTAAGGCGAAAGCCGCTGGTACTTCTGAAGGATACATTTCCTCATGAATTGTTTGACCCTGATATGGAATATAAGGGGGGTGGCTAATGCTGCCTCCAAAAATAGTTTTAAAAAATAGTGTTGAAGCACAAGCCCCAGATTGTTGGTATATCTGAACCAAAAACTCACTTTAACAAGGCTCTAGCCTTGTGTCAAGCACTGCGTATGGATAGTTATGCTGGTAACGTGGGAGATGATTCAAAGATCTGGGTGTTTTGGAAATCGCAGGACTCTGTCCAAGTAGCTTCCTCTACCTCTCAGTCTATATCCCTTGTGTGCAATGATGGTACATCTTCTATGTACTGCCTCACTGTTGTTTATGCTGATTGCAACCTGGAGGTCCGCAGAACTCTGTTCAAGGACCTTCTTCTATTTTCTCAATCTTTTCATAATATTCCCTGGCTGGTCACGGGAGATTTTAATTGCATCTCTCAACCCTCGGAAAATCTTGGTGGTATTCTGTCTACTTCCACTTCTATGTCTGATTTTAATGATTTCATCATGGCTGCTGGTCTGTTTGATGCTGGCTACATAGGTTCCCCATTTACTTGGTCTAACAAGCGAATTGGTAATGCTTCGGTGAGGACTAGGCTTGACAGGACTTTGTTTAATAGCTATTGGCAAGATAATTCACCAGATACTATTATCCGTCACCTTCCTCGTGGAGTCTCTGATCATTCCCCGTTGTTGGTCTCCCAAAAATCTGTTATTAAGCCACCTAGCCGCTTCATCTTTTAGGATTACTGGGCATCTCATGACTCCTTTTTGTCTGTTGTTTCTTCTGCTTGGAGTGGGGTTGAACAAAAATATTACTCTTTTGATACTCTTATTTCCCATCTGAGAGCTGTTAAACAGGCGCTGCGTATATGGAACAAGGAGGTTTTTGGTAACTTGCAGGATACTATTGGTGCTGTCGAGTCCGCTGTCACTCTCACTGAACAAAATTTCGATGCTAATCCTTTTGAGGCGAACAGAGTTGCTATGTCTGCTACCCATACCCAGCTACGTCGTGCACTTATTAACGAGGAGAAACTGTGGTGTGAAAAATCTAGGATGGAATGGATGCGGAACGAGGACATGAACACTGCATTCTATCAAACAGTGGTTAAGAATAACAGAAGGAGGAATTTTATTCACAGACTTAAGATTCAGGGTTCTGATCAATGGTGTGAGGACCAGGACATTCTGAAAGATGCTGCGTCCTCTTACTTTGAAGGTCTACTGACCTCTGAATGATCTGTGGGGAATGATGAGCTACTACAGGTTATTCCCTCTCTCATCTAGACTGAGCAAAACTCCTCCTTGTGCACCATCCCTGATAGTGTTGAGGTCTTCGTGCGGTGAAGGCTATGAACAAGAAGGGGGCTCCTGGACCCGATGGATTCCCAGGGTCTTTCTATTCTATTTGTTGGGATATTGTTGGTGAAGATGTAGTGACTGCAGTTCAAGATTTCTTCAAGGGCTATCCCTTACCTCGTGGTGCAACCTCATCTATTATTGCCTCGATTCCTAAAAAAAAGGATCCTCATACTTTTGGTGACTTCAGGCCAATCAGTCTTTGTAATTTTTGCTACAAAATCATCTCTCGTATTCTCTCAAATCGTTTAACTAGTATTCTTCCTATCATTATTTCAGAGGAGCAAGGGGCTTTCGTGAAAGGTCGTTCTATTATTGAGAATGTGTCTATATCTAGACACATGATGAAGGATATTAGCAGAAAGGTTCGTGGAAATAATGTTATCTTCAAGCTGGATATGATGAAGGCTTATGGCAGGGTGGAGTGGGACTTCTTATTTGCGGTTCTTCGAAAATTTGGTTTCTCCTCCCGTTTTGTGTCCTACGTGGGGATGCTTATTAGTAACTGTTGGTTCTCCACTCTTTTCAACGGGCATCAGGTGGGCTATTTTAAATCTTCCAGAGGTCTTAGACAAGGTGACCCATTAGCCCCCGCTCTCTTTATTATTATGGAAGAGGCTCTCAGCAGGGGTTTGCACATGCTTTTCTCTTCTGGAGCTATTGTTCCTTTCAAGGATCCCCACGGGTGTATACCTATCTCCCATCTTCTTTATGTAGACGATACCTTAATTTTCCTTAATGGTCAGACCAAAAACATCACTAAGCTTCTAGATTTCCTGAAGATGTATGAGGCTTCATCCGGGAAGAAAATAAATGCGTCCAAAAGCTCCTTCGTCATTTCTCAAAAGGCTTCTGCGGTCATTGTTCTTCGCATCCATGCCCTTACCGGTTTCAGAAGACAGGAAGGTGTGTTATCCTATCTGGGTGTTCCCCTTACCACTGGTCGTACTCTTGTTTCCCATTATAAGCATATTTTGGACAGAGTGAATAATAAATTGGCTGCATGGAATCTAAGATGCTATCTCAAGCTGGGCGGGTTACCTTGATTAACTCCGTCCTTTGTTCGATTCCTATCTACACTACTTCTGCATCTTGCTTACCTAAGTCTGTTATCCAATATATTGAGAGGCGTTGAGCTTCCTTCTTCTGGAATGGGGCGGACGATGTTCGGTGTAGACACTGGATTTCTTGGGAAAGTATCAAGAGACCGAAGCAGGAAGGAGGTTTGGGTGTTAGAAGCATGTGGCATGTCCAAGTTTCTCTTATGGCCAAGCTTATTTGGAACACTTTGTATGGCCATTCGCTGTGGTCTAAGTATGCTAGAAGTAGATTCCTTTTGTCTCCATTCTCTGAAGTCACCAAAGCATTTCCCACAGGTATTTCTAAAGAGGTTTTCACTACGGCTATAAATCTTATCATGCATAACTCTAGATGGATTCTAGGAGACGGTAAGGATATTGATATTCTTCGTCACAAGTGGATTGGCAGTGCCCCACTCATTGAAGCTCTCCTCAGTCTTGCTCAAGAGCCATTTAATTCAGTGAAAGATGTTGTAGACAATGATGACCATCCCTTCAGGAGGTTTGATGATATTCGTATGGTGTTGGACTGTATAAACCTGTCAAACACCCCTGACAGGTGTGTTTGGACAGCCAACGCTAATGTGAACTTCTCTGCCAACTCTGCCTTCCAGGTGATCAGGCTGAGGGGTGTTCATCGTCCATCTCGGCTCAATATTTGGCATAATCATTTTAATCCTAGGGCCACTATTTTTGGTTGGTGCGTACTGCACCGTGCGGTTCCCACTGATGATCGCATTTCAGATTGTGGCATTCAATTAGCCTCCTTGTGTTCCTGTTGCACTAATCATTCGGTTGAAAATCTTAACCATCTATTCCTTACTGGGTAGATCGCTATTTCATTGTGGCACTGGGCCAGTTCCCTTATTCATCACAGTGTCATGGGTCCTCATATCTCTTCTACCCTTTGGAAAATTATCTCAGTGTTCAACTGCCATTCTGCTTCTGGTTTCATTGCTACCTATGTTGTTCTTTTGCTGTTGTGGGAGATTTGGAAGTTCAGATGTGCCAAACGTTATGATTCCAGAACGAAAACTCTAAATAGAATCATCTCTGATATCAAGTTTTCCATTAACGTGGCTATCTAGGGCATTATTTTTAAGAAGGAGCGCACCCAGAATCAGCTTAGTATTCTCCTGCATTATGGTTTCAAACCTAAAGTCAAGATGAAAGTGCCCAAAGTTGTAAGGTGATCTCCTCCTCAGTATGGTTTCAGCCTCAACGTGGATGGCGCCTGTAAAGGTAATCCCGGCCCTTGCGGCGGTGGAGGTGTATTCGGGATTCAAATGGTGATATCTGTCTGGGTTTTTTCTTCTTCTATGGTCAAGGAAACAGTGTGATTGCAGAGGTTCGTGCTCTTTGTGACGGCTTAAGGTTGGTTGAATACCATGGCATTCCTATCTCTATTATCCACTCGGACTCCCTTGCGCTGGTGCACTCTTTCAAATCCAACAGGTGCCCTTCGTGGAAGTGTATTTGGTGGTGGCGTGCTGCAAGTTCTCTTTTAAACAATTCGACCATCCAGCTTGTTCATGCCTACAGAGAGACCAACAGGGTGGCGGATGTACTGGCCTCTTATGTGTGTGACAGAGGCGGTTGCTCAGTCTTTAGCCATTTTTCTCTTCCCACTGTGTGTAAAGGCCCAGCTTTGCTTGACAAAATTGGTCTCCCTTATGTTAGGTTGCTCTAAATTTTGGTCTCTAGGGGTATGCCCCGTTATTTCATGTATATGAGTTTTGATATATATAAAATTTGGTGCAGGATACAACCAGGGGAGTGAGAACACTATCTCCCACTGGGAGATAGTGCACTTAGGTGGTCTGTTCTCCTTGTGCCCTTTACCTAAAAAAACAACTTTATCATCACTCAACTCCACTTGGATTGAGTTATTGGGTTTCTTTTCACCATGAATATGTTGCTGAAATTTCTTCAACATTGAGGCATCATCAAAACTTACATTTTTGCTGAGCTCCACCTTCTATGTGTTAGGGTCCTAGAGCTTGTACCCCTTCACACCAACTTTGCATCCCGATAGATGCAACGTTTTGACTTAGCATCAAGCTTCGTCCTCTCACCATCCTACATCAAAACATAAGCGGGACAACCAAAGATATGGGAATCAGAATAATTAGCTGGCTTACTAGACCAAATTTCTTGTGATGTTTTGAGCCCCAATGTTGTAGAAGGCGACCTATTAACAATAGAACAAGTTGTATTAACTGCCTCAGCCCAAAACTGCTTTGGTAGATAGGCAAACAACCTCATACACCGAGCTCTCTCAATTAGTGTTCTGTTCATCCTCTCTGCCACACCATTTTGTTGTGGCGTACTAGGAATATTCAAATGCCGAGCAATGCCTTCTTATTTGCAGTAATTCTCAACATCCATTAAGGTGAACTCACCACTATTATCAGTCCACAAAACTTTCACCTATTTCCCTGTCTGCTTTTCAACTCTGGCCTTCCAGCTTATGAACTTCTCAAACACTTTAGACTTGTGCTTCAAGAAGTAAATCTAAACTTTCCTAGAGAAGTCATCAATAAAAGTAACAAAATATCGAGCTCCTCCCTGAGATGTTACTGGTGCTGCCCCCCAGACATCTAAATGAATATACTCAAGAATATCTTTACTTCGTTTATTGGAAGTAACAAATTTTACTCTGCATTGCTTGCCAAGAACACAACATTCACAAAAAATCCAATTGGCAAGATTTTATACCCTTGAGTAATTTTCTGTTATGCAATTATAGCATCCCTCTCTCACTCATATGCCCAAGCCTTGCATGCCATAGCAAGGTAGCATCATCATCAGAAGAGGATGTAATGGCAGCATCTCCTGTTACAGTTTTTCCAATCAACCAATATAGGGACCCGATCTTTTCTCCCTTCATGACTACTAAATCACCCTTTTTTACTTTCAATATGCCATTAGCACCACTGAAAGTGCAACCATTTGCATCAAGAGTACCAAGAGAGATTAGGCTCTTTCTCAAATTTGGGACATGTCTGACCTCTGTCAAAGTTCTAACTACCCCATCAAACATCTTAATTCTTATTGTTCCTATCCCAGTATATTTGCATTCTGTATTGTTACCCATAAGAACTCTACCCCCAACATGAGATGCATACGTATCAAACAAATCTCTTTATGCATGTGATAAGAGCAACTAGAATCAAGAATCCACGTATCAAAAGAATCCATACCTGAGGAGACGGTCAAAACATCTCACTTCTCTGAATTAGAAGCCACACTGGCCTCTTCTGGTTGTTTCTTCTTTTCTTGGACTTGTCTTGAAGCTTGGGGCAGTCAGCTTTCCAATGACCTTCTTCTTTGCAATAGCGACATCTGTTGTCCTTTTCTTTTGAGTTAGATCTGGATCTGTTCTTCTTGCCACTATTCTGTTTCTGACGTCCTCTGTCCTGACCCGAATCCTTTACTACCAAACTCTCACCTGCACTAGATTTGTGTCTAACTTCGTTTGATAGCAAAGTTGTTTTAACCTCCTCCATCTTCAAAGTGTCTTTACCATAGAGGATAGTTCTAACTAGATGGTCATAGAAATTTGGCAAAGATGAAAGAAGAAGAAGAGCCTGATCTTCTTCCTCCACCTTGACTCGCATACTGCGAAGCTGAGAGATCAATTATTGAAACCATTCATATGTTCAAGAAGGTCAAAACCATCAGACATGCGTAAACTGTAAAGTTGCTTTTCAGATACAATTTATTTGTGAGTGATTTGGACATATAAAGCTTCTCTAATTTCTCCCACAAATCAGCAATAGTCTCAACATCGGCAACGTTATATATTACCTCATCTGCCAGACATAACTGAATAGTGCTCATAGCCTTCAGATCAAGCTTGTCCCAATCATCGTCTTTCTTTCCCGACTTCTCCTTACCGAGAAGAGCTTTGTGAAGATTGTTCTGCACCAGAACCGATTTCACTCTCTTCTGTCACAAACCGAAGTCAATCTTGCCGTCAAACTTCTGCACTTCAAATTTCGCAATTGACATCTTGGACTGCACCTAAAACTTGACAGAATCACATAGAGTGCCCCACAGTGGGTGCTAGATGTTGTACCAGTGGGGCGATATATGTCCGTAATAATACGGACAATCAAACGTGTGAATCGACAAGCGATGTGTACGTCAAGAAATTTAGCGAGAACATTCTGCGACAAAATCTACAAACACACCATAAGGAGAGACAACAAGATTTACGTGTTTCAGAGAGGCGATGTGCCTTCCTACGTCCATGGAGAGACCAGAGAAACTTCACTATGTTGTAGAAGAAGTACAAAAAGCTAGAAGATACTCTTATACCAATGTCGAGTGATCTTCTCAAAATGAAGCAAGCAACCCTCAAAATCAACTCAGTCTTCCTCTGAAACGGTGCTCCTCAAATAGTTCCGTAGAGCCTCGAACATAAGCACCCATGATCTCTACGAGCATACCACAAAGGAAGAAGAGTAGAAAAAAACCCCAAAAATGCTTCTGCTGCCCAGAACACGTTCTCACGAACCTATCCCACGCAAGGACGACGTGAGGACTGTTTTAAAACCAACTCATCTTTGCGAACAGGGGCGTTCGCAAAGACGTGCCAACTTCTCGGATCCAACCCTCAAATGGGTATATACCTTCGGTTTTCATGGGTTATTTGTTTCCCACTAACATACAAATACCAAAAGGACCCCATAAAGGACAAAGAAGACCCACAAAAAAGCCATTGACCAAGTCAATTACTAACACAATCCATCATCTCCGAGGAAAGCTGTTATGACGCTGTTCGATTCCCTCTCCCTCAAACTAGGTATCCCGCCTTCTCTTCCGTCGCAAGTTCCTTTCCCCGTCTACTTGTTCAATTTGGTCTGGATTTTCACGGTCGAGGCTACGGTCGGATGCCACTACAAATCCTTTAGTCCTTTCGAGTCCTTCCCTTCGTGGATATTAATATGGCTTTTGAATGATTTCTCCTCTCTTTTCTTTGTTTCTTTAGTAGATTCTCTCTTTTTTCTCATTTCCTCTAATCTAAGTATTTACTCAACTACTGGAGCAGATTAATATGCTTCCATTCGCATATGGAGTCTGAACTTCGTAAATTTTTTCCTTTTTTTTGTGGGAATATTAGGTCAAAATTTACAATTTTCATCTTTCACTACTAGAGTAGCGACTGATTGGTCATAATATGCACTGGAGGTAATATGCTACTTTCTGGCATCGATTGTCATAGTCGAGCTCTTAGTGATGCACATCTTAAAAGGAGTTGATCCCTGTTTATTCATACATGCTGCTATAAGCGGGCATGCCCTCATCTTATAGGAATAGCAAGTTAAAGGACCTCTACGGATTGGTACATCGCCAAAATAGGGAGTCTAGTTGACCCTGTGGTTGGAATCCATATCCACCAGGAGCAATTTATAGCTCTTGCTTTCTTCTGTGGGAAAAGAAGTTGATGCCTACTGCTATGATTAACATGTACAGCATGAAAATTTCTTGGTAGTGGCTTTTGCACACGCTCACAAAGGATAACAGTACTAGCACACTTGGTATACAAGCTCAAGCTCATTCTCCCACCTTTTCTTTTTTTACAATTATGCCCACAGAATATATAGTAAATGATCACGGCAAACTTAGGCACCTATGATCACAAATTAAGTCTTCCTAATTTCTCCTTGCACATTCAATAAATCTCTTGGTAGTTTTTGGTAGCCAATAATTCAAAAATGGGTGGGTGAGACAAAGGGGGCACATTTCTCCACTGCAAGCAGGTATGTTAGGCGAAAGGCAGCTGTCTCATTTGGCATAATTTTTTCATATTTGTATGCTACAAGAAGTAATGGTATTCAGTGTAAATTCTAGAGCATGACCATACATGAATCACAAAAACAAAATGCAATTAATAAAAGTCAAGGTTTGATTTGAAGTCTGGAGATCAATCATGGTAGGTTTGTGAATAGACATGAGAATAAATTACAATGTTGATGTGGTACTCATGTCTAGAATTCAAAGATACTGAATTTGTGAATAGACGTAAGAATAAATACACTGCTGTTGTATTAGGAATTCAAAGACATGACTAATGATGAAAAGTTTATAGCATGAAGGAGCTAATGTATGGAGCAAAGAATAAAAATGGCTCAGTCACGTGCATTCATCACTCATGACAGGAAATATTCTAATAAATTTCTTGTCATAACAAATATATAACCTAAAAATAAGCGAGGCATCTGGCCTCTTACAAGGCACTTGGGCAAAATTTGGTGCACAGCCCAAGCACCTAGGTCATTTACTGGTTAGTCCTTCAGCATTGATGCTCGTAATTGGAATCCATGTTTTGCTCTTACTTAAAGTGGGTAATGAATTCGTTCATGAATATGCTGATGTCCTTATTAAGAAAAAGATACTTGTTCCCATGGGAATGAGAATGACTGAATAGGTTTCTTCCACATTTGACGTCTTTCAATATACATAAAAGCCTGGAACAATAGTACAATGTTCTTACTCTTTCATAAATTTATCAAAACCATAGTTTCTTCTGTAAAAAGCCCAACAAGTGATTATTCATCTCCCTTCTACAATTTAGTGAAAGCATGTTTTCCATTTAAATGGCCCTTTTTTCTAATGATGTAGAGAAGCATGAACAATGGATTTAGGAAAAAAATATTATGAGGAGACATAGACTGGGTGATGGGGCATATGTGCCTTTTAACCATTGCTTTAAACACGGCCCTATTTGGTATCGGGATAAAAGTAGTGAGGATAGGGATATGCCATCCCTTGTACCATAGTCTATCCCCATGTCCTTTGGTACCGCCAAGGATAAGAAAGGAGGATATCCGTAAACTGTGTTTGGTACAAAAGAGGATAGGAGTGGGGATAAGCAGTTGGAAATGACTAGTATACATTAGAAAAAATAAACATATCACATAAAAACATCTTCTGACATGACGTTTGCTTGTTCCATCCATAAAGAAATGCGCAGAACAAGGCCCAACCAAATCACGGAGAGAGAACTCTTCCCCCGTAATGATCAAACAAATCAACAAACATAAACAACAACAATCCGAACTATAGGTGAACGAGAACTCAAAAGATTATCCGATCTAATAACGCCAAACCCAACAAATCAACATGCTATAAAAATATTGAAAAAAATCAAAAAATCAAGTGAAGTATGTACGAGCCTCACAATTACCTACAAACAAGGTGCATAGTAAGAACATGAAGTAGCGACCCACAGATCGCGCCATGGTTGGTTCAGGAGCTTCCACTCACTGGCGAGATCGTTTGAAGCGATCGAGATCTATAGTTCCGCTATCCACATGTCTCTCTTCCAGAGACAGTTTGGGGTGAAGGAGAAAACATGCCAAAAAAGTGAGGATACATGAAGGGGATAGATCATTCCCACAAAAAGTGGGAATGATTTATCCTCTGGGATATCCCTATTTCTAGGGATGTCCCGGGCCAGCCTATCACGAGGAGATCGCCATTAATTTGGTGATACCGAATGTCGATTTTGGGATAAGTAGAGAATATCCCCTCCTATCCCGATACCAAATAGGGGTACACGGAGAGAGCCAACCAACCACTGAACTGTCCATATGCTATTTGAGGGTTTTTATTATTATTTGACTTTCAATTTCTTACATACACCATCCACCAATTGATAATACTACTAACCATCGACACCTTATTTTTGCATTTTTTAAATTATATAAGCATCATAAGAATCTGATCAATGGTTTATGAATATCAAATTGCTGTTAGTATGCTTTCAAAAAAAAGATAATGTGCATGAGAAAACATATTATGGTCATTCCACTACTATCTTCTTTCAAAGAAAGCACTTGATATCCATCAAACATGAGATGATAGGAAGGATTAGAAATAATGGAAGGAGAGAAAACTATATCTTTTTGTTAATGAGGATAACGAATGAAGCTAAAGTTCTCCATGTGTCGCTAATCACATTAATCAATTAATTTTTTTTTTGAAAAGTGGATGGTACCACTGTTGTATAAATTCAAAAGAAGTCAGAATATACAAGTATAAGCTTTACAAAAGGGTAAAAAACTGCACAACCCGCCTATACCCCACTAGCCACTTAACCATTACTATAACGCCCCGAAAATTTAAATGATTTAAAACATAGAAAAACAACAATAAATAAAATGCTGAATAGAAATAAAATAAAAGTCATAATTAGACTCCCAAGAAGAGGAATCAACCATTTGAATTATTCTGGGCTAATACAACCCTTATTGGGCCAAAGAACCAAACCCAATAACATTAAACCCCAAAATTCGTAACCATAATTATGTAGAAAATAGGAAATGGGCAAATTAGGGCTAAAACAAAGGTGATTAGCCATACATAGCAACCAAATTCGTACATAGCCATGAGATGATGTTTCCTAAAGACATTGCTACTCCAATTAGGAGGAGAATTCCCAAAACATGGTAGGCACCATGCAAAAACCGCAACCCACTTTCCTAGTCTCTTTAGGATATGGAATAAACCCTAATCATATAAATAATCATCCTAAAACTAGTTGGGAAGGTTTACCATCGAGTTGGGGTCCTGTGGAGGCAAGCTAGGGCACCAAGAGGAGAGGAGAATGGCCAAGAACCAGAGCTTCTTCCCCAACTGTCTCTGCTGCGACCTGTGCATTGACATCGCTTAGAACTACACAAGGGTAGGTGATCTCGGGCTTAACCTAAACGTTACACATACCAATGGAAATAGTATCAAGTCTAATTTCATTTACATGTATTTCCCCCAATTTTCATGAACCATGTGAGTCGCATTAAATGTTTTCCCAGAGTCGCGCAAAGATAGGGCTTTATGTGTTCTTACTTTTTTTGCGCAAACTAGGGCCGTATTGGGTCAAACCAAAATGGTGGTTCTCTTCTACTGGATGTCCTTGATGTTCAGAGTGTTGTCTAAATATCGCTAGATGTCAAGTTATAAGTCTATCATGAAGGTATGTAGTTGTTTCTGCATTTTCGGGCAAGATCTAAGAACGCGACGACACCAGACGTCGCGTTTCTTATTGCATGAACGCGACGTACATGTACGTCGCGATTATAATAAAAGTGACAGACCATTCCGTCGCATTTTGAGGTCTGACCAATCAACCCTGACGCATGAAACTATGCGCCGTGTGGGTTTCAGCACTGTCTTGAACGTGACGGCATATGCCGTCGCAATTTGACCTGTTTTTCCGCCCAAGAATTTCTGTCCATTTTTATATTCAGATTTTTGAACCAACTCTTGAATGCGACGTGTTGACCCATCGTGATTCAGAGCATGGCGATGTGAACGCAACGGGTAGAACCGTCGCCATTCTGTTTGGACAATCGATCCAACATTGATTCCTGTCGAAAAGGTGATGATCTGTCCCGTCGCGATTTGAACGCGACGGGTACATCCGTCGCGATTTAGTAACTTTGTATAGAACCATGTTTTGACTGTGTATGGTCCTTTGAAGTGCGACGACTGAACCCTTCGGGATTTAAGGGTCAACCCGAGACTATTTTAATGAGTTGTTCAGTCTACCATATGCATGTCCTTATGTCATATCATGTCATGTAGCTATTCAATGGCTTAAAAATGACCAACCAATATGAAAGTCATAAGAATATGAAGATCTATTCTAAGTGTTTTAATTGATTGATTGACTCCATCTACCATGTGATTGATATGAGTTATGAACATATTCTGACTTGTCCATAATTGAAATGTGTTATATATTAAAAGTACAACAACTATGTGATAGATTGAATTGCATACATGTCATGCATGTTTGTTATAAGCTTTCCGTCTTGTTTCAAACCGATGGATTGTAGATTGAGACACGTTCTATACGACACTTTGCACTATAGGCAGCCCTTTCTTGGGAGATTGGAAACTCACGGCCGGTCATTCCATATCGGCAGTCTAGTGACCTTTCTCTCAAGACCTTCGTAAATCTTCGTACTCCATGGATTCCCTCATGAAGACCAAGTTGGTTGTACCAATGAAGTACCCGGAAGAGAGAATGCACTTCTATTCTTACCTACTTCTCGTGAGAGTGATTTGATAACATTGAAAACATGCCATTAAATGTAAAGATTGAACTAATGAGATTAAGTCGTTATGCTGTTGAAATTAATCTGGATCATGTCCCCTTGCCTTGTTCTCTATCATATTTGGCATGATGTTTAGTGCTTACTGTCTATTGCTTGAAATCATATTGGCTATAAATGAATGAATGGAATTACCAAAAACTGTTGGAACTTCGGTTCACAACTATGCATGTACAAATAGGGCCCAGTCTAGTCCTGGGAGGAGCACTTGAAATACTTATAAATCGCGAGAGTATATGATCCATTGAGGTGTCTGGAAATCACCTAATTGAATGCAAGATTGATCTGAGTAATTTCCACACTGTTATTCAATGATTGATTGATTGAACTGTTATATGCGAAATGGCCAAATCTATTGTACATGTCATCGTTATTGAAACCAATATGTCATTGTCCATTGGAATTCCATGGAATTCAACATGAGATATCCATTGTATACATTATTGAATCCCTTATCTACATGTCAAGTGATCGTACTGTCATCATTATCATTGATAATCATTCTGTCCTACATGAGAATTGTCATGAATTGTTAGCGAACCATCCTCGTACATGTTATAGTTTGAAAAAATTTCCATCATTATCGACATGAGTATTGCATGATAGTATTGCCACTGTTAACATGTTAATTACGTAAAACATGCCCGCACCATGAGATGTAAATCCTACTGGGCGCTAGTGCGCTCACACCTGCTTTCCCTAATATTTTTAGGTGAAGATTATGATGAACTAGAGAATGTTGGGAATGGGGAAGAGTGAAGAGTTTCTCCAGTGTACCAGCCATGTCAGCTAGCAAGATTAGAGTTCAAGAGTCTGTAATAGTTAGTTTTCCTTTTATTGAGCCAGATGTACTTGAAATACAATATTGGGCCTTATGTTTCTGATTATGTAAGGTTTTAAATTAGTTGATGGAAATAAAATAAAGAGTATTTGGCTGACAATATTATTGTCTCAAGTCTTGTGTTATACTTAGTTGTTACTCTGACTTATTTGACTGTGATACTCATACTCGTATCGCTCACGCTCTCGACGTTTATTTTCCGCTGCTAAATGTCGGGGCGTGACAGTTGGTTTCAGAGACTAGACTTTCCCTTAAGTTTTAGGCAAAGAGGAAATTGCTAGGTTTAGCCAAGATAAAACCCCATGTGTCGACTTGTCAAAAATCAACGGTGAGATTGGGGTAGAAACACAAGCTAAGTCATCTAATTAGAATTAAGTTATGATGAAGTTAATATTTGATGAACGTAATGTGGTTATCTTGAAGGATTGCAATGGCCGCTGCACGTGAGAGAGATTTGCAAAGGACGATCAACACACTGACCCGGCATTACTACAGGCCACTCAGGGTAGAGTTGAAACCCAGGGAGATCTCCATCAAAATTTTCGGAGTATGAACCCACCCAAGTTCGGGGGTAGCACTGACCCGATGAGGCTGAGCACTAGCTCAAGGAAATAGAGCATGCATTCCACGTGATGGGATGCACAGATGAGAACAAGGTTACTCTAGCTACTTATCAGCTAGAGAGAGAAGCACGTACCTGGTGGGAGTCAATTGATGCTACACTTGGCGATGCCCAAGCAACTTGGGCACAGTTCAAGGAGTACTTCAACAACAAGTACTTCTCAGATCGAGTACAAGAGAGGAAAACGGTGAAGTTCGCCAACATGAAGCAACGGAGTCTATCCGTAGCTGAATACGAGGACCAGTTCTCTAAGCTGGCTCGTTATGCCCCACACTTGGTCCAAACTGAGCGGTTGAAGGCCAAGAGATTTATGAGCGGTCTGAGGCCCCAGTACATCACACAACTGGGACCGATGGATTTGCAAACCTATCCGGAGATGGTAAGAAAGGCACTCCTACTAGAGGACTCTCTAGCTATTGCTGAAAACATCAAAAATAGTATGCTGAAGAGGAAACATGGATCGGTATCCAAAAAGCCACCAGCTGTGGTCGGAACAAAGAGGCCGAATGGTCAAGCAGAGAACGAGCCAGTGAAGAAGTATAGGAATGGAGGTTATCAACAAGCCCCCGTCAATCGGGAGCCATGCAAACACTATGACAAGACTAGTCACAAGTCCGAAGACTGCTGGAAAGCATTTGGGAGGTGCTTGCGCTGAGGAAGTCAAAGTCACAAGATTTCTAACTGTCAACGTATGATGAATAATCAGACACCGGCAATACAAGGAGGCCAGAAGCGCCAAGGTAGACTACAGGCATTGAAAGAACCAACTACATCAGAGGAAGGTGGTGTGGTTGAAGGTACACTTACTATTTTATCCCGTTCTGCATTTGTTCTATTTGATACGGGAGCTACTCATTCCTTCATATCCCAAACATTTGCTGATACCTTACTTGTAAAACCCATCCCAATGAAATCTAGAATAGTCGTGTCAACCCCTATTGGTCCTGACACCAAACTTAGAAACCATTTTCCATCTAGTGAGGTGTTGATTGAAACTCAAAATCTACCTGCAAATTTAATATGCATGGACATGGAGGGTTATGATGTGATACTAGGAGCAGACTGGTTGTCTGAACATGGGGCTAGTGTCAACTGTAAGAAAAGTCGGGTAACATTTAGTCAACATCCAAAGCTAGTGTTCTCGAGAGATAGAAACCACAGGAAACTGTCCCTCGTCTCTGCACTACAAGCCAAGAGGATGATAAGGAAAGGTTGTATAGCCCTTCTAGCCGCAGTTGTCACCACAAAGAAGGAAGTCAAGATTGAGAACATCCCTATCGTCAGCGAGTACGATGATATTCCCCGAAGACTTGCCAGGTATTCCTCCTGAGCGAGAGGTCGACTTCACTATTGAGTTGATCCTTGGAGCAGCATCAGTATCTAGGGCACCTTATAGAATGTCTCCCATGGAATTGAAGGAATTAAAGGAGCAACTGATGGAACTGCTAGAGAAAGGGTTTATTCGACCAAGCACATCACCATGGGGTGCACCTGTTCTCTTTGTCAAGAAGAAGGATGGGTCGATGAGGTTGTGCATAGACTATAAGCAACTGAATCAATTAACAATCAAGAACAAATATCCCCTGCTAAAGATTGATGAATTATTTGATCAACTGTCTGGAGCTAAATATTTTTCTAAGATAGATCTCAGATCCGGCTATCATCAATTGAGGATCAAAGGATAAGATATACACAAGACAGCCTTCCGAAGCAGGTACAGGCATTATGAATTCATTGTTATGCCTTTTGGACTAACAAATGCTCCTGCAGTTTTCATGCAGCTGATGAATAGTATTTATCACCCCTACCTCGATAAATTTGTGGTGGTATTTATTGATGATATATTGATCTATTCCAAAACAAAAGAAGAGCATGAGGAACATTTGAGGATTGCATTACAAATTTTGAGGGATAACAAATTATACGCTAAGCTGAGTAAGTGTGAATTTTGGCTAGAGGAAGTATCCTTTTTGGGGCATGTGGTAACCAAGGATGGTATCGCTATTGATCCATCAAAGGTAGAGGCCGTATTGAAGTGGGAAAGACCGACAAGTGTCACAGAGATCAGAAATTTTCTGGGATTAGCAGGGTATTACAGGAGATTCATAAAGGATTTCTCAAAGACCGCAATGCCATTAACCAAGCTGACCCGGAAGGAAAATCCATTTGTGTGAATTGATAAGTGTGAAGAGAGATTTAATAACTTGAAGAAGTGTCTGACTTCTACTCCTGTCCTCGCCCTACCCACTAAAGAGGGAGGATTTGAAATCTATTTAGATGCTTCTGGAATAGGCTTAGGATGTGTCCTAATGCAACAAGGAAGGGTAATAGCATATGCCTCAAGACAATTGAAGACCCACAAAGTAAATTATCCCGTACATGACTTAGAATTAGCAGCCGTAGTGTTCACCTTGAAAATATGGAGGCACTACATCCATGGGGAACAATTTAAAGTCTTCTCTGACCACAAGAGCGTGAAATATCTCTTCTCACAGAAGGAACTCAACATGAGGCAAAGAAGGTGGTTAGAGTACCTCAAGGACTTTGACTTTTCCATTCAATATCACCCAGAAAAAGCCAATGTAGTGGCAGACGCTCTAAGTAGACAGCTAGGAGCCTTGCTAGCCAATATGATGTTGGGCGAATGGAAGTTGCTAGAACAGTTTGTAAGTCTGAATTTAGACATGGGAAAGAAGGAGAAACAAGTGATGATTTCTGATATCAAAATACAGTTCGATCTACTAACTGAAATCAAAGAGAAGCAAGGAGCAGATCCCTTCTTAGTGGAAATTAAGAAGAAGCTAGAACAAAGATCGGATTTCTCTCTGGCATCTGATGGAAGAATATTATTCCAAGGCAGAACATGTGTCCCTGATCATGGGGAACTCAAGAAGAAGCTATTAAATGAAGCTTATCAATCAAAGTACACAATTCATCCTGGATCGACAAAGATATACCAAGACTTGAAAAGGTCTTATTGGTGGCCGAATATGAAGAGAGATGTGGCCGACCATGTGGCATATTGTTTAACATGCATGAAAGTCAAGGCTGAGCATTTTCGACTGGCCGGTGGATTGCTACCTCTAGAAATCCCATAATGGAAGTGGGATAGCATCAATATGGATTTTATAATGGGACTACCCAGGACTAGAGGTGGTATGGATGCAATATGAGTAATAGTAGACCGATTGACTAAGTTAGCTCATTTCTTTCCGATTAAGAGCACATGGATAGTAGAGGTGTTGGTTGCACTTTATGTCAAAGAAGTAGTTAGATTGCATGGGGTTCCATCCACCATAATATCTGATCGGGACCCTAGATTCACTTCACACTTCTGGAAGAGTTTACAAGCAGCACTGGGCACCAAACTAAACTTTAGCACTGCCTTTCATCCTTAGACAGATGGACAAACCGAAAGAACCAATCAAATAGTAGAAGACATGCTTCGTGCCCTTGTGCTTGATTTTAGAGGACGCTGGGATGACCAGTTGTATCTAATGGAGTTTGCATATAACAATATCTATCAAGCAAGTATCAAAATGACACCGTTTGAAGCCTTATATTGCAGGAGTTATAGATCACCTCTTTGTTGGGAGGAGGTTGGAGAAAGCCAATGGGTTGGACCCGACTTAGTCGAGGCGACTGTCAGAAAGGTTCAAATTGTTAGAGCATGTCTGAAGATAGCACAATCAAGGCAGAAAAGTTATGCAGACAAGAGGAGAAGAGAGCTGGAATTCCAAGTGGGTGACCATGTTTTCTTGAAGGTCTCCTCTTCAAGGGAAATTCAAAGATTTGGGATCAAGGGAAAGTTGAAAATTTTAAAATCCAAATAAAATGAAATTTTATTTTAAAATAAACAGGTAAATAGATTTAATTAGAATAAATGAGAAATAAGTGAAATAAAATGAAATTTAAGCAATACTCATTAAGTTAAATTAATAATGGGTTACCCTAATGATCCAAACCTGAATTGGATGGGCCCAATTGTGAGAAGCCCATCATGGGATGGGAATTAAATATCTCAAATTCGGATTAATTAATTAGTGAATAGTAAAAGGTTAGGATAAATACTAAATAACTTGTATTTATCTAAAACAAGAGCCCTTAGCCTATCCTAACCCCATGGCCACGAAGTTAGCTCTCTTCCCAACCCCATTAGACAGATAAATGAAAGAAAATAGGAGGATAATTACTAATTTTCGGAGTTGGAGGAGAAGTGAAGAGTTAAAAGATGGTTGGACTCTATTAGCCAACAAAAATCTCCCAATTTGGCCCTATCAAACCCTAGATCGCTGCTGGAGACTTGGGAAACGAAGGAGAAGGGCTGAGGACGATGAGGCAAGGAGGAGAGGAGCTAGAACAAGGGATTTCTTCTTCATTTTTTCATCACCAACTAGGGATTTCTTTACTCTCTGAAAAAGGTAGGCAATCTCTCAAGCCAAATTCATGTAAAAATTACCCTAGGGAGATTTCATGATCCCGTGCAAAAGCCCTCTGGTTTTGCTCTATTTCGATCTCCCATGAGGGAGAATTAATTCTTTGAACCCATGCCAAATCTATGTACCTGACCTTTCATGTTTGTTTTCAAACCTCGTGCATACATGATCCCATGCCATGAGAAAATTCTCATAAATACTACATCATGCTAGCTTTCAAACGCCCCCAGTTTCCCTAATTTTCATTATGTATCCGTCGTTAATTAATTCGTTGAACCTTGACTGTGCATGTTTAGGTCTCCGGAATGTAACCTAATCAAAGCATGCCTAAACCTTGTCTATTTTCAAATTAATCATTCATGTTGGTAGATCTCCATATCTACTCTCGTTTAAAACTAATTTCATGCTTTTTGGATCTCTATGCAATTTATTATTCGAATTTTGAATAACCCTGTATCATGTAGACCCACCTAGAAAAAGGGCAAATCCCTCTTTTCTGGGCTCGGGCCACTCCCTGAGATCGCGACGGCCCGATCTGCCGCGACCTCAGAGGGGTCGCGACACCGGGACCCGTCGCAATATGATCGCGACAGGTCGACGGGTCGCGACCTGCCCGCCGGTTCACCCCGATACCGGTTCACATAACGCGCCAAGCCCGGGCGTCGCGATGACCTTAACGCGACAGCCCTTGGGGCGACTGGAAACCTGAACGCGACCCGACCCTGTGTCGCGACCTGAACGCGACGGACCCCTGCGTCGCGATCAGACTGTGGCGGCCAGAACTTTAAATTACGCTCATGCCCCTATTAATTAGGCTATATACTCCTTAAATAGCCCTGATTAAACCATGATAAAGTTATTTCGACCTGGAAAATTACTGATGGATAATAATTGTATAAATTTAATTATTTAAAAGCTATATGCACAACTATACTTGTTCACTTGATTCATCTACACTTACACACACTTAACCATATGTTTGCCATTAAACCTTGTTAAATTATTCAATAATATATCTAGTAATTTAGTAAAATAAATTACTAAATTCTCTATTTAATTAATTATACAATTGTCTTCATTTTATACGCGCGTTTTGAATACCGTTACCATTTTCCCTCGGCCTTCGAGCACTCGAGGCACGACGGACCAGTTCCACACACTTTCTCTTGACTTGGACCACCTCTCCATCGGGAATACTCTCGACTGGGCTAGAGACTCCTTGTCAAGGCCTCCATAAGTCTTCTTGGCTTTGGCACACGACCTTAGCCGACGAGCTGGTTGTACCCTAAAACTCGATACACCTTTAGGGATCAGTACGATCCATGGCCTAGTGTGTTCTCTTCTTACCTTTGATCATGCAGAACCTTCTAGCATGTGTTCATAACACGGCTAGTGGGCCGTGATGATTTCTACCAGACTGCCGGTACCCAACCTGGTGCCGCGCAACTGTTATTGTCGGTGTTACGTTGTTTTACGATTTCGTCCCTATCTTGTCTACAATCTATATCCTCTCATCTGTTCACATTCTCTCTACACTCTCATCTATTTCATCTACTACTCTCATCTGTTCTTGGTACTCTACTTGGCCATCAATTGATTGCCTAAGATAACAAACATGACTATGCTAGGCAACATTATAAGGGCCCGATCTGGTCCTTGGGAGGAGCACCTGAAAGGCTATAACTCACGGGGGTCTAATGATCTGGGTGATGGCATACACCTAACGCATGACACGCAAGATGTAATCTATGACAATCAATCAATCATTTGTTGTTACTTGAACTCGGGGTTGAAAGAATACCGACCCATACTTGCTATCGTGACTAGTTTACTTGCTATCTCGTGATATGGCCAATTCTTGTGATGTTATACTCTCGTGAATGAGTTAATGTTTCACGTTATCTTGTTATATCATTCTCTTGACTATACATGACAACTTGTTCTCGTATCCTGCCTCCTAAAGACATTAATTACTTTAAGCATGCTTGTTCTCATGAGATATTAAGTCCTACTGGGCATTATTCGCTCATCCTACATATTTATTCATTGTGTTTTAGGCGAGTCCGATGATGACCACACTCACATGGATGGTAACGATGACGACGTCCAGGAGTGACCCCTTTCAGCAACCATTTGCTTTGTAGTTAGTTAGTATAGTTATGAATTAGTGAGTCAGTCAGTCTTGATGTATTAGTTTGGATTTCAATAAAGTACTATGGGCCCTAGTTTGGCTCTGATGGTTGGAAGTAATAGATATTGGATGGATTATTAATGAAATTGGAGATGTTTGGTATTATTTCTATTTGTGCAATGGTTTGTATTTATTTTCCCACTCTGTACTATTTAATAATTGTAATCCCGCTCCGATATTCCGCGTCGGGGCGTTGCAGTTTTGTGGTATCAGAGCCTAGATTATTCTTAAAGTATCGGATGATCTAGGTTTGACCTGCCTTGACTTTAGAGTCTAAGTTCCATACCTATGTGAGATGGGTAGAACCTTGGGTAATAAGATAAATAAACTACACACGCCACACTTAGTGCAAACTCATTTTCTTATAAGTACATTCTCTTTTGAAGGAACTTAAAAACACAACAATGGCAGCGGAGCATACACAACTCCGTGACATGCAGCAGACAATCTAGCAGCTCACTCAGGCTTTACTCCAGGCTGCTGAAGCTAATAACAACAACAACCGAGGAGCTGGAGAGTTACATCAAAATTTTCGCAACCTGAATCCACCCTGATTTAGTGGAACCACAGATCCTGATGAGGCCGAGAATTGGCTCAAGGAGATAGAGCGCATTTTCCGCATTATGCAATGCGTGGATGGGGACAAGCTTTTACTTGCAACATTCCAACTTGAGAGGGACGCCCGCGCGTGGTGGGAGTCCGTTGAGGCAACAAGAGCTAACGCACAATTCACATGGGAGGAGTTCAAGGAACACTTCAACTCCAAGTATTTCTCTGAAAGAGTTCAAGAGAGAAAGGCATCGAAATTTGCCGCATTAAAGCAGAGGCACCTTACAGTCGCTGAATATGAAGCGCAGTTTTCTCGATTGGCCTGATATGCCAATCACCTGGTCAACACCGAAAAGATGAAGGCAAGGCGCTTCCTAAATGGGCTTAAGCCTTCTTATATTACTCAACTTGCACCTATGGACATTCAGACATATGCTGAAATGGTTAAGAAGGCTCAATTGCTGGAAGATGCGACCGATCTCACTGATCACATCACGGGTAGATTGGTCAAGAAGGAACCAACATCGGGTTCCTCAAGCAAGCCCACAAATGGCAAGAAGCGGCCATTCAACATCACTGGAGGGTCGAACCAGGAAAGAAAGCCCAAGATACCTACACCCCCAAACACCAACAAGACCAATTGTGAACATTGTGACAAGCCTGGTCACACTGCCGCTGAATGTTGGAGAAAAGCAGGCGCTTGCCTACGATGCGGAAATCGTAATCACCGCATTTCTGAGTGCCCTGTATTAAAGGAGCAGGAGACAGAGAAGCGTCCTATAGGACAAAAGAAGCCCAACAGACTTCAAGCCTTGCAGGAAGTTGAGACCACCGAGGATGGTGGGGTCGTAGAAGGTAATTTACTAGTTTTCTCTCAGTCAGCTTTTGTTTTGTTTGATACTGGTGCAACACATTCTTTCATATCACAAGCATTTACTGATACATTAAATGAAAAGCCTACATATATGGCATTTGAATTACCTGTCACTACCCCACTGGGAGAAAAAGCTCAATTGAATAAGTATTTTCCATTAGCTGATGTTAAGATTAGGGAACTTAATCTTAGAGCAGACCTGATCTGTATGCCCATGGAGGGCTACGATGTTATTTTGGGAGCCGATTGGCTATCTACTTATGGGGCTTGTGTTGATTGTAGAAGAGGGAAATTTTCCTTTAGTGAATTCCCTAAGTTGATCTTCATGGGACGTAGACACAAGAGGCACTTGTCTCTCGCCTCTGCTATAAAAGCACAGAACATGATAAGGAGGGCTGTGTGGCATTTCTTGCCGCAATTGTGGTTGAATGGAAATCATCAAAGATATCTGACATACATATAGTGCAAGAATACCCCAACGTGTTCCCCGATGAGCTGCCAGGCATTCCACCCGAGAGGGATGTAAATTTCTCAATTGATCTAACACCTGGAGCTGCACCGGTGTCACGCCAACCTTACAGAATGTCCCCGGCTGAATTGAAAGAATTGAAAGAGCAATTGATGGAATTATTGGAAAAGGATTTTATTAAACCAAGTACTTCTCCTTGGGGAGCACCAGTGCTGTTCGTTAAGAAGACGATGGATCCATGAGGTTATGCATCGATTACAGGCAGCTGAATAATCTCACTATCAAGAACAAGTACCCTCTGCCTCACGTCGATGAATTATTTGATCAGATATCAGGAGCCAAGTATTTTTCTAAGATTGACCTTAGATCGAGATATCATCAGATGAGGATTAAAGATGTGGATATTTACAAGACGGCTTTCAGGAGTAGGTACGGTCATTACGAATTTGTAGTCATGCCTTTTTGACTAACCAATGCTCCTGCAGCTTTTATGCAACTAATAAACAACATATATCGGCCCTACCTCGACAAATTCGTCGTGGTATTCATTGATGATATTCTCATATACTCCAAGACTAAGGAAGAGCATGAGGAGCATCTGAGGATCACTCTGCAGATCTTACGGGACAACCAACTCTACGCCAAATTGAGCAAGTGTGAATTCTGGCTCGAGGATGTGTCATTCCTAGGCCATGTTATTTCCAAGGATGGTATCGCTGTTGATCCTTCCAAAGTAGAAGCTGTGCTCAACTGAAAAAGGCCGACTAATGTAACAGAGATAAGAAGCTTTCTTGGACTGGTTGGTTACTACAGGCAGTTCATCAAAGACTTCTTCAAGATAGCAGTACCTCTTACGCGGAAAGAGAACCCCTATGTCTGGAGCAAGGAGTGCAAGAAGTGCTTCCAGACACTCAAGCAATTGTTGACATCTGCACCTGTCATCACGTTACCAGTCGAGGGCGTAGGATTCTCAGTCTACACTGATGCATCTGGAATTGGTCTAGGCTGCGTGCTCATGCAGAACGAAAAGGTGGTAGCGTATTCTTCAAGGCAGTTGAAGCCACATGAAGTAATTACCCTGTCCATGACTTAGAATTGGTTGCGGTGGTATTTGCACTCAAGATCTGGAGACATTACCTGTATGGGAGCAATTTATTGTCTACTCTGACCACAAGAGTTTGAAGTACTTATTTTCTCAGAAGGAGCTCAATATGCGACAACGGAGATGGTTGGAGTACTTGAAAGATTTTGATTTCAATATCCAATATCACCCAGGCAAAGGTAATCCAGTAGCTGATGCACTAAGTAGAAAGCCAGTAGCTTCGTTATCATGTCTAGTCATGGGCGAGATGTAATTATTAAAATAGTTCGTCAGTCTGGATCTGAACATTGAGAAGAGAAGTTATCAGGTGTTAGTGGCCAATTTGAGAGCTCAACCCGACATAATTGTCGAGATCAAAGAGCAACATGCAAATGATCCATTCCTAGTCAGAGTCAGGGATACTATAGCTGACAAGCCAATTTTCTCCATCGCTGAAGATGGGATAATATTATTCCAAGCCAGGACATGTGTGCCTGACAATGAGGAGCTGAAGAGAAAGCTAATGGATGGAGCCCACAAGACCAGTACACATTCAGCCCAACCAAGAGATATACCAAGACATGAAAAGGTCATTTTGGTGGCCAAATATGAAGCGTGAGGTGGCTGAGCATGCCGCACACTGCCTCACCTGTCAACAGGTAAAAGCTGAACACCGTCGTCCTGCGGTTTACTCAGACCCCTGGACATACCAAAATGGAAGTGGGAAAGTATTGGCATAGATTACATCATGGGTTTACCCCGAACTCGTAGTGGACTTGATGTTATCTGGGTCATTGTGGACTGTTTGACTAAGTCCGCACATTTCCTTGCCATTAAGAGCACTTGGAGTGTGGATATGCTAGCAGCCCTCTATGTGAAAGAGATAGTAAGATTGCATGGAGTCCCAGTATCCATTGTCTTAGACCGCGATCCCAGATTCACTTCTAGTTTTGGAAGGGACTTCAGACTGCGTTGGGTACTAAACTCAATTTCAGCACTGCTTTCCACCCACAGACGGATGGACAACATAAAGGACAAATCAGATTGTGGAAGACATACTTTGTGCCTACACTATAGATTTTGAAGGATATTGGAATGAACAGCTGTCCCTAATTGAATTTGCTTATAACAACAGCTATCAGGCGAGCATTAAGATGGCACCTTTTGAAGCACTGTATGACAGAAGCTGTAGATCGCAAGTGTGCTGGAACGAGGTAGGAGAACAGCAATGGCTAGGACCAGACATGGTGTAGAGCACTAGTAGAGATATACAGATCATTCGAGATAGGATTAAAGCAGCTCAGTCCAGGCAAAAGAGCTATGTAGACAAGAGAAGACGAGACTTAGAATTTCAAGCCGGAGATCATGTGATGCTCAAAGTATCCCCGACCAGAGGATTTCAAAGGTTTGGAATGAAAAGCAAATTGAGACCGCGATTCATAGGTCCATTTGAAGTGTTGGATAGAGTTGGCGAGGTGGCTTACCGACTAGCACTACCTCCTCAGTTCTCCACCGTACACAACGTGTTCCATGTGTCCATGCTAAGGAAATACGTGTATGATCCGTCACACCTAATCAGCTATGATGATATCATTTTGAATAAAGATATGACCTATGAAGAAAGACCGGTGAAGATATTGGACAAAAAAATGCAACAGCTTCGGAATCGATCTATACCCGTGGTCAAGATATTATGGAGAAATCACGAAGTTGAAGAGGCCACGTGGGAGCCCGAAGCATTAATGCGACGGAATTATCCGGAGTTATTCAGTAAGTCATTCTTCCTCTCACGATCATACGAATTTGGGGACCAAATTCTTTTTAAGAGGGGGAGGATGTACCACCCTTGATTTTTAAAATCCAAATAAAATGAAATTATATTTTAAAATAAACGAGGTAAATAGATTTAATTAGAATAAATGAGAAATAAGTGAAATAAAATGAAATTTAAGCAATACCCATTAAGTTAAATTAATAATGGGTTACCCTAATGATTCAAACCTGAATTGGATGGGCCCAATTGTGAGAAGCCCATCATGGGATGGGAATTAAATATCCTAAATTCGGATTTAATTAATTAGTAAATAGTAAAAGGCTAGGATAAATACTAAATAACTTGTATTTATCTAAAACAAGAGCCCTTAGCCTATCCTAACCCCATGGCCACGAAGTTAGCTCTCTTCCTAACCCCATTAGACAGATAAATGAAAGAAAATAGGAGGATAATTACTAATTTTCGGAGTTGGAGGAGAAGCAAAGAGTTAGAAGATGGTTGGACTCTATTAGCCAGTAAAACTCTCCCAATTTGGCCCTACCAAACCCTAGATCGCTGTTGGAGACTTGGAAAACGAAGGAGAAGGGCTGAGGACGAGGAGGCAAGGAGGAGAGGAGCTAGAACAAGGGATTTTTTCTTCATTTTTTCATCACCAACTAGGGATTTCTTTACTCCGTGAAAAAGGTAGGCAATCTCTCAAGCCAAATTCGTGTAAAAATTACCCTAGGGAGACTTCATGATTTCGTGCAAAAGCCCTCTAGTTTTGCTCTATTTCGATCTCCCATGAGGGAGAATTAATTCTTTGAATCCATGTCAGATCCATGTACCCGACCTTTCATGTTTGTTTTCAAACCTCGTGCATACATGATCCCATGCCATGAGAAAATTCTTATAAATACTACATCATGCTAGCTTTCAAACGCCCCCAGTTTCCCAAATTTTCATTATGTATCCATCGTTAATTAATTCGTTGAACCTTGACTGTGCATGTTTAGGTCACCGGAATGTAACCTAATCAAAGCATGCCTAAACCTTGTTTATTTTCAAATTAATCATGCTTGTTGGTAGATCTCCATGTCTACTCTCGTTTAAAACTATTTCACGCTTTTTGGATCTCTATGCGATTTATTATTCGAATTTTGAATAACCCTGTATCATGTAGACCCCCCTGGAAAAAGGGCAAATCCCTCTTTTCTGGGCTCGGGCCACTCCCTGAGATCGCGACGGCCCGATCCGCCACAACCTCAGAGGGGTCGCGACACGGGGACCCGTTGCGATCTGATCGCGACAGGTCGACGGGTCGCGACCTGCCCACCGGTTCACCCTGATACCGGTTCACATAACGCGCCAAGCCCGGGCGTCGTGATGACCTTAACGCGACAGCCCTTGGGGCCGTGACATGAAACCTGAACGCGACCCGACCCTGTGTCGCGACCTGAACGCGACGGACCCCTGCGTCGCGATCAGACTGTGGCGGCCAGAACTTTAAATTACGCACATGCCTCTGTTAATTAGGCTATATACTCCTTAAATAGCCCTGATTAAACCATGATAAAGTTATTTCGACCTGGAAAATTACTGATGGATAATAATTGTATAAATTTAATTATTTAAAAGCTATATGCACAACTATGCTTGTTCACTTGATTCATCTACACTTAAACACACTTAACCATCATGTTTGCCATTAAACCTTGTTAAATTATTCAATAATATATCTGGTAATTTAGTAAAATAAATTACTAAATTCTCTATTTAATTAATTATACAATTGTCTTCGTTTTATATGCGCATTTTGAATACCGTTACCGTTTTCCCTCAGCCTTCGAGCACTGAGGCATGACGGACCAGTTTCCACACACTTTCTCTTGACTTGGACCACCTCTCCATTGGGAATACTCTCGACTGGGCCAGGGACTCCTTGTCAAGGCCTCCGTAAGTCTTCTTGGCTTTGGCGCACGTACTTAACCGACGAGTTGGTTGTACCCTAAAACCCGATACACCTTTAGGGATCAGTACGATCCATGGCCTTAGTGTGTTCTCTTCTTACCTTGTGATCATGCCGGACCTTCTAGCATGTGTTCATAACACGGCTAGTGGGCGGTGATGATTTCTACCAGACTGTCGGTACCCAAACTGGTGCCGCGCAACTGTTATTGTCAGTGTTACGTTATTTTATGATATCGTCCCTATCTCGTCTACTATCTATATCCTCTCATCTATTCACGTTCTCTCTACACTCTCTCTATTTCATCTACTACTCTCATCTATACTTGGTACTCTACTTGGTCATCAATTGATTGTCTAAGATAACAAACATGACTATGCTAGGCAACATTATAAGGGCCCGATCTGGTCCTTGGGAGGAGCACGTGAAAGGCTATAACTCGCGGGGGTCTAATGATATGGGTGATGGCATACACCTAACGCATGACACGCAAGATGTAATCTATGACAATCAATCAATCATTTGTCGTTACTTGAACTCAGGGTTGAAAGAATACTGACCCATACTTGCTATCGTGACTAGTTTACTTGCTATCTCGTGATATGGTCAATTCTTGTGATGTTATACTCTCGTGAATGAGTTAATGTTTCACGTTATCTTGTTATATCATTCTCTTGACTATACATGACAACTTGTTCTCGTATCCTGCCTCCTAAAGACATTAATTACTTTAAGCATGCTTGTTCTCATGAGATATTAAGTCCTACTGGGCGTTATTCGCTCATCCTGCATATTTATTCATTGTGTTTCAAGCGAGTTAGATGATGACCACACTCACATGGATGGGAACGAGGACGACGTCCAGGAGTGACCCCTTTCAGCAACCATTTGCTTTGTAGTTAATTAGTATAGTTATGAATTAGTGAGTCAATCAGTCTTGATGTATTAGTTTGAATTTCAATAAAGTACTCTGGGCCCTAGTTTGGCTCTGATGGTTGGAAGTAATAGATATTGGATGGATTATTATTGAAATTGGAGATGTTTGGTATTATTTCCATTTGTGCAATGGTTTGTATTTATTTTTCCGCTCTGTACTATTTAATAATTGTAATCCCGCTCCGATATTCCGCGTCGGGGCATTACAGACCATGTTTTCTTGAAGGTCTCCTCTTCAAGGGGAATTCAAAGATTTGGGATCAAGGTAAAGTTGAGTCCCAGATTTATCGGACCTTTAGAAATTCTAGAAAGGGTTGGACAGGTAGCTTACAGACTTGCACTACCTCCACAACTGGCAAACGTGCACAACGTCTTCCACATATCCATGCTGAGAAAATACTGTTCAATGCCGACCATGTAATTAGCCATGAGGACTTGGAGATTGGAGAAGACCTGACTTATGAAGAAAACCAATCAGCTATTGGATCGGAAGTTACAACGACTCAGAAATCATACCATACCTATGGTGAAGGTCCAGTAGAGTCGAGAAGGAGTTACCAATGCTACCTAGGAAACGGAGGAAAGAATGATGAAAAACCACCCGAAATTATTCTCAGGTATGATGCTATACCATCATGTATAAATTTGGGGACAAAATTTTCTTAAGTGGGGTAGGATGTAACGCCTCGAAAATTTAAATGATTTAAAATATAGGAAAATAGAAATAAATAAAAATGGTGAATATAAATAAAATAAAAGTCATAATTAGACTCCCAGAAGAGGAATCAACATTTGAATTATTCTGGGCTAATACAACCCTTATTGGGTCAAAGAACCAAACCCAATAACATTAAACCCCAAAATCGTAACCATAATTATGTAGAAATAGGAAATTTCCAAATTAGGGCTAAAGCAAATGTGATTATCCATACATAGCACCAAATTCATACCTAGCCATGAGAGATGTTTCCTAAAGACATTGCTACTCCAATTAGGAGGAGAATTCCCAAACATGGTAGGCACCATGCAAAAACCGCAACCACTTTCCTAGTCTCTTTAGGACATGGAATAAACCCTAATCATATAAATAATCGTCCTAAAACTAGTTGGGAAGGTTTACCATCAAGTTGGGGTCGTATGGAGGCGAGATAGGGCACCAGGAGGAGAGGAGAATGGCCCAGAACCAGAGCTTCTTCCCCAACTATCTCTGCTGCAACCTGTTAGAACTACACAAAGGTAGGTGATCTTGAGCTTAACCTAAATGTTACACATACCAATGGAAAGAGCATCAAGTCTAGTTTCATTTACATGTATTTTCCCCAATTTTCATGAACCATGTGAGTTGTATTAAGCATTTTTCCAGAGTCGTGCAAAGATAGGGCTTTATGTGTTCTTACTATTTTTTGCGCAAACCGAGGCCGGATTGGGTCAAACCAAAATGGTGGTTCTCTTCTACTGGATGTCCTTGATGTTCAGAGTTTTGTCTAATATCGCTAGATGTCAAGTTATAAGTCTATCATGACGGTGTGTAGTCGTTCTCTCGCGTTTTTCGGGGAAGATCCAAGAACACGACGACACCAGACGTTGCGTTTCTTGTTGTATGAACGCGACGTACATGTACGTCGTGATTATGATAAAGGCGACATACCGTTTCGTCCCATTTTGAGGTCTGACCAGTCAAACCTGACGCATGAAACTATGCACCGCGTGGGTTTCAGTGTTGTCTTGAACGCGACGGCATATGCTGTCGCGATTTGACCTATTTTCCAGCCCAAGAATTTCTGTCTATTTTTATATTCGGATTTTTGAACCAACTCTTGAACGCGACGTGTTGACCCGTCACGATTCAGAGCATGGTGATGTGAACGCGACGGGTAGAACCATCGCGATTCTGTTTGGACAATTGATCCAACATCGATTCCTGCCGAAAAGACGACGATCTGTCCCGTCGCGATTTGAACGCGACGGGTACGTCCGTCGCAATTTAGTAACTTTGTACAGAACCGTGTTTTGACTGTGTTTGGTCCTTTGAAGTGCGACGACTAAACCCGTCACGATTTAAGGGCCAACCTGAGACTGTTTTAATGAGCTGTTCAGTCTACCATATGCATGTCCTATATCATATCATGTCATGTAGCTATTCAATGGCTTAAAAATGACCAACCATATGAAAGTCATAAGATATGAAGATCTATTCTAAGTGTTTTAATTTATTGATTGACTCCATCTACCATGTGATTGATATGAGTTATGAACATTTCTGACTTGTCCATAATTGAAATATGTTATATATTAAAAGTACAACAACCATGTGATAGATTGAATTGCATACATGTCATGCATGTTTGTTATAAGCTTTCCGTCTTGTTTCAAACCGATGGATTGTAGATTGAGACATGTTCTACACGACACTTTGCACTATAGGCAGCCCTTTCTTGGGAGATTGGAAACTCACGGCCGGTCATTCCATATCGGCAGTCTAGTGACCTTTCTCTCAAGACCTCCGTAAATCTCCGTATTCTGTGGATTCCCTCATGGAGACCGAGTTGGTTGTACAAATGAAGTACTCGGAAGAGAGAATGCACTTCTATTCATACCTACTCCTCGTGAGAGTGATTTGATAACATTGAAAACATGCCATTAAATGTAAAGATTGAACTAATGAGATTAAGCCGTTATGCTACCGAAATTAATCTGGATCATGTTCCCTTGCCTTGTTCTCTATCATCTTTGGCATGATCTTTAGTGCTTACTATCTATTGCTTGGAAATCATATTGGCTATAAATGAATGAATGGAATTACCAGAAACTATTGGAACTTCGGTTCACAACTATGTCGTTGCAAATAGGGCCTAGTCTAGTCCTGGGAGGAGAACCCGAAATACTTATAAGTTGCGAGAGTATATGATCCATTGAAGTGTCTGGCAATCACCTAATTGAATGCAAGATTGATCTGGGTAATTTCCACACTGTTATTGAATGATTGATTGAACTGTTATATGTGAAATGGCCAAATCTATTATACATGTCATCGTTATTGAAACCAATATGTCATTGTCCATTGGAATTCCACGGAATTCAACATGAGATATTCATTGTATACGTTATTGAATCCCTTCTACATGTCAAGTGATCGTACTGTCATCATTATCATTGATAATCGTTCTATCCTACATGAGAGTTGTCATGAATTGTTACAGAACCATCCTCGTACATGTTATAGCTTGAAACAGTTTCCATCGTTATCGACATGGGTATTGCATGATAGTATTGCCACTGTTAACATGTTAATTACGTAAAGCATGCCTGCACCATGAGGTGTAAATTCTACTGGGCGCTAGTGTGCTCACACCTGCTTTCCCTAATATTTTCAGGTGAAGATTATGATGAACTAGAGAATGCTGGGAATGGGGAAGAGTGAAGAGTTTCTCCAGTGTACCAGCCATGTCAGCCAGCAAGATTAGAGTTCAAGAGTCTGTAATAGTTAGTTTTCCTTTTATTGAGCCAGATGTACTTGAAATACAATATTGGGCCCTATGTTTGCTCTGATTATGTAAGGTTTTAAATTAGTTGATGGAAATGAAATAAAGAGTATTTGGCTGGCAATATTATTGTCTGAAGTATTGTGTTATACTTAGTTGTTACTCTGACTTGTTCGACTATGATACTTGTACTCGTATCGCTCACGATCTCGACGTTTATTTTCCGCTGCTAAATGTCGGGGCTGTTGAACCACTCTTATATTTTGGTGATAACTAAACTTATGATTAATTAAATATTATTAAATATATTTAATATCATGTTTTCCTAATAAATATAAATTTATGGTATTTTGGTGATAACAAAACTTGTGACTAATTAAATATTAAATAAATTTAATATTATATTTTTCTAATAAATATAAATTGATGGCATTATTGTTGTGTGATTTGCACTGAAAAGTCAAATCGATATCTATCCAATATACATCGATTTCAGTTCACAAAGTGCCACATCGATTCTATTGAAAACATGGATTCTGTTGAAAACATCGATTTCACTCTCACATCGATTTCATTAGTGAAACATCGATTTCGGTCTCACATCGATTTCATAAGTGAAACATCGATTTCGGTTTCACATCGATTTCATAAGTGAAACATCGATTTCGGTCTCACATCGATCTCATAAGTGAAACATCGATTTTGGTCTCACGTCGATTTCATTAAGTGAAACATCGATTTCACTCTCACATCGATTTCATAAGTGAAACAACGATTTGATCGCTGTAACGATTTCATAAGTTAAACAACGATTTGATCGTTGTAACGATTTCATAAGTTAAACAACGATTTGATCACTGTAACGATTTCATAAGTTAAACAACAATTTGATCACTGTAACGATTTCATAAGTGAAACAACGATTCGATCGCTACAACGATTCGTTACAACTTCAACATCGATTTGCTTTCACTCAAACATCAATTTCACTTAAACATCGATTTCACTTAAACATCGATTTTGTCCAAACATCGACTTCATGTAAACATCGATTTCCTTTATATTCAGATGTTTCAAATGTGTTTGGCGCCTAATGAAAAGTCAAATATATTTCTGACAGAAGATCTTTTTTTTATCTCTCTAGATCTCTTCTCTCCTGTCAGACAAAAAGAGGCTTACCTACCACTTCTGGAAGACAACATGAAACATAGAGGTATGAACCTTGTTAACAGAAATACTCTTTTATCTAAACACTTTCTTCTATGCTTGCAGACCTCGTAGACCCCAAAATATCATAAGAAAGAGAAGATGAGCAATGGCTAGAATTCTAACGAATCTCCTCAAAGGATTTGTTCAAGACTGCTCATATAAATGATGATGCAAGGCTGAAGAAGATGATAGAGCTTTCCTGAAGATCTTTGAAGGAGTGTACATCTTGTGAGGAACCTCAACTCCACATACACTCAAAGGAAAAGAGAGAAAGAGCTCGAGCCTAAGAAGAAGTGCTCAAGTGTCTGAAACCTTCAAGCTTCAAGCTCCTTCTCCTCTCTTCACTCTCTCTCTGTCTGTGGTCATTGTAAATCTGAGGGGAGAGTCTATGGCTGAGAGCTAGAGTTTTTAGTGTTCACCTTGTAATAGCTCTTGGTCTATTCTTTCTTTTCTAAGAAAGATTTCTGTCCAGCTGTAGGACTATATACAGTGACTCTCTTCCTGCGTGAAGAGTTGGCCAGTGTAGTTGTTGGCATTTTCTGTCCAGCTGAGAGACTGTACTCAGTGTAGATCCTAGCTAGGGGTTTAAGTCTAGAAGAACTACACTGGGATTTGTACCAGGAGGTTGGCTTCTTGACCTGTAAAAGAAGTGGGCTGCCTTCTTGCCCGGGAAAGAGAAGAAGATCAGCTGGGGTGCTGGGTGTTGTTTTGTCCTTGAGGGGGACTGTACCCTTGGTTAGTAAAATCCCAAGAGATTGCTTGGGGACTGGACGTAAGACTTTCATGTGTGAAGGGCCGAATCAGGATAAATTCCTTGTGTTATTTGTGTGATTGTTTATTTGCTTCCGCACTGCTACTCTCTATCACACTCGACTAACCAAACTTTCAAGTGATTATGTTCTATGTTTAAGGTTCTGTTTCAGATTTCAGAAAACCTATTCACCCCCCCCCCCTCTAGGTTAGCTTGCTGCCGTACCAAAAGGGCCAACAGGGGCGTGACAATCACCAACCCCCCCCCCCCCCCCAATGAAAGCAAAAAGAGGCGAATCTAAATGATTCACATTGCAAAGTTTGACTGCCCACTCCTTAACTCTATTACAAATGACACCAAAAAAATACAAGCATCCCTAACCCTACAAAAGTATGATTGTTTCTCTTTGTTCAAAGCATTCACACCATAGCATGAAGAATGAGCCACCAAATTGTATTATCACCCTTATCGGTCAACGCCTCCTCCAATTGAGTAGGAAGAATGCACATCACCAACAAAAGGAATATGTCCACTAGTGGTAGCCACCCCCACCTCCCATACCAACAGAGCATAAGAGTAGCCCACAAACAAGTGATCAAGAATTTTCTTTTCCACCCCACAAAGCACATGCATGAACAGAAGCTCCAGAAAGAGGCGAAGGAGTCTATCCCTCATTGGGAGATGGCCAAGGGAGGTTCTCATCAATAATTTTCTTTTCCACCCCACAAAGCACATACATGGACAGAAGCTCCAGAAAGAGGCGAAGGAGTCTATCCCTCATTGGGAGATGGCCAAGGGAGGTTCTCTAGATGAGAACCTTAACCTTTAGTAGGTCCTAGGCCTCCAAACTTGAACTAGAGTCCATGACGCAGCCCACCGTCCGAGATAATCTAATATGCTGATCTTACCAAATAGGAGCCTTCCTTGTCCCACCTCCATATCCGCCTATCTAAAGCACCAGAGAAGGAAAAGGAGACAACCTAGAAAGCATCTCCTCCAACTAACTAATCTCAATTTGACATAAATTCCCCTAAATGTAGGTGCCCACACCCTCACAAGGAGAGAAGGATCAAGAGCCTGAGAAACTGAACACAAGGAGCCACTACCACCTGAAAATGATTGGGGAATTCGACACATAACGGAATATCCCCACATCAAATATCCCTCCAAAAAAGCACCAACTCACCTTTACCCACAGAATTCCTAGTGCCTTCAATGACAATATCCCTATAGTAACATATGTCCCACCATAGGGTTAAGTGGTAGATCTTGGGGAAGGCGACAAATCTCAAACTCTGGAGCTCCTAAAGTATCTCTAGCTAATAATAGAAGTCCATAAGCATTCCTCACCAACCCCTAATCTCCATAGCCATTTCCCCAACAAAGCCATGTTGAAATCCCAAATACTCTTCAACCCTAATCCACCTTGGTCCCTACTTCTGGTCATTGTCCCCCATGTCACATCATGCCAACCTCTACTTTTGCTCCCACTACTATGCCAAAAGAATCTTCGTCGGATGCCTTCCAATTTCATAGCCACCTGCTTAGGAATTCTGAACATAGATAGAAAATATGTCGGGAGATTGTTGAGAATTAAACTGCACAAGACCAACCTACCACCATAAGACAAAGTCTTGGCCCTCCAAACCGCCAACCTGGAGTCAAACCTCTGAACAATAGAAAGCCAATCAGAAGATCTTGTGCAAGGCCTAGGTAAGAGATAGGGAAATTCCTTGTCTTGCAACCCAGAACCGTAGCTGCCTTCCACAAAGAGAACTCCTCCATATTCACCCCATCAAAAGACTCTTATCAAAGTTAACTTCAGCCCCGAAACCTAATGTCGCTGCTCAAGTAAAGGTAGGTGCCGCAGTAAGTTATATGTGGCAAATTTCTACCCTAGTTAACAAAAATAGATCCTCTACATGTGTAGATCAGTTTTTGGTACTTTTGTTTGGGAGGTGATTAGGTGTGGATGCTTGTTTACCCCTCAAAAGTTGTAGATCGCTTAAGATTCCACAACCAGCACGATAATAGCAATTTTGTTCCTAGCTCTAATCAGCCATTGCAGTGCCAAGCAAGATGCATGAGAAAATAGAAAAAAGGAGGGAAGGGGAGGGAGTAGGCCACTAATTTAACCACATGTAGCAACCAATAATAGTAACAGATGGAAGAGCCTTGTCAAAAAAAAAAGTACCAGATGGAAGAGAAGCAACTGTAGCAGGTTTGTTAAGGAGCATGTTCGCAACAACTATCATAATAACTGATAGAGGAAAAGAATGAGAATGGGGAGTGTAGAAACCTGTCAGAGGATGACCTAGCTTCCAACAACGGACATAGCATTATCAGTAGTGGCAGCAATTTTCCTGGTTCCTCCTCCACCTTGTCCTTTCTTATCAGTGAGTCAGTGATCGTTATTCAAGGATAACCTTTTGTTGCCATCCCTTATAGAATAATTGACATAGATTCTTAAAATGAAAGGAGAAACTACAATTAGGTGCATGCATAGAGTGGATTTTAAGTTTACAAAAAGTCCTATATATATATTACTCCCATAAATTCAGATTTACACCTCTCCTACATGGAGACATGAGGGACTTTTGAGATGGCTTGATAATGGGGTCTGGAAATAGTAACCAAGGTAATGTCCTATAGTCCCAGTGGTGTAAAAGAAGTGGAGAAACACCTTTTGTTCCCAAGGTACATCAATATGATATCTTTGTAATTAAAGGTTGATTATTATGAAAATAAACATAGATTCTCGGAAGTTGGGCAATCATAGACTATGACTGTGGAAGGTGGAAGAAAAACTACCTGGTGCTTGGACAACTGCTGCAATAGAAAACAATTGTTTAGGTAATATGGTTGGGTAAAGCAAGTGATGAAAAAGGTAAAAAGGAAGGATGGAAATGGTGAAGGCACAGTGTCCCCTAGTGCCCTTACTAGAAACATTTAAGACATAAATCTCTATCATCACTGGAAAACAGTGAAGAAATAAGTTCTCCCAGTGGACAAATGTCTTAGCTTTTATTGCCTCCATGTGTGTGCCTGTGGTGCATGCGTGCATCCGTTTGCAGTGAGTAGGCCGAAACTCGAAATGTTATTTATAAGCCCTTTGAGCCCAGTGCCCCAAGACCATGCACTGTGAATTCCGCTGGTACCATGATCACATGATTGATGAGTGTTAGTACTTGTCATATGAGATCCAAGCCCTCATTTGGCAAGGGGTCGTCTACAGAAGCTTTGAAGATCATCGCCGCCAGACGAGGAAAGAAGAGTGCCAAGCTCGGGATGGGATGTCACAATCCAATCCAACCCTTCTGAGGTATTGTCCAACTTGGGCCAAACGCGTACGATTTTGTCCCCAAAAAGGGCTTCATAAGTTAATGATCACAACTCTACATATATAGCCTAGTAACATTCTCTCGATTTTTGATATGAAATATTTTGTTTCATTTCTATCCTAGCCCCATATGTAGTGGTAGCTCCACTCCATGGGCACCTCCATGTTGACACTTTTTGTATGCACGAGTAACTCTTTCCTCTTGCACCACTCGTGATTGGCTTACTGTAAGTCCACTAGTTTTTGCTTGGTTTGTCCTCAAACCAACCCATATCATACTGGATAGGTCCTGCTCTAATACCACAATGTCACAACCCAATTCAACCCTTTTAAGGTATTGTCCACTTGGGGCCAATCCCGCACGGTTTTGTCTCCAAAAGATACCTCACAAGTTAAGGATCACAACTCTACATATATAGCCCAATAACATTCTCCCAATTCTTGATATAGGATAATTTGGCTCATTCTTCTCCCAATTGTCATATGTAATGGTAGCTCCACTCTATGGGCAGCTGTACACTTGCCTTTTCTATCAGGTAGCCCTTTTCAAATGGACGGGTAGCTCTTTCATCTTGCATGAGTTAAGGATCACAATCCTACATATATAACTCAATAGTATTCTCCTAATTTTTGATATGAGAAATTCTGTTCGTTCCTATCTCAACACCCATACGTAGTGGTACCTCCACTTTGTGGACGGCTCCACACTAGTCTTTTCTACCAAGCAGCCCTTTCAGAATGCATGAGTAGCTCCTTCCTCCTGCACAGCTCACGATTGGCTTACTACAAGCCCACTAGCTTTCGCCTGGTTCATCTTCAAACTAGCCTATATCGTATTGGACGAATCCTGCTCTGGTACCACAATGCCACTACTCGATCCAACCCTTGTGAGGTGCCTTTTAGGGACAATGCTTTAGGCAAGCCCACATAATTTTGTCCCCAAAAGGCCCCTTGCAAAGGTTAGATCGTGCTGTGACACGGGACTACAACCAACCATTCAAAGATGTCATAATGATGATCATGGGAAGCCCATCCTTGACTGGCGAAAGCCCAGTCTCCAAGAAGTCTACCAAATAGATGATTTGAAGCATTTTTGACCTGAGAACATAGATGTAATTTCCTTTTCAAAATCCAACTTGGAGGGTGTCAAGGCTCCCAATGATGATGTGTTGGTCATCTATGCCACCATCAATGAATTTGATGTAAAAAGAATTCTAGTAGATAATAAAAGTGCTCCCAATGTTATGTTTTATGACTACTTCCAAAAGCTTGACATACTGCCAAGTCAGGTCCAACCCATTCATAACCCATTTTCAGCTTCAATGGTACAAAGGCTGGCGTAGAGGGGATGGTCACCCTTCTCGTCTTGCTCGGGATCGAGCCACATCATGTTACGGGCCAAGCCGACTTTACGGTAACATATGATGCCATTGTTGGCCGAGGTATATTGGCTCATATTGGCATTGTCCCTCGACAGTGCACCAGAAGCTCAAGTTCCTAACTCGGTCGAGTGTAGGCAAGATGCTTGGTGACTAGGTCGAAGTGCAAAAATGTTACTCAAAGGCCCTCCAAGCCTAGGGCCATGAGACCATGAGTATGTTGGAAAGGGTAGAAGCTGAAGCCCTACCTAAAACTGAGTCGGCGACCAAACTCTCCTTCATTCATCTAATGGGAGATCCTGGACAAGTCCTCAGGGTTAGTGCATCTCTTTCTGAAGAAATCCAATGTCTCTTCCATACTTTCTTCGAGGAGCACGTGGATGTCTTCTCTTGGTCGGATGAAGACCTGTGTGGACCCCATAGCTCTCCTTGTCAAGTAGAAGATGCGGGTGATCAGAAAAGAGTGTTAGGAGGTAGTCTAGGAGTAGCTTCAGGTAGGAAGACATACTAGACTCTTATGAGAAGTTCAATATTCAACCTAGCTCTCCAATGTCATCATTTTCAAGAAAGCCTATGACAAATGACATATGTGCATAGACTTCATAGACCTCAACAAGGCATGCTCCAAGGACAACTATCCCCTACCTCAGGTCAACCAACTAGTTGACACAACCTTGGGGCACATACTATTAAGTTTCCTAGATGTTTATTTCGACTACCATAAGATCAAGATGCATTAAGCAGATGAAGAAAAAATGACATTTATCACCAATCTCAACATCCGTTGCTACACTCAAATGCCATTCGGACTAAAGAACGTCGAGGTGACCTACCAACATTTGGTTAATAAGATGTTTGAGTCCCAAGTCAGATGCAACATAGAGGTTTACATGGATGAAATGCTGGTAAAAAATCTACGGTCCAAAAAGCATTTGGCTGACCTTCATCAGACATTTGCCACTCTTTGGAAGTATAAGATGAAGCTTAACTTTGACAAATGTGCCTTTGGAGTCACGTAGAGAAAGTTCATTTGCTTCCTCATCAGCCACTGAGGAATCAAAGTGAACCTGGAGAAGGCTCAGGATATCCTAGAGATGTAGTCGAGGACCATAAAGGAAGTCCAATGTCTTAATGGTTGGTTGGTATCCCTCTGCCATTTCCTATCCAAGTCGGTCGAGCAATGTCTCCCTTTCTTTGCAGCCCTGAAGACAAAGAAAGTTTCCAAGTGGATGGAAGACTGTTAGAGAGCCTTCGATGACCTCAAGACCTTCCTTGCTATAGTACTGACATTGTCCAAGCTAAGCCTCTGTAAGACCCTCTATCTTTACCTCTTGGCCACCCCTCAAATTGTCAACTTCATGCTGGTACAGGAAGAGGGCCAAGCACAACAACCTATGTGTTTTGTTAGCAAGGTGCTATAGAGTTTGAACTTGAACTATCCTCAAGTCAACATTGTCGCATGCCAGCTCGAAATCTGAGGCTGTATTTCTAGTCGCATACCAATTTGGTATTGACCGACATCTCTCTAAGGTAAATCCTCCAAAAGTAGAACGTCTCGGGCTGACTACTTAGATGGACAGTCGAGCTAGGTAAATTCGACAACAACTTCTTGGTGAGAACCGCAGTTAAGAACAAGCCCTCATTGACTTCATCGTGGAAACCAAAATCTTAATCATGGGCATGAGCATCGGGGAAGCATCGTCTAAAGAAGTTTAATCTCGGCCTACTGGAGATTGCTCATGGATGGATCCTCTTGCTCGGTAAGTAGTAGGGTTGGCTTGGTACTCACCCCCCGGGGAAAGTCTACTATAATACACCCTCAAATTTACATTCCCAGATTCCAACAACATTGCAGACTATGAAGCCTTGATCTCAGGGCTCTCTTTGGCCCTCCACCTCGGGGCTGAGAACATTCATATTAGCAACGACTCTCGTCATGTTGTTGTGCAAATGAGCCAAAGCCCACATCATGGCCAAGTAGCTCAGTGCAGTAAATATTGCAACACTTTAGTACTTTTGTATCACCTGCATGCCCATGTCAAAGATTGCAAAGGCAGACGCATTGGCCTATCTCACATCTTCCTCCGAGCTCGGGTAGCAGCAATCAGTCCTGTCAAAGAAATTCCCTCCCCCATTTATGAGGAGAGAAAGGTCTTGATCGGGGAAACTAAAGCCACTCCAACCTAGAAGGACCCCATATGTGAATTCCTCCAATTTGGCTCCTTGCCTACTGATGAGGAAGCCAAGACACCAAGCACTGAGCTGCAAAGTTCACCCTGGTATAGGGGGAACTCTACTATAGGGCCTATGGCTTGCCATGCCTCAACTAGCTTGGCCCCAATAAGGCCAACTATGCCCTCCAAGAAGTGCATAAAGGAATCTGTGAAAGTCACGTAGGTGGATGAGCTATGGCTAGAAAACTTGTCTGACATGGGTATTGGTGGCCGACCATGACCCAGGGCGCCATCAACCTCGTCAAGAGGTGCGAATATTGTTAGATCCATGCCAAGTCATTGAAGAGAAACGTACATATGATCAACCAAGAGGGAATGGGTGAATTGGTTATCGCCTATTTAAAAACTTCTTTAACATAGGAAAGATTAAACTTAATTAGGCAAACCTAACCATGAGATGCACAATGGAATAATAATTAAAACAACCATTCTAACTATCCTAACGTGTGTAGAAAGAGGTAGAAGAGATGGATCAAACCATAGATTGCACGTAGGATTTTAGAGTGGTTCGGCTAACACACCACATGTGTGCCTACGTCCACTACCTCATACCCCGTGAGGATTTTCCACTAACTTGTTTCCAAGTACAAGCCAATAAACGTCACACCGTTGTTTCTGGGGACAATACCAACCCCACCTCATTTTCGGGGACGAGATAACCCGATGTGTAGCACGCCGCACACACCACACACCCAATTTCTCACACACAGTAACGTTCTTGATTCCAAGAAGAACAAATAAAAAAGTGGATAGGAGAATAACAACTTGACACATAGATTATGAATTCTCCCTATCACAAAGATGAAGAGTCGGTGTGGAATGATGAACACTGATGTAGAACACGACTCGAACTCTTCACTTGTAGCGACCTTGGATATTTATGCCCAATAAGGCTCTATATCCAAGTCTGCCTCTCGTGATCGGACCGAAGTCTAGCAAGGGATATCTCACACAAGTGTCCAGTAAGAATATAAAAGACAACCACAAGAGTATAAACCACAAGAAAGTACACGTATTTATACTCATTCCACTATTTACATTGTCCCAACACATTATTATATGTCCAAGAGAAAAGTACAACTACTTGGGGCATACCCCGAGAGAGCAAAGCTCACACAACACTAACTGTGACTCAACTACTGGTGGTACAAGTATGTCACAAACGCCACTACAAGCCAACACATGGCTAGCACCTGAAAAGAACTGTAAGGGAGTGAGCCTCAACAAGTCACAGACTCAGCATGGACCTCCCAAAAACAACAACTGGAACCTAAAGAGACCTCAACCACAAAAAGTCTCACAGGTAACACCGATAGCCAAACCACAACATATTTATATAAAATATACTTAAAATGCAATTACATAAAAACTCACTATCTAACACAATCCGCAAGAACTACAGAAACTACAGGACTAGTACAGAAGCACCAGTCCATCAAAGCAACATAAATGCCTAGGCCATAAGCCTTACAGGCAACCACGAACACAAGGGTAACATGACTGCCAACAAGGAGCTAGTCCACCACACCCGGAAACAACAAACACACTGGAAGACTACCCTTAAAAGGGTACAACACAACAAGTGGAAGGTCCTACAACACGACCTCCACAGAGCACAGCTCCACCTCAACACTTGAAAAGGCGGGTACATGACGTACCACCACAAACGGCTACCCATAAAGGCTACAAGTACCTACCACCATGAGGTACCACCATAAAGACCACAACCACCACAGTGCCACAACAGGGCACACTACAACAAGTCAAAACCACAACCGGTGAGTCACCGCTCACAAGCCACAGCCACTGGCAAAGCACGAGTCGGAAAGAACGACGCCACCACATGGGAACAGACTACTGGTTCATGACGCCAGTATCCAACCCAGACAACACAACACGAGAACTACCTCTCAGTCTCACAGTTAAGGATGAAAGGTCCAACTGCCGCTCCAAAAGCACACAGTAAAGCCAAAGAACAGTAGAGCCTAACCAACACCACACCTGCAGACCACACAACTGCAGGCTCATGCCTGGCACCTTTAAGGACTTTGGCCCGAGCTCCCTAAAGTGAGGCACTGGAAACACAGGGCTAGTTGGGGACTAGTATGTCTACTGGTGTCCATCCCCCAACCACGAGCGTGCTACAAGCGTCCGAACACAACTCTCGAGTCTCTACCCTATTATCGTCTTTCCCTCCGTTGGACGTACAACTCAAACACAGAAGTGAGGGTGTCCAGGAAGACGACACAGATCTCGACGGTAAACACAGTACCGGGATAAACCCCGAGCACAAAAAATACAACGTGCCTGGCTCACAAAGAACCTGGGGTACCCAACTAGAGAGACATTTTGTAATAGGCGCCGGACCACCACACTTGGCCCACACACAAACCACACCGATCACTTAGCATACCGGTAAAACTTATACCACGATACACATACTTATTTGCTCATCATTGGTCACCATATGACCTCCAAGCAACTATACACTATTATACACATGAACCACATAAACACATAATAACCTTGCCTGTCATTGGTCATCTCATGACCTCCATAGCAACATTAAACCACAATGCACATTAACCACATAATTGGCAAAATAAAATAATTCACTTAATTCACTAATTAAGCATGATCCAAACCATTAGGCCTATAACATGATTTACTAACATTAACCAACTTAGAATAACTTAAATCAACTTTAAATGGCCAAGGCTAAGTCCACACAAGACCATCACAGCCTAACTATCACAAACACACCTCGGAAGCCAAATCGCGACGAACACAGACGTCGGCTTTAAGAACGCGACGACCCACCCCGACGCGATTCAAAGCCTAATGCGACATGGCCTAGTGTCGCGACCATATCGCGACGGCCTGATACGTCGCCTTCAGGCCCAACAGTCAAACAGTCAAAGCGCAAATCGCGACGGAACGATACGTCGCGACAAGGACACAATAAACCGTACACAGAATCACGATGGACCACATCAACGCGTTCAACAAGAACGCGACGGGTCAAGTGGTCGCGTCCAGACCAGTCGGTCCAACCCAATCGGAGCACATGAATGCGACGGCCCAAGGCGTTGCATTCCAAACCAAAACATGACAGTTCAGTCCGTCGCCTTCTCAGGCAGGCGGCTGAACCCTATTCCCTTCCCCAAAAACCAAACACACACACCATGCAACCCACACAGAAACTCAAAACGAAAACTAAGCTACCACATGCTATCATCTCATGCTTTTAAAGCTTTAAACTAATTAAATAACATAAAGTAAAAAGGGAAGTCTCCCTACCAATGTGAAGAACCCATAAAATGCGAAGAACACCACATCTCCAGCCCTCCCACGCTCTGGAGGCCCTTCGAGCATGGACCCCACGTCAGACCAGCCACCAGGAAGCCAGAAACCACCATAGAAGCTCCACAACAACTCCCCTCCCGCCAGACAGAGCCAACCCTACTCTGTCTGGCCTGAAATAGAGCTTTAAATTCACATTCCAAATCACTGTGGAGGTAGATGTCGCGTTTAACATGCATTAAACGTGATGGACCAAGCCGTCTCCAAATGCGTCGTGCACCAGAAAGGCGGTTTGGTGAATCGTGACGTAGGAAGCCGTCGCGTTCAAAACGCAACGACATACCCCGTTGCCTTCTTCACCAGAAAACATGCAAGCTATATGGGCTAAAACTTAAGGTCCATAACACCTACACAAGACCCAGAAGCCACAACCAAGGCTGATTGACCCCACATTGGCCATGAGCACCATGCCAGAACCATTAAACATGAATCCGAACGATCGCGATTTTTACATCACCAAAGCCTTCTGGACGTTGCTTGGATGTAGTATGACCTTCTAGTGATTCACAACAACTTCAATCAGCAGTTGAGAAGTTTGGATCTATTGACCTAGAAGTCTTCTAAGGGCTTCTTCAAAAGTTTTCAGAAATTCTCCCAAAACCTAGCTCTAAGAGATAGAATGCTTCTTGCTTGGTAGGGTTCGATTCTGGGGCTTGGGATAGGTGGTATATATATGTACCAACCCAAACGATCCCAACTTGGACGCTTCCTCGGGCAGAGACCTAATGGAAGAAAGAGTCCACCCAAAATAGGAAATTGTGCTTCCATAATCGGTCGACCGATTTTGTCACATCGGTTGTCTGATTCTTAGACTGTCTCCGGCCCAAACCAATGTTTCTGGGAAAATCAGTCGACCAGAATTTAGAAATCAATCATCCAATTTCTTCACTGTACCCAATCCAAAATTTTTGGGAAAATTAGTCGTCTGATTTCTGCTTGTTCACCAATCGGAAGCTTTACTGTTCACCAATCAATGCAAGGATTTCTTCATCAATTATTGTAGGCCTTCACCAATCAGTAGGCTCTTAGATTTGGTCGACCAATTTCCATATTTCAGTCATCTGATTTCACCAATCGCAAGGACTTGTACAACAATCGATTGACTCTTTCTTCAGGTCAGTCATCTGATTTCCTGATTTCGGTCGACCGATTTGTCTTGTGTGTGGACACCTTCAGTACATGTGTCGACAATGTTGTCCCGCTTATGGTTGGCAGCAAGCTTTCTAGAGGGGGGGGGGGGGGGTGAATAGAATAGCTACAAAAATTCTGAAACTAAAACACAAAAATCACAACTTAAAAACTTTGGTTAGTGAATGTGATAGTGTGTGATAGAGAGTAGCAGTGCGGAAGCAAATTTAAACAATCACACAAATGAACACAGAGATTTTATCCTGGTTCGGTACTTCTCAAAAGGAAGACCTACGTCTAGTCCCCAAGCAAATCTTGGGATTTCACTAACCAGGGTACAATCCCCCCTAGGATATACAAACCCCCAGCTCCCTACTGGTCCACTTCCTTTCCGAGTAGGAAGGAAACTCACTTCTATTACAGGTCAAGAAGCCAACCTCCTGGAACAAACCCCAGTGCGGTTCTACTGACACCAACCCCAGCTAGGTTCTTCCCTTACCCAAAAGGAAGTGCTAAGAACAGTCCCTTAGCTGGACAGAAACCGCCAGTGATCCCACTGGCCTTCTCTTCACACAGGAAGAGGAACACTGTTTATAGTCCTACAGCTGGATAGAAATATTTCTTAGAAAAGAAAGAACAGACCGAGGGCTATTACAAGATGAACACTAGGAACTCTATCTCTCAGCCACAGACTCTCCCCCAAATTTATAATGATGCACAGAGAGAGAATGAGGAAGAAGGAAGACAGCTTGAATGCTTCAGCTTGAGTAGTCTCGAGCTCTCTTCCTTTCTTGCTTGAGTGTGTATGGATTTGGATGCTCACTGGATGTACACTCTTTGAATGATCTTCAGGTTTGCTCTCTTCTTTCTTCTTCTTTTCCTTCTCCCTTTTATGGAGCAGCTTGAACAGATCCGTTAAAAAGTAGCCGTTGGAGCTTCTTGGATTCTTTTGGAGTAGAATAGTCCTGCAAACATTTAATGCATGGAAGAAAAAGTTAGACTAGAAAAGTCTTTTGAAAGATAGTCCATACCTTCTTATGTGTAAGTCCATGATTTCTGCTGACAATATCTCACCTACCCTGAAAGATAGACAGGAAGAAGATCTTTAGTCAGACAGAGAAATAATAAGATCAACATGTGGAGTATATTTGATTTTTCATTTAGGCGCCAAAGACATTTGAAATATTTGAAATGTAGAGGCAATCGATGTCTTAAGTTAGTCGATGTTAAGTTAAAAGATAATTGATGTTCAAATAGAGTTGATGTTAAAACATAATCGATGTTCAAAGAGAGTTGATGTTTAAATGTAATCGATGTTCAAACGTAATCGATGTTTCAATGTAATCTATGTATGAATGTAATCGATGTTGAAATGAAGTCGATGATTAAATGAAGTCGATGTTCTAAGTGAATCGATATTTAAATAAAATCGATGTTTAAGCAAAATTGATGTTTCAGTGAAATCGATGTTGAATGAAATCGATATTTAAGTGAAATCGATGTTTGAATAAAATCGATGTTTAAACAGAATCGATGTTGATGTTCTTCAAACAGTAATCGTTGTGTTCAACTGAAGTCAATGTTTCAATGGAGTCGATGTTTAAGCGAACTGTAATCGATATGGACTTTCAAGACAGTAACCGATGTGCCACTTAGTCAGTAATCGATGTGCATTGAACAACAATCGATTTAGCTTTTCAGTGCAAATCATGAATCGATAGTGCCATAGTATGTTGTATTTACGAGAGAAACATTATATTAAATATATTCATGATATTTAAATTAATCATGAGTTTTGTTATCACTAAAATAAAGGATAAAATATAAGAGTGGTTCAACAGACACCACTGTACATCAAAACTATAGAAACTTGACATGTTTTCTATTTCTGTTTTGTCTTAACCTTGGCCTTGTAAAATCCACTTCAAACCTGACTTTTGGATTATTTTGCTGCATATTTAACACACAAATTAAACCCTCAAATTAAACATAAATAAATCAAATGGTTAGGTCATCAACTTGGATATAAATTGGCCCTTTGTGATGTTTTCAACATGAATTAGAATTAGATGTTTTGTGATCATCAAAATCTACAAAGTACAGTAGTCGCATTATGCACTGATTGTTGAGCTCACCATCACAATCGAGTCTTGTCCCTTTGCTCGGTGGAGAATTGACATCCTCTGCCACTTCCCCCAATATTGGGACAGTGCAAGTTCATAGTCGTCACCATGGATTACTTTATAAAGTGGGTGGAAATGGAGCCCCTAGCTCAGATCATCGAGAAGGCAGTCTGGGACTTCGTATGGAAGTTCATCATCACTTGCTTTGGGTTGTTGCGCATCCTTGTTAGCAACAATGGGATGCAATTTGTGAGAAATTGTTCAAGGCACGATGCGTTGACCATATCTCAACACTTTAGCTTGGTCACACACCTCCAAGCCAACAGAATCATTGAGGTCACGTATAAAACGATCCTCCAAAGATTGAAGGCACGCCTCGGCTAAGAGAATCACCATTCAACCTGGCCTTCAGTGAAGAAGCCATGCTATTGATCAAAGTTGGTGAACCTTCACCTCGGATTGTTGCTTATGACCCCAACCTCAACGATGATTGAATGCTTGCCAACATAGATTTGTCGATGTCAGAGAGAAGGCACTACTCAAAGTTGTGGCTCTCCAGTAGGTAGCAAGCTATTTCCAAAACCAATAAGTACAGGGTTGACAGTTCCTCGTGGGTGACCTTGTCCTAAAAAAGGTGGAGGCGTTGCACCGTGGGGAAGCTCGCCCAACCTAAGAAGGCTCATATTGGGTAACCGAGCTGTCGAGACATGACACACATCGACTAGAAACGATGATGGGCAAGCTTGTTTTAAGGACTCAAAATGTAATCAACTTGAGAAGGTACATCGTGTAATCAATGCAACCCTGATGAAAGTACATTTCATAATGTGCACAACCTAAAGTATGAGGTTGGTCATGCTCTATGCTACCACCTCATAAAATCTCTCAACCCCAAGATGGCTAGGCCCTGTCTTTCCATCTCGGCTGTCTCAAAGTACAAGGTCGATCGTGCCTCACACTACCACCTCAGACACATTCTCAACCCCAAGTCGGTCAGGCCCTGTGCCACCACCTTGCAGGTCTTAAAGTACAAGGTCGGTCATACCCTGCACTATTGCCTTAGACAAATTCTCAACTCCAGGTCGGTCAGGCCTTATGCCACCACCTCGACAAAATTCCAAGTCCTCAGGTCAACAATGCTCTACACTGGCACCTCGGAGGAACTCTATGACCCCAAAAAGGTCGGAAAAGTCCCATGCTGCCACCTTGGAGGAACTCTTACCTTGGCACTTGCACATGTTATTATCACGACCTTGGCACACGCTACACAAATGTGAATCCAACACAACACTAAAAGAAATATGAGCAAATAACAAAGAAGCAACATCCTTTCTTTTTTTCACAAAAAGTTACTACTCCAGAGGTTGGATACATAAATGACTTCACATCACAAGCTAACCTACTAGAAACCGCAAAAGAAGAGGGGATATACAAAAATGGGGAAAGTAGTGCATGGAAGGTCAGTCTCGGGCTCAACCCCTCATTGCCAACCTCCCTCAATGTCATAGTCGTAGGCCTATCCCTCCTAGCCGTTCGACTTCTTAGGAATCTCAATGAAGCCGAGGTTGAGCTCGGGAAGATGAGAGCATATGGAGTCATAGCATGATGAGAAGCTGTCATAGTACCCTATCTGATAGCTAGGGACACCAACGGCTAGTCTTGAATGCCTCTACAAAGATCTCTATAGGTCGAGATCAGTTGTTTGGAGAAGTCTCTCCTCATCCTTTATTGGCTTTGCCTTCACCTTGGAAGCCTTGGCCATGTCCTCAGTTGTCGTCACCCTCTCCTCAACTGTCATCACCCTCTTCTCAACTATGTGTAGGGAGGCTTGAAGTTGAGAAGCTTCCTCAATCAAGTGAGTGTGTCAGCCTGTGCCTTCTTCTTTGTTGCCACTAGCTTCTTGAATTGCCCCTTAAGGAGGCGAGGTGTGGGCAAGGTCTATGCCATGCCCTTCATGAAGCAATGAAGGATTCCCGATGTTGGCGTCGATGACATCTCTTGCCAGTTTAGATGAAGGAGATAAGCCTTTGTGAGCTTAGCCACAATCTTGGGATCATCAAGGCAATGCTCGTCCATTTGCTTCCAGCAATGCAGCCATGGACGCGATCCCTCTCCCTCGGCCTCAATTAGATCCTTTCCCTTCAAAGCTCCCTCGGCCATTGCATGCTCGGACACACTGAGGCTCAACCTTGGTATTGGCTAAGGATGCTTTGACACCCGCTTACTTTGGCCCAGTGACTGGACCCCCTTCCCGTTGGGCATCCCTGACACCGTTGGAGGATCCCCTTTCTAGCTGATGACAATAGTGGCTCAGATGGCCCTCCAGAGCCTCTTAGTATCTACTATGTCTTCTACAACCCAAGGACGATGTAAAATTACATAGGAGAAGAAAATGGGTCGAACTTACCTTGCGGACGAGTAAGGCATAGCTAGGCCCACTCAAGATTCTCCTTGGACAGGAGCACTTGCACCGATCTCTCCCCAGCAAAGAGCACTTCCATAATCGAGAAGTGACCAAATTATACTCTGGTGCAGATAGACGAATCCTCGAGAGGTACTCATTGTAGTGACATGGGGGAATGGGAAGATATCACCAGATCTCGGTTTCACATAGAAGTACCGACCCTTCCACCAATACATTGAGGTTGGCAGACCTATCACCAAAACTTGACATGTCTTTGCGAACACATTGAACCACTCCTTGTGCACTAAAAGAAGTAATAGGAAAAGAATAGGTAGATTGGAGGCATGCTCATCTCGGCCCAATGACACATGACCAAAAAAGTGAAAATTGACTGCCAGTTGTTTGGCACGAGTTAGGTAGGAGAAAGGCCCATGTAGCTGAGAAGCTCGGCTTTGAAGGGTGATAATAGGACATAGAAGCCAACCCAACATTCTCCTCATACACACACAAGTAACCATTTCGGCCCAAGTGTGTGCATTCCTCGGCCCAAGGAGTGGCGAGCTCATACTCAGCTAGGATGGTGTGCTACTTAGAGAGAACTACAAGGTCCCCCTTCGTGACATTTCACACAACTCACACGTAGAGATAGGAGGAGAGATTAAAGAAGAGAGAAGAGGAACACAAGAACACCAGGTTTTACGTGGTTCGGAGGCAACGCCTTCCTACGTCCACGGCCACAGCAGTGATTCAATACTATGTTAGAATAATCACAGTACAAGGAGAATCTGCCCCACTTTATATACTGGGAGATTAGGGCGCCATAATCGAGAATTACAAGGACAAAAATGCCCTTAACTCAAAAACGCGAAGTCGTCTGTCCTAGGGTGTGAGAAGTCGACTGCCTTGAGGACTTCGACTGCCTTGGGTCTTGAAGTCGACTACTGAAGTCGACTGCCTTGAAGACTTTGACTCATTCTCTTCTGTAAGCCAAATTTAGCTTCCGGGGGCGCTGCCCCCCTTAACCCCCCGCAGGGGGCGCTGCCCCCAGACCCCCGCGACCTGACCGTGCAGGTCGATCTGCGACTCCGAACCGGTCCACTTTGAGAGTTCAGGCTCCACACTCTAACAGACCTCTCCCATGACAACTTCTCCCGACCTCTCCCGAGATGCTATCTCTCACAACAAATACAAATGTGTCCGCCCTCGCCCTCTACACTCCCTTATATAGGCCCTTCGAAGGAACACATGCTAGTTGCTCCACAAGCTATATGTGTTCCGAGGCTGAAGGCATCATTACAGATCGACATGGTGCATATTCCCGAAGTTGACACCATCGTAATGATCTCACCATGGGCAGTGCAGCACGTAGTATGAGCAATAGTAAAGGGTCGTCAGTAGTCAATGTGATGTGCTAGGTCAATTGATTAAGACTTCAAACTCGCCTGAGTCTCGGATTCAGAGTGGGGGGCTCATGATAGGCCCTCCATACCTAGCCCAATGATGCCTATGGGCTTGGCCCCAATCTGACCAATGTTGGGAAGGAAGGAAAAAGCCACCGAAAGGAGCTTAATCTCATATTAGATACCAGAACTCTTCCAACCTTCCAGTCACCTTCAAAAGAAGATCAATAGTCGTAGGTAAGATGAGACAAGACGCATGCCATTAAGATGTGGTCTAGCTCATCACTTCTCCTCTCCACAAAGATCTCTCTTCTCCTTGGACCAAACTGGATTCAATTTACCGATTTGATCGTTGAAGGGTCATCTCCAGAGAACCCTTCCCAAGATTGCAGGTCCATCTGACCCTAACGACCAGTAGATCCTCATTCCCCATCTCTCAACCCAATGCGTGGTTGGGCCGATCATAGGTCGGCCCATTATAGCCTATCCTGCTCAACACGACCTCATCAGGGAGAATTATATTATACCCTCAAATCCTGCGTATTATATACTCTATGCTCCAACATTCTTCATATTATTATGTTTACCCTTATCTTGAGTTGTATCCTTTCATTCAGATCCGTTGAGTTTTAACACCAGATGATTAGTATAATATTCTGTTTAAAACTTAAAATTTAAGGCTATTTTAAGGTTATACAAGTGAGCATAATATATATAATTATTTAATTGTATGAGGAGATTAAACAAGAGCTCAATACTCTTTTTTTTTGTCTTATCTAAGCCCAACAAAGGCAGATGACGGTGAGTATATATGATGAAACATAGTACATTATTGTATGACAATACAAATAATATAGGACAAAGTTGGTCGTACCGTGCGTACCGACCGACTCATACTTTTTCTAGCACGGTCCAGATCGATCCGTACTGTACCTATTGGTCGACCGAAAATATTAAGTCGGTCGACCATTTTTAATCTCTTTTTGAAGACCAAATAAAACATGAGATCTGGATATCAAATTGTCATCCAGATAGAAATCAGTCGACCGATCAAGAGAAATCAATCGACGATTTTAGACTTTTGACCTATTGAACATATGGGGGCGCTCACTAGATGAATTGGTCGACCGATAAGATAAAATCAGTTGACCATTTTTTTGCCCAACGGATCAACGGTGTTGTGGCTCGCAAATATTCTGACACGCCGGTTCGGCTATACCATTGCGGTACGGTACAGTACGGCCAACCATGATATAGGATAAAAAATACATGACACTTTGAGAATGTATATTTAACTATCCTCAAACTTTTCTACTCACCATTTTTAAAAACAAAGTGTTTTTCACGCCGAGTTATGCAAAAGCCCATATCGATTCCCATGTTATCGTTGTAATCCGTGTATGATGATTATGAATCTTGCTCTTCAGCCAGAGCTTCCTCCGAAACCTTACTCCTTAGCACGTTCGAATGCAACCTATAGAAACATAAAATAAAATTTTAACGTAAACGCATTTATAATACAAATAGTTATTGTTTTGTGTTAGCTGACTATAGTTTTTCATAAACAAGAGAATTTATGTCAAACTTGTTTACAAGAAGAGTCTTCATAATAAACCATTCAAATTAGGTTTATGGAAAACATGTTTATAGAGAGATTTTGAGTTAATGATAAATTCATTTTTAATTATCCAAATAAAGGTTATACTATGCAACAAGCTCATGATAATCCTAAAGGCTTTTATGGGTATGCATCCAAACAACCACTTGATGTTTGCCTCTGGGTGCGCCATGTTTGTCACGGCTACAATGCACCCTATTTCCCGATGTTCTTTCTTGAAAGAATCACGTATCACATGTTTTTTCTTTTTTTTGGTTGGATAGCCAAATAACCAAAGGCATGGGAAAAAAAGTAATGTCACGTCCCGAGAATTACGCAGCGGATATTAATAATTAATTCGAGTCGATATTTCGAGACGTGGACAGTCGGCAAATAAGCCTCTAGCTAGCACGCACTAATTGTGTATCAACACACCATCATAATAGGGCCCACATGTTGAACTCAATATAAATTGTATTCAAATCTCAACTCTTTGTATTCGAATGGAAACTAGTACAGGACTAAGACTCAATAAAAGGGAAAGTACATTTAATCCTCACTTCCTACTACATTGTTCTAACACTCAAAATAAACTAACTATAGATAGACTCATGATTGGAACGCTCTTCACTCGGACGCATTCCCATCCTCGACTTGCTCTTCCTCTTGAACGTCATAGTCACCTAGATTGGGTAAAAGTAGGGGATGAGCAAACTAGCCCAGTAGGATTTATATCTCAATGTGCGGACAATGATATAAGTGATTAACATTTTAGAACTAGGTAAGCACAATGAATGTCGTGATATGCATGTACGAATAAAACTCATTAAAACAAAATACATGAAAACATGCTAGATGGAGTGAACAAGATAGAACACGAATTGGGAACAAGATAACAAGATAGAACTAGGAATAGATTACTTTGTACGAGCACGCAAGATTTCACTTGATGTCAATAGCTTTCAAGAACGTAATATATCACTAATTGCAATAAATGCAGGATGGCCATATCACGCAAGCAAGCAAGCAAGAGTGTACGAGCACAATCAAGTAACACTAATCAGGCACGTAGACACTAATGTACACCGAGAAAAGATCCATCAAGAATGTACACCAGGACACGTGTATGTGGTATTGTATCTATCATTCAACAAGCAAGCAGGACTCCCAGCGCAGATGCAACGCCAGTAATCATTATACCCCATGGTTAACAGTATATCTATGACTTGCCGTCATTGGGGCTAGATTGGAGCCCTTGGACACACGCCGTGCCCTGTCAGCATCTCATGTAAATTTTTAAATGTAGATACCCACAGTCATTAATAATGGCCAATGAGAGTTTCAATAAGTAAGCATGTGTAATGTCATGTTCATGATGAAGATGGGAACAAGTAATAGGTAATTGAACATGATTTCATGATAACAATGGTCAAGAGATAAATTCGGCAGCATAACGGTACGATTTGTACTTTGGTTAAATCTTTACATTAATGGCTTTAGTCTAGATTGTCAATCACACTCACGAGAACAAGAAGAGAAAGGAAGTGCACGCTATCTTCAGGGAACTTCAATGGTACAACCAACTCGTCGGCCATGTGGGAATCCATGGTCAGAGGAGATTTACGGAGGCTGAAAAGGTCGCTAGTCTATCGATTCGGAATGACCGGTAGAGAGTTTCCAATTTCTCAAGAAAGGGCTGCCTAACAGTGCGAGTGTGTAGTGCGGTACGCGTGTCTCAATTCTCAAACTTGCGGAAAACACTTAACATGACAGCATGCAATGAAACCATGCATTTAACTACACGTGGGTTTGCAAGATTTAAAGATAATAATTATCATTTAATCAAGCTAGAACGATAACAAGAGTCAATTACAAGTTTCATGAATGATCATCTCATTAAGGAAGCAATTAGAAAAATATTCATGTAATTAAGGCTTTTTAAATGGGTTAAACACTTTTAAGCCCTTAAATAAACATCATATAATGATCAGACCCAAGACATGCATCTTACACAATAAATATCATGTTAAACAGACCTCGGGTATATGCGGCAAAATTTGCAAGAAAACAGGTGGTTTCATGTAAAAATCCTGAGATAGCGATGCACCCCAGTAAGGGTAGCGACGGGGTCAGATCAGAACGCGACATAGCCTTATAAGGATTGCGACAGGCTTGTCTGATCAGGCAGGCAGATCGCGACAGGGCCTTATAAGGATGGCGACAGGGCTTGCAAGGCCCGGGGTCAGGTCACGACAGGCCCCAGTAAGGATCACGACGGGTCGGGACCAGAAGGCGACACAAGGATGTGAGCATCGCGACGGGGATGTCAGATCAGGTAGCCTGATAGCGACGGAGCGCATGTCGCCTTGAGAAAGCGACAAGGGGGATGTCGCAAACAAACCTCTGAACGCGACCTATCGGGCAGTCGCATTCACAGGGTCTGTGCCTAACCCTGACAAAGCAAGGACAGTGCTTTGGATTGCGGACCAGTCTTTCCCTCTTTTGACACAGCGTTGTTCTAAAATAGAGAACAAATTGTACAGTGCATGAAAAATAACGAAACTAGTTTTAAAACAACCTAGACATACAAGGGTACTTCCAGTAAATCGAAATTGGAAAATAAGGATGGTTTCGATAGGCTTTGATCAAGTTGAACACAAGGTCAGACCAAGAGTAACCTGAAGACGTAGTTTCATGCAGCAACCTTATTATCATGCTTATAACTCTCTAACTGATGACGTTTAGACAAAATGTTCAACACAAAACCTGAAGAAGATAACTAGTAGAATAACTTTCATGTTATGAGTTTACTCTAATTCGATCTTGAATCACATGAAACATACGAAGAACAGGAAAAGCCCTAACAGTGCACGACTTTGAGGAAACACTTATAATTCAAAATCTACTCAATGAAATTCGATGAAACTAGAGGGCAATGAAAGCTAACTTGATGCTCTACACATTTGGTATAGGAGATGTTAAGATTTGGCCCGAGAAAACCTACCTTTTGGGTTGATGAAGTCTCGTTCTTCCAGAAAACCTGTGTTCAGACCCCTTGGAGGAGAACGATTAATACTCCGTGTATACTGCATGGAATTTGGGCATTCTACTTGGGTTAGGAAGTAGACTTGACCCTCTTTCCAGAGGTATAAGCCTTGCACGATGGGATTTAGGTTTGGCCTACCTTAGCTCGACTCCAAGAAGGTGTTTTGTGCAGGTCGTAGCAGATGAACGGGGAAGAAAGATGAGCTTGGTATGCTTGATCTCCTACTCTCCAGCCACCAAGAGCTCCTCCACACGACCCCAGCAAGTTCTAAAACTCATACCTAGGGTTTGGTGAAGAGTATTTAAGTAACCATGGTGTTTAGGAATCCTATTGTAACTAGGAAAGAAAGGTTTCGGGATTGGCATGTTGGTTTCCTATTTTTAATGTTTTCTTCCTCCATTAGAGAGTGTGAGGCATTAGGAAACCTCCCCTCATAGTTAGGCACGAATTTGGGTTGCCATGAATGCATGTTTGCATCCCAATTCAACTCTAATTGCCTCTTTTTAATTTCAGCTTATTTATTGTTACGAATTTCTATGTATTTTCTTGCTTCATTTGATTTTTGGGCCATATGTGGTCCATTGGCCCACTTATGATATTGGGTCATTAATATATAATGTTATAAGCCTTTCTAATATTTTTATTAAATTTATGATTGCGTCGTATTTCCGTGTTACCGGTTTTCCGACTTGTTTTCTAATTCGGATAATTGGTCACCCTGTGATGTTCACTTGGTTAATCGGATTTTTCATTGCACGAATTCCTTCGTGGAACCCTTAAGAATAATGTGTGGGGTTGATTTCCCATTTTTACAGATTTTTCCTATATGTTTTAGCACATACGATAATAATACGTATGTTTTAAATACTCAGATATTATGGAAATTATTTATTTCCATTTATTTGGATTTTTTATATAATTAAAATTTCCGGGGTGCTACACCCTCCCCCACTTAAAAGAATTTGGTCCTCAAATTCATGGATCATTAATTGGCTTTTGATAGTTATGATTATTGAACTCGTTTCGGATTTACATCCTATAACTTGTTTCCAAATCGTGGATGCTAGCCCAACATCCACACCTATGGCTACCTATACTATTCATTTGGTTTCTTCCACTCCTGTTTTTCCTTCCACGGTTGTTATAACTTCATCTTAATCCACCAAATGAACTATGGTATAACGACTAGATTATTTGTTTCTAATTTCTCCTTAATGATCTCCCCCACTTAGAAATGTACCAATAAGAAAACATCATAAGATCAGTCTAGGGTTTAATATTCATACCTCCTTCCGGAAGCTCCGCTTGTGTCATTGCATTCACACGTCCTTGATGTTTTACCACTCCTTGGTTCCTTCCAGCTTGGTCTTTTAACATGGGACAGTTGGAAAGGCGGTGGTCGCGACTCCCGCATCGCAGACAAGCTCCTGCCTTCTTCCAACATTCTTCGGCTCCGTGTCTAGGCTTATCACAAAATTTGCAATTTTCCTTAACTGGTTGTTCTTCCACCTTGACCTTCTTGTTATTATAGATCTCATTACCTCCATTCCTTCTCTTATTACCATTGGTCCCTGGGTTTACAGTCACAGTGGTATGGGATACCTCGTTCTTTATATAAGTTGACTTTGTTACATCCTTTCCTCTCATGCCTTCTACTTTGGCCATAGTGTCTTCTACCAGTTGAGCTCTTTGGACCATCTCAGTGTAGGTTTGGATATTGTGTGGTCCAAGCTTTTCAATGAACATGGGCCTGAGCCAATCCATGAAACGGTTAGCCTTCAGTCTTTCAGTTCCCACCAGATGTGGGGCATACACAGCAAGACGGGCGAACTGATCCTCATACTCAGCCACGGACATTCCCTTCTGCTTCAGTGCGGCAAATTCTATCGCTTTCTTCTCCTTCACTCTCTCAGAGAAATATTTTCCCCAGAATATCTCCAGGAATTCAGCCCATTCCAGTTCAGCTATATTAGGCAGGTGGGCCGATGTGGCCTTCCACCACGCTCGGGCATCCTTGGTAAATTGAAAAATGGCCAGTACCACCTTCTCCCTATTAGTGCATTGCATTACTTGGAAGATCCTTTCTATTTCTTCCTGCCAGTTTTCTGCCTCGTCTGGGTCAGGGGATCCAGAGAAACGACGAGGGTTTAAACTCCTAAAATTGCGGTGCAGGTCACCGGCTCCATTCCTTGCAGCTCCAGCTTAATTTCCAGCCTGAACTACATTTTGTAGTGCCTGGGTCAATCCAGCCACAGTTTCTTGCATAACTTGCCACTGGTTACGAGCCATTGCGGTTGAGTGCAAGAGTTATGAGGTCCTGAGAAAAGGATGGAAACCAATTAATGTCTCTAGATACATTATAAGAGTCAATGGGTAGGAGTGTTTAATTCTTTCTAACATATTCCCATTCTCACTAGGTACTGTATTTAATTTCCATGACCTAGGTTCCATAGGTATCTCCTATTCCTGAGACATATCATATTTGGTATTCCTAGGCTCTGATACCACTAAATTGTCACGTCCCGAGAATTACGCAGCAGATATTAATAATTAATTCGAGTCGATATTTCGAGATGTGGACAGTCGGCAAATAAGCCTCTAGCTAGCACGCACTAATTGTGTATCAACACACCATCATAATAGGGCCCACATGTTGAACTCAATATAAATTGTATTCAAATCTCAACTCTTTGTATTCGAATGGAAACTAGTACAGGACTAAGACTCAATAAAAGGGAAAGTACATTTAATCCTCACTTCCTACTACATTGTTCTAACACTCAAAATAAACTAACTATAGATAGACTCATGATTGGAACGCTCTTCACTCGGACGCATTCCCATCCTCGACTTGCTCTTCCACTTGAACGTCATAGTCACCTAGATTGGGTAAAAGTAGGGGATGAGCAAACTAGCCCAGTAGGATTTATATCTCAATGTGCGGGTAATGATATAAGTGATTAACATTTTAGAACTAGGTAAGCACAATGAATGTCATGATATGCATGTACGAATAAAACTCATTAAAACAAGATACATGAAAACATTCTAGATGGAGTGAACAAGATAGAACAAGAATTGGGAACAAGATAACAAGATAGAACTAGGAATATATTACTTTGTATGAGCACGCAAGATTTCACTTGATGTCAATAGCTTTCAAGAACGCAAGATATCACTAATTGCAATAAATGCAGGATGGCCATATCACACAAGCAAGCAAGCAAGAATGTACGAGCACAATCAAGTAACACTAATCAGGCACGTAGACACTAATGTACACCGAGAAAAGATCCATCAAGAATGTACACCAGGACACGTGTATGTGTATTGTATCTATCATTCAACAAGCAAGCAGGACTCCCAGCGCAGATGCAACGCCAGTAATCATTATACCCCATGGTTAACAGTATATCTATGACTCGCCGTCATTGGGGCTAGATTGGAGCCTTGGACACACGCCGTGCCCTGTCAGCATCTCATGTAAATTTTTAAATGTAGATACCCACAGTCATTAATAATGGCCAATGAGAGTTTCAATAAGTAAGCATGTGTAATGTCATGTTCATGATGAAGATGGGAACAAGTAATAGGTAATTGAACATGATTTCATGATAACAATGGTCAAGAGATAAATTCGGCAGCATAACGGTACGATTTGTACTTTGGTTAAATCTTTACATTAATGGCTTTAGTCTAGATTGTCAATCACACTCACGAGAACAAGAAGAGAAAGGAAGTGCACGCTATCTTCAGGGAACTTCAATGGTACAACCAACTCGTCGGCCATGTGGGAATCCATGGTCAGAGGAGATTTACGGAGGCCTTGGTGAAAAGGTCGCTAGTCTACCGATTCGAAATGACCGGTAGAGAGTTTCCAATTTCCCAAGAAAGGGCTGCCTAACAGTGCGAGTGTGTAGTGCGGTACGCGTGTCTCAATTCTCAAACTTGAGGAAAACACTTAACATGATAGCATGCAATGAAACCATGCATTTAACTACACGTGGGTTTGCAAGATTTAAAGATAATAATTATCATTTAATCAAGCTAGAACGATAACAAGAGTCAATTACAAGTTTCATGAATGATCATCTCATTAAGGAAGCAATTAGAATAATATTCATGTAATTAAGACTTTTTAAATGGGTTAAACACTTTTAGGCCCTTAAATAAACATCATATAATGATCAGACCCAAGACATGCATCTTACACAATAAATATCATGTTAATCAGACCTCGGGTATATGCGGCAAAATTTGCAAGAAAACAGGTGGTTTCATGTAAAAATCCTGAGATCGCGACGCACCCCAATAAGGGTAGCGACGGGGTCAGATCAGAACGCGACATAGCCTTATAAGGATTGCGACAGGCTTGTCTGATCAGGCAGGCAGATCGCGACAGGGCCTTATAAGGATGGCGACAGGGCTTGCAAGGCCCGGGGTCAGGTCGCGACAGGCCCCAGTAAGGATCGCGACGGGTCGGAACCAGAAGGCGACACAGGGATGTGAGCATCGCGATGGGGATGTCAGATCGGGTAGCCTGATAGCGACGGAGCGCATGTCGCCTTGAGAAAGCGACAAGGGGGATGTCACAATCAAACCTCTAAACGCGACCTATCGGGCCGTCGCGTTCACAGGGTCCGTGCCTGACCCTAACAGAGCAAGGAAAGTGCTTTGGTTTGCGGACCAGTCTTTCCTTCTTTTGACATAGGGTTGTTCTAAAATAGAGAACAAATTGTACAGTACATGAAAAATAACGAAACCAATTTTAAAACAACCTAGACATACAAGGGTACTTCCAGTAAATCGGAATTGGAAAATAAGGATGGTTTCGATAGGCTTTGATCAAGTTGAACACAAGGTCAGACCAAGAGTAACCTGAAGACGTAGTTTCATGCAGCAACCTTATTATCACGCTTATAACTCTCTAACTGATGACATTTAGACAAAACATTCAACACAAAACCTGAAGAGGATAACTAGTAGAATAACTTTCATGTTATGAGTTTACTCTAATTCGGTCTTGAATCACATGAAACATACGAAGAACAGGAAAAGCCCTAACAGTGCACGACTTTGAGGAAACGCTTATAATTCAAAATCTAATTAATGAAATTCGATGAAACTAGAGGAAAATGAAAGCTAACTTGATGCTCTACACATTTGGTATTGGAGATGTTAAGATTTGGCCCGAGAAAACCTACCTTTTGGGTTGATGAAGTCTCGTTCTTCCAGAAAACCCGTGTTCAAACCCCTTGGAGGAGAACGATTAATACTCCGTGTATATTGCATGGAATTTGGGCATTCCACTTGGGTTAGGAAGTAGACTTGACCCTCTTTCCAATGGTATAAGCCTTGCACGATGGGATTTAGATTTGGCCTACCTTAGCTCGGCTCCAAGAAGGTGTTTTGTGCAGGTCGTAGCAGACGAACGGGGAAGAAAGATGAGCTTGGTATGCTTGATCTCCTACTCTTCAGCCACCAAGAGCTCCTCCACACGACCCCAGCAAGTTCTAAAACTCGTACCTAGGGTTTGGTGAAGAGTGTTTAAGTAACCATGGTGTTTAGGAGTACCTATTGTAACTAGGAAAGAAAGGTTTCGGGATTGGCATGTTGGTTTCCTATTTTTGATATTTTCTTCCTCCATTAGAGAGTGTGAGGCATTAGAAAACCTCCCCTCATAGTTAGGCACGAATTTGGTTGCCATGAATGCATGTTTGCATCCCAATTCAACTCTAATTGCCTCTTTTTAATTTCAACTTATTTATGGTTACGAATTTCTATGTATTTTCTTGCTTCATTTGATTTTTGGGCCATATGTGGTCCATTGTCCCACTTATAATATTGGGTCATTAATATATAATGTTATAAGCTTTCTCTTATTTTTATTAAATTTTTGATTGCGTCGTATTTCCGTGTTACCGATTTTTCGACTTGTTTCCTAATTTAGATAATTGGTCACCCTGTGATGTTCACTTGGTTAATCAGATTTTTCATTGCACGAATTCCTTCGTGGAACCCTTAAGAATAATGTGTGGGGTTGATTTTCCATTTTTACGAATTTTTTCTATATATTTTAGCACATACGATAATGATACGTATGTTTTAAATATTCAGATATTATAAAAATTATTTATTTCTATTTATTTAAATTTTTTATATAATTAAAATTTTCGAGATGCTACAAGTAATATTATATATAGTACTCATGTGATCCCCATTGAAAAAAATACTTGCCAAGAAAATTCATATGAATATGGATAGGGTCACAAAATATAAATATTTTAAGAGTGACCCGATTGGTTGAGTGTTTCGTCCCACATTAGAAGATAGGAGGTTCAATACCTAAGTTTGGCAGAATTTAAGGAGATTTTTTTCAACATTTATATATATTCAAGATTTAAATATATCTAGGACCTCCAAACACACCCCCCAAAAAAAATATGAATACTCTATTAGAACTTGCACGTCCTCCGATTATAGCCATGTCAGTACTCGCGTTAGAAATGTATCATCTCAGGAACCACGAAAGCTAGCATTCCCCAGAATTGTCGAATGGAATTTTCAAAAGGTTCTTTTATAGACGTCAACATTCATATGAACACCTACGCAATTGCTGAATGGCTTCGTACAGGTGGCATTGTAGCCTACAAAATTCTGGCTCATCAGAGTCAATAACCTGAGTCATCTGAAAATACATCTCTATCCAATCTTTGTATATGCAAAATCTCTTTTTTTTTTATTATGGACAAGTAGTATTTGGGTTCAAATCCCTTGCCCAACACATGATATTCGCTTTTGCCCAGAGCTACCACGTTTGGGTTCGTATCTCTCAAGGATTAAATGTAAGCCAAATAAATCCCTCCAACACCTCCCCACCCCCACCCCCCCCCTTCCCCCCCCCCCCAAAAAAAGAAAAAAACAAACAAACAAATATGGTCTGAGACCTCTCTACCATGAGGCAAGATCCTCATCAGTTGACCCACCGGGATCCTCCCACCGGTCACTGAAATTGACAATAAAATAGATAACCAAACCCAGGCAACCATTCAGGGGTCTTTAGTGTGCAGAGGATATTCTTATAGGCTTTGAATAGTTCCTCAAATTTTGACAATCCCAATCGCTGATTATTTACTCAGGATTTCACATGAAGTCGAGCCATTTCGGCACGGCTTTTTGGGGATTACATTATATGGCATGTGACATTAGTGGTTGTAGTTACATGACACGAGGAAAGTAGGGCATCGAACAGCAATGTCTCATGAAAAACGAATCCAAACAGAAATAAGATTTTCAAATGATAATATGGCTGCTATTTTGCTAACCTTTATTTTCTTATTCTTCTGAAAAATAAGGCCCTGTAATTAAGATATGAAGACTAATGTAGATTGCTGTCTCTTTCATCTTGCTCCGAACATTTCTTTCTCAAACCGTCTCTTCCCAAGGGCAAATATACTTTTGCCTCTCGAACAACATTCGAGGACAAAAAATCACATCTGCGGCCTTGTTTGGACAACAAATATCTTCCCATCCTTTACGACACCTTCAATATCTTGTGGAGAACCATAAAGCTGCTCAATTGCACTTCCAACACGTGCAATGCTAGAGAGAATTGACTTACGGAAATTGGCATCCAAAATCAGAGGATCAGATGAGTAATCGAGAATGACCTTTTCTGCTTCATCCATTGGAACACTGCAATTATGATGAAATCACTTGGTAAGTTCACAGATTCATTGTGGAGAAAGTAAAGCCAAGCTTTGTATTTGGCCAAAAAACACCTGATGCTTCAGCAGTGCTGGTGGAATGAGTGCATGCCATGACATAACAGGGATGAGGAAGAGAGGAAGAATTTCTTTGCAACAGTAGGGAAGGAGAAAAGTAGTCAGTATTTTCAGAATTTAGTAGGTGATACATTAAACATCTCCAAATCATGAAGAAGTTGGTTGTCTTACCTTTCGTTGAGGAGATAAAGAAACTGAGCAACAACCATTAAAACTGGTGGAAAATGGAGAGTATCCTGTTTTTGAATAGCTTAACAATTATTTCCATTTTCTTCTCATGACAGAAATATTTTTGGTCATACCATATTGATCAGGTTTGTAGCTGCCTTACACAAAAATCACATATGCCTATATAAAGCTTTTCTCCTTTTCATCTTGGACTAGACTCTCCATCAAAGTCTAGGGAATTGTTGAATGTTGCTGTCTCATTTTATGAGCTTAAACTAAATAGCCAAAATGTCATTTTCCTGCGAACTTCCCATTGGACTTTCTAGAAGACCTCTCGTCATCCAAAGTTTGGCCAAGTACTTAGCACCATGTTTAAAGAGTTGACATTAAGCAGGTAACCTGTCAGAGAACTTAGTCAAATCATGGATTTGATATTCTAACCAACGAAGTCAACCCATGATGGTAGCCTAAGGGCTGTTATGGGTAGGACGGGAGCTCCTCAGTTGTGTCATTCCTGTCGAAAGGGTATTTTCCCACGAAAAATGATTCCAAGAGAACGTTTCCCTAACGCCTATAGTTGAACTCATTCCAATTTCCATCTAAAATGAATTAGAGCATATAAGAAAGGTACCATATTACATAATCTTCTCTTACCTAAAAATCATGTATATCACAGTGATTATTTGTTCCTGTTATGATGAGAAGAAGGTGATGCAGTACTGGAAATGATGAGAAACAAAAGGGGACACCACTTGCACAAATGACCCTGAACTACAGATGTACGTATGCTAAAGAAGGAAATAAATAGGAGAAAAAGGAACGTAAGGAACTTTTTCTTGGGCTAAGTTTTTCGGCGACTCAGATGTTTAGTAGGCTTACTCTTTCAGCTTCTAATATTTAATCTTAAGGAAAATAAATATGGTTTACAATAAAGGAAAAATATTCAGTAATATCTCATAAAGAAATATGAAACAAAAGATTACCTGTCATAGAGGCCAGCACCTGCATAACCTTCCAAGTCTTCACCATTGGAATCAGATCGAAAGATAATAGATTTTCTAATAAAGAGCCCAATTGGTTTGCTAGGATAACCCAATACCTGAAACAAACAAAATATGTGGGCCTAAACTATCCAAAATGCCAAGGAATGTGATTCCTGTGGAAAGACAACCAGGAGGAGCCAGAGCATAATGGTAGTAGTGTGCATCTGTACATAGAGAACCTCACCTTAGGAGAATAAAGATCACCTTTCTGACAGATGAAACTCAAGGCTCGGCCAGGATAAGCCCCAACAAGAGTTTCTCCTAGTCCTTTAACAACCTACAAGAAAAAGGTTAAATAAATCACAAATTACACAAACCCAAAGGGAAATAATGTCCCTTCAACGAAACAGGTATCTAAGAGCACTTGAACAACATAAAACACCTCTGCATAAATCTCTGATGAGTCTCCAGAAGATGGATTGGTAGTATGGATGACAAATGCATAATCTGCACTAACAACTTCCTGAACAAGGACGGCCATGCAGAGATAGTCATGGTCCAGTTTTGCTTTCCTTGTGCTAAAATATGCCCTCTCATTCCACTTTGAAGCCCAGACCTGGTTGATAAATATTAGTTTAGGTAAAATTATTCTCAAAACATAGGACAAGAAGAGCAAGATGTCAGAAAATGAACTTCCATTAGCAACCATATGGAAGAAAGATGGAAAGTAATCTACAGATCTGTGAGTTCCACTGCCACACAGGTTTTCCAATGATGATGATGATGATGATGATGATGGGGCTGCAGTTGGGGCGATAGGAGCAGGAGCTAGTCATAGAGACACAAGATATATGGCACCATGATTTTCTGTGTATGGAGCTTACTATAAGCTATGTGCCAGAAATAGAAAACCTAGGAGGTAGAGGAGAAGGACGAGGGATATGAAGGCCAACAGCATTAGACAGCCTATGATTGGCTACCTTGAGAGCCACACTATGATTTAGGGTCTACGTATACTCCTCTATTTCAGCCTCCCATTTTACCATACCCTGGATATTAGCAGTTCCCCTCTTGGAGGAGGAGGATGGGCACTTTAACCTTCACAAGAACAAGATACAAGTAAAGAGGCTTACTATAAGCTATGTGCCAGAAATAGAAAACCAGGAGGTAAAGTAGGACGAGGGATATGGAGGCCAACAACATTAGGCAGCCTATGATTGGCTATCTTGAAAGCCACACTATGGTTCAGGGTCTACATACACTCCTCTATTTCAGCCTCATATTTTACCATACTTGGATATTAGCGGTTCCCCTCTTGCAGCAGGAGGATGGGCACTTTAGCCTTCACAAGAACAAGATACAAGTGAAGAAACAAGTTCATATAAACCAATTGGAATTTGGTGCAATGTTTCATCCCAATCTGGTGAAAGCTCAAGCCAACAATATACACCAAGAGGAATTCAAAGAAGAATGCATGATCTAGCAAATTCCCTCTTTTATTATGGCTATGAGACTATGCAGACCGATCTAGCATATGGACAATTAAAATCAATTGATGATGATTCATCCTGATCTGGATAGCAAGATTAGATTTTTCTTTTTACCATGTAAACTTCAGAAATTGAGCATCAAGACTTGTTCGTTTGATGTTTGATGTTTATTATGGTTATTATTGTGTATTATGTCACATTTGATGTCCAATATAATATGAATACATGTATGATTGTTTTTTTAATGCAAATATAAACTTCTTCAATTTCACTGATTTTTTCCTACATTTTTCTGATTTTTACTGGATTCTTCTTATTTTCTCTGCATTTTTCTGCATTTTCCTATTTTTTATTTTAAAAAACTATTTTTTTAGTCTGCTGAATCGAGGATTGCTCAAACCATGGTTTTCCAAATCGGAATCGGGAGTTTCTCCTTATTCGGGGCGACCTAAATCGATCCGAATCGGATCCATTCGCATGGGTATAATATATATTATATATATAATATATCATATATATCATATTTATAATGTATAATATATATTACAAATATGATATAATATTATTGTATATATGGGGCGAATTGGACCGAATCGATGGAATCGAGAATCGGGTTTTCCATGATTCGCCTCGATTAGGACGAATCGGGCCGATCCGATTCGCCACGGCAAACCATGGCTCAAACTTCCGGTGGATTGGCCAGATCGGCCGATCCAACCCTGATTGGGATTGGCCCAGGCTGATCCAATACTTTTTTCCATGCACCCATCTACATAGGCTCCAATGGACCAATGGTTGACCACTATATCTATTCCAGTCTATCATCCTGTCCAAGACGAAGAGGATGGCAATTTCAATTACTCTACTAGAAAAACTAAACAGCCCTATTGTTTCTTTCTCTCTACAAGGTCCATAGAAACGCATGTAAAATCAGCCATCAGATCTTCTTATCACATTCAACGACCATCTTCCAGCCACCATCAGAGCAGCTGATACACATTCACTAGATTGATGCCAATAAAGCAGGGGCTTTGGAATGTCTCCCACAAGCCCAAACACTCCCCCACCCACCCCCTAAACCAACACACATATACAGCATCTGCAAAAGGAGCAGGAGGAAGTGTTCCAACAAACCCTCCTTATCGTCACAAGAAGGGCAACGGGACCAGATGTTCTATATGAACCACACCAGCTAACCATGTGAAGGCAATCATCCTTGAGTGATCCTCCATAAAAAGATTTCCATCTTCAAGGGTAAACATGGGGATTGAAACCAGTCACAACAAGGGAACAAACCCATCTATTAGAAAAAAAGATGTAATCACCCCTCAAAGAGAAAACCCTATTATTTTTCCATCTCTATATCTGGTTGCCAACTATCGACCCCTTAAGAATAAAGGCTTTTCCTTCCAAGCTGCTAATAATAACTCAACTAAACTCTCTTGCCTTCTGTAAGACTGCTCTCAAAAGTACCAACCTCCCCTACCACACTCCACACAGATCCTTGCCGCTGAAACTTCTGGGTTCAGTACAAGGCTCTAAAGAAGGAACTTTTCCAGAAAGCTTCTGTCATGAAACCATCTATTTCTCCAAAAGGAAGCCCTTTGACTGATACTTAGAGGAGACCGAAAAGGCATTTGCATAAAGCATTGCTCACATGTAGCTTCCCTTTCCCAAAGTTGCTAATGTTGAGATCTAATCCCACAGTTGACAGCTTCTGAAATGTTTCTAGTTTATGATTTCAAGCTAGCATTACTTTATTGTCTCTATGTTGCAAAAACACCCTATTTACACATTTATTTTTGGAATTACCCCTCTTATTCCAAGGTATTTCAACAACCTTGCTAATTGCAACACTTGAAAAAATGCCCGTGTCATCATCATTCATTAGTAGTCTGCTAAAATCAATAGAGGACTCAACTTCAGCATGAACATAATTAAGTCTATATCATTTATAACAATCGATTGAATTTTGGAAGATGATGACAGTTTCTTTGAGCAGTTTATATTTTCTTTCACAGCTTGCCATTGGATTCAGAAGGCTATCATAATTCATATCAAAATTTAGCGTAGTTTTGTGATGTTCTCATCGCAGATAAGTCTTTAGTCTCTTCAGCTTGATAGAGAAGCTAAGCACCGGCCAAGCATGGACCAGGATTGTTCTGAATAAAGGAACATGTGACCTTTAAAATGAATGATGAGCCTCTTCACAGGCCGCAGCAAGCATCTATTGCTGATGGAAGCTTAAGCACACAAGATTTATAATTTCTCTATCTGATCATGAGTAATAGACATGACATAGGCAACGCAGGCTTTATATTTCTAAGAGTGAAAGGGAGACAAAGCAGAGGAATGAAAAAAACATCTTTATTGTTTTCATCAAATTACAGAGCCTTGTAGGTATAATCCATGAGGGATATGGCTGTAGCAAAATTTGAAGGAAGCATCTTATATGAAATAGCATACTGTCCTAACTTGGCTTTTTCAGTTTAAACACGAATATAGCACTTGATAGAAATCTTTGGCAGAACATGATTCATGTAGCTGACCCCAAATAATGGGATAAGGCTCTGATGATGATGATGAATGTCCTAACTTGAACAGCAATGACAATAATGATAAAAACCAATCAATCAGACTCCAGACATGATCACAATTCTTCTAGTAACAATTATCTAACATAATTTCTTTCAATAAATGGATTAATGTTTTAATGTACCCACAAAGAAATATAGATATTCTTTTCGAGGAAAAGTGGACTGTACCATCAATTTATTGGTTTATTAGATTACAGACGGGATAGGTGAGAAGAGGTTCTTCAACACAGTTAAAGAAAAGAAAAGAAGTAACAAAATACAATGACTACTACCATTCTACCTTTGCAGTACCGTTTCTCAATATCCAGCAGATGTGGGATTGTTCTCCAACTCAAAAAGCCACATAACATAGGCCACTTTGATACCAGGGTACCCTCCCCAAGATTTGGGGAGGGGGGGAACATTACCCACTACCCAGGGGTACCCCTGGTTATCCAGAGTTACCCCGGGTAACTCTAGCCCACCTCTTGAGGTGGGGTAGGAAGAGTTAACCTTGGTTAACTCTTTTTTTCTTTGTAAAAAAAAATCAAAAAAATGTTAAATTAATATTTTAATACTATTCTATTTATGTACCTCGTAAAATGTGCAACCTTTTTTACTTTTAATTAGAACAGTTAGATTCAAGTGGAGAAGTTAATCTACCCAAGTCCATTTTTTTCTAGTGAAGCATGCAAACTAGGGTGGTTAATTTCTGGGTTAGTGGACCCACGGTTAAGCTACCCTTCTATCAAAGCGGGCACATATGATGGACTAGACAGATAAGGCTAAATTAACCTCTACCAATACTGAGGTTCACACTTAGGAAATCATGTTGCTCCTTACCAGCCAACAGAATAACTGAGCTGCTTAATGCTTTTACATAGCATATAATTTGAAATTTTCAAAAATCTAACTGCAATTATCCAATTAAATTCAAGTAAGCACTGTATGCTAAATGAAGGGTGACATGAGAATGTTCTCACAAAAATAATTAAGCCAAATGTACAATATATATTCAATATCTTAGTTTCTAATTGTATGTATCCCAAAATGTTTTTTTCTTATCAGAGCAGATTTTGTTAATGAATCTTATATGCCAACTGATGGCAGCAGATTGAAGAACATTTTGAAGATTATGAGGGAAACACGTTTAAATCTCACCTTTTTTATTGCCATCCATGCTTGTTGCCATCGATGTTCTCCTTCACTGCCAGGCCAAGGCATCCCAGCTCCCTGCATTTTCTCCTTCAGCTCTTGGACCTGGAAGAAGTTGTCACATCAATAAATTCAAACAGAGAAACATGCCCCAACAGATCAAATTCAAATTATTAGTGGAGGCAATGAATCCTTCATGTAGGTTCAAGAAATGGCTCTGTTTTAAAAGCCTCCATGACTTGTCTCTACTCTCTAGCAAAAGATGACTTAAAAGAAGATACAGGATACACCATTTGCTGTAAATTGGCTTCACACTAAACATTTAAACGTGGGCTTCTTTCATTCAATACACCAAAATCATGCACCACTAGAAGAGAACAGAACCATGGAATGCAGAATCAGCCAATCTAGATCTGGATTGGCTGATTCTGTATCAAATCGGCTACTCCAGGGGGGGAGCCCCATGGATAGTTGAAGTTCCAGCCAAATTGGCCGGAATCTGGCCGAATCAGTCCAGATCAGCCTGGATCGACTGATCCCAAGCCGATTCTGTCACACAATTTTTTTATTAAAAACATTATTTAATACATGTATTAAATCATCATTTCACACATATAAACTAATATGTATGTCTATATACACACAAGTAAATATGTCTAATATGATTGTTTACATTAATTTACATATTTATGTATTAAGTACACAAACTCATATAGACATATATATAATGTATATGAATACAGTCATTGTCATATATATATGCATTAAATATATATACGTGCATATTGCTATTATATTTACATTAATATATGATTGTACGTACATTAACACACATATATGTATAAAGTGTTCATCAATATGATATATATGTAAAAAGTGCTCCATATTCCAACACTATTCATAATCTAATGATTGTGATATATAATGCATACTTCTATAAGGATATACATATTAATTATGTTTATACATTAATATGATATGTATAAAGTGTATGATTACATATATATGTATATATATACTAATGGGGAAATTTATGAGTATGATTACATATATCATAAATATAAATGTAAATATTAAAGACATTTTTTCGTGAATTTTTCTGAGTTTTTTTTTTAATTCTGTTTTTCCCTGATTTTTTTTTCAAACAAAACCATTTGGATCAGCCAGACTTCTGACAGATTGTCTGGATCAGATCATGGGATAGATTGGCCCAGGTTGATCCCTAGGCCAATCCGATCCTTTCTTCCATGAACAGAACATCCTGACAGACTTGCACAACAGTAAAGGGTCAGCAACTATTTGCAATTTTGCAGAAAAAGCAGTTGATTTTTGATAATCTATAAAAAATAATGCAATTATCCAACCCATGGTACAGACACGTGAAGCACTTCCTAGGTCACATGGCATTGTAGGACTATATTCTTTAGACCAAAAGACTATAAGCCAAAGTTAGGAGTATCTATACATGTACAATACTACAACCATGAGTTGAACTATTTGGCATGCTTCTTTCTTCTTCTCTTATAACTTTTGGGATGGGGAAGAATAGAATTTTTTTTATTATTTTTATAGCACGTGAATGACCATACCAAATGAGGCGGAGCCACTAGCTGTGAAACTGTCTTGCGTATTTCACCAAGTGTACCAAAGTCTCCACCATTTAGTTTTGTCTTTAAAATCTGTAGTTCATCTGCTACTGCCTGTAATGAAAGATAAATGTGAAAGCTAGAAAGTGAAGACAGTATAGTGAAGTTATGACCCCAATCATGCATTGCCATAATGACTAAAAGACCAACCAAGCCACTACATTTGAAGATCAAACAAGTTTCCCATTTACCTAAAGTTACAAATTTAACGATCCAACACTCCATATACATTCATACAGAAACCAGTAAGACACAATGTCTGAAGTAAAATACCTTGTAAGTCGTGCTGATAATTAAAAGAATGAAAATAATATTGATAGGTTTATGAAGCTTGACTTCCATTGAAAAATGTATTATGTTTTGTTTTTCTCTCAAGAACTTTTGAGGTTGGGAGGCAAGTGAGGCAACAGGACAGTTGGGTTTGGGGTGTGCAGAATGTAGCTATACAAAGACCTTCTAGTACTTTTGGTTTGGTTCTATTGTGCTTTTGTTTATTAGGTCTAGTTCTCATGTCCTTATACAAGGGCCTTCTAATGCATCTTTGTCTAGAAATTCTTTTAGATAGAAGGACCTAATAAAACAAAAACATGAAGCATGCAATGGTCTGTTATTGAAACCGGAGTTCTCCCTGCAGTCCTTCACACAATTGCTCTGCTGAACCATAATCCATGTGCCAGTCTTCCCAGAGCAGGGAACTGGCTGTGGATCAAGGCCATTCTTCCTCTCAAGGGGACAGGCTGGAGGGTCCAGCCATCCCTCCGACCTCTCTTGCTATGTCCACACCCTTTTTAAGGGCCTTCCTAGAGCATTCACCAACACAAGTGTGCCTTCAATTTCAGTGCTTTCCACAAATTCCAGCACACCTATCCTGCAGTATGCCTCCTTATTGGTGACCAGGAGCTACTGGTACCATCCCAGGGTGGTCCTCATTCCCTGTAAAGCTTTCAAGGAAACCAGATATGGAGATGGCGACTAAGGTTGCTGTTTCCATTGTTTTTTGTTAACTTGTTGAAATGTAGCGGCCTGGAGGAGCAAAAGGCAAATAGCACTTGATCAAGTGCTAAGGTTGAATATAGGGCTATGACTCCCATGGATTACAGACCCAGATCAGAGGCGAAGAAAGCTATTTTGAAAAGCAAGTATGTCTTGTAAATAAAAAAAGTACATTACATATAAGTATTTACATAAATATATCCATATTTACAAAAAAATATGTTTTGAAACACACTAATGAGCCAAGAGCAACGGATTAATAAAGGAATTGGTCAATTCATGGCTGCTTTGGATGATTTCAGGCTGATTTAGCCTGGTTTAGGTTACTTCTTATTTTAATATCTTGAATGGGATAGGACTTTAGGGCCCATATTAGATCAACCACTACTGATCCCAAGACAAATCAGCTGATCCAGTCCAGATTGGTCCATTTTGCATTTCATGATAGCTCAGTGTTACATTAATGTTAATGCCGAAACTTCTCCCACATGATCTTGAACTTCAAGTTCACATTCCGATGAGGCCATACTATGATAGTAAGACTGCCTAATGTTACTAACCTAGTGGAACATGGCATGGAGACAAACTAAATATATAAAATTGATTGATACTTCACTGGAAAAAAGCTGGATTCAAGGAGATTTGCCTACTATGTGAAGTCACAAGATCAAGAGGTTGATGTATTTATAAAGAAGAAAATTGTATCTCAATCAATTTCTAATTTAAACAAGTTAGACATACACGACATTTATGCTCAGCTTAAGGGGAAAGTAAAAGATCTTGCCTTTGAAGCCTTTCCTCCTTCCCATATGGGCATTTAATTCAATTGTATCCCTATATATATAAATATCTATATCTATATCTATATCTATATATATATATATATATATATCAGATCCCTGTTATCAAGTAATGGGGATAACAGGGACAAATTTTGTTGTTATAGGCTTATAGCTTCCCTCCTCCATTTCAACATGCAAAAACGTGATAAATGGTATAAAATACATAGTGATTGTCAAGTGTCAGGGACATTTTCCATTATAGCTTCCCTCTACACCATCCAATCACATAAAAAATTGGGTCCAAAATGTTGATGGGAAAACACTTAATGTTAAATCTTTAAAAGGAACTCTTGCACTCACACCTTCAGGACCTTAAATGAACAGAGAGCATAGCTTTTAAAAGCATTGGGCAGACTTTGTCCTTCCCTGCATCCATCATCAGGAAGGGATTTCCCCTAGCCACAGTGCCAGTCTGATATACAACCACATACCTGCATGATCTAGCAGCCACGAATACATCCTTGGTTTTATCTTGGTGTGTACAGTGTGCACCCCCTTGCTTCTGTAGCATAGGAATTAAACAACACAGCCAACAATGTGCATCTCTTTTACGAATAGTATACATCTCATGCTGCTGAGATTAAGCATGATGCTTTAAATAGTCACTGAATTTTATGAGGTATAGACAGATTTATGGGGAGATTAATTAGCAGATGGATGAATGCAGAGACAGGTAACCAGTGTGCAGTAACATCACTCCTTTTTCATGAAGAGAATATAGGTATTGAAGAAACAAAAAAAAAAACAATACAACTAAAAATGTGCATATGGAGAAACAAAGTGGAAGTTACGAAACAAACCTTATTTTGATCATATGATAGAACCTTCTCGAAGACTCCAAATGGAAGGGCAACTGATGCAGGAATTTCTACCCAAGAAGGCACTCTTCCTCTAAGATGTGAAATGTTGCGTGATTTCGCTCCAACCTAGCAAGTGTAAGATTAAATATAGCCAAACTGAGTCAAAGCATTGTTTGACAAACTAGGAGATTACAAAACATACTGCTTTTGTGCAACTAACCATATCATTGTTGAAGTCATAGGCTGATATGGCATATCTGCCTTTGAACTGCTTTCTGACCAAAGTTATAGATGCAGAAGACTGATCTTCCTTTAGATTCTGCAAACTTCCGCTAGACAATTCGCTCTCATTTATCTCACTAGTATGAGGAATGGGAAAGAAAATTTTCAGAACTCAAAGCGAAGATGAAAAAGAAAAAAGGGTAAAAATTTCAAAGAGAAACATATCCAAGTAGCATATCAATGACAATCATATTCACAGATAGCCACAAAGATAAACGAAATTGACTTGCCTATAGATGACATCGGCAGATGTAGGCTTTAAACGGAATAACTTTCCTTCCTTTTTCTGGAGATCCCTCAAAATGTTCTCATCAAAGCATGTGGCAAAACAAATCTGTACCAAGAAATAATTGCATGAGACACTGAAGAACTCTTATATAAAAGAAAAATGAGTGCAAAGAAAGAACTTACTTTGCTATTTCTTGCTCGTACAGAAACATGAGACAGGACATCTGGCATATCAGGTGTCAACACTGCTACGGTGCCTTCTGGTATTTCCTCCTCGCCCTTTACACTCCTTGCTACCAGAATGGTTGGCTGTTTGTAAGAAACATTTTGAACTGCTAGAAGTTCATCTACCACAACAATGTACCCAGCAACCTCAACAGGGCTTATAACCTGCCAGCTGTTTCCAGTCATATAAAGTTGAGTCAGAGTAATACACCCTCCTCAATGACATTGCAACGTATGAAGGGAGGAACAATCTTAGCAAGACATTTAATCAGCATTATCAACAACTAACCACAGATTTTATCACGAATGTACAATTTTCCTTTTTCTACTAAAGGTTGTATTTTGTGCCAAACTAGTTTTGTTGCTTTGTTTGTATGCAACAAACCTGCCCAGATGAGCCACATTTCGAAGAACGGGGTCAAGTCGATTCAGAAGCACTGACAATGAAGCAGCTGATCCAGCACGTATAATTTCTTCAGTAAATATGTTCACCTGTAATTTTCAAGTGCTTATGAATGCAATATGTATGGCAGATAACTAAATGCCATCTAAGTACATATTTCACAATACATACAGCCCATTGATCAACTCCAAGCAGGGAACCCAGGTACTCTGCAGAAGGCTGGAGAACATGCTGGTAGTGCTCTGCTTTGCTTGAAAGAGCAAGGCGTGTCCTGTCAAGAAATGATTTTGCATACAATGCCCATTCACCATCATTTCTTATGCAAATCTCCAGAGCATGATTCCATCCCTTCAAATCGCAGCATGAATATCATAAAAACTGAAATAAGATGTAATAAACCTTATACTTCCAACTGAATCTCATAAAAACAGAAATACACATAGAAGATAGCTCTCATTTTTTAGTGTGATTAGCAAAAACCTTATACCTCCAACATGAGCTCTAATTTCATTCGTACAATGTGCTTTGTAGGAATGACATAAATGTGTAAAAAAACAAAAAAGCTCAGCAAAAATGAAAAGTAATAATAAGTAGGAAGACAAGTAGAGGGGTTCTAGTAATTGATATTGGCGATAAAATATTAAGTAATGGGTTTTTAATATTGTGAGAATTTTTCCATATCAGCAACTCTAAGAATGAGCTTGTCCTTATATAGTGTTGCCCTTGTCCCCTCAATGCCTAGGTTTTGGGGGTGACTTTATATTTCCAAAGGTCAAATATGTGGCCCAGCCAAAGGCATTGTCATACGAAAGCCACCTGCCCCAACACAAAAGAAGAAGAGTTGGTTCTTCCGGGGATCCAAGAAAGGGAAAAAAATGACTACCCCTGTTGAAGATCCACTTGATATTGTAGATTTAGAAACCTTAGATCCAAATGCAGAAGAAACACTTCCGAGGACTCGCCTCGATTACCCAACAGCCACTCCCATGACTCTATTACTACTGGTTCACCGGGTGGGTCTGTAGGGGGAGGTGATGGAGATGAGGGAGGGGGGATGGTAGTTACGGAGAAGCAGCACTATGACCATTGCACCCAAGATGGTGATCATGGCGCCCCAGTGTAGTACAATAGGAGACAGAAGTTTCGTCGTCGTCATGGTGCAGAGAGTTCAACAGTGGACAGTGACAGTTATAACACTATGGTATCTAACTTCGAGAGAATGAGCACACACGAGTCTGTGGGATCGTATAGGAGCCATAGTTATCAGGCAAAGTCATCCGACATAGGCTATTCTAGTGGCTACGCCACCACAGGCTACCCTGCACCATATTTTTATCCACCTCCATATGTTCCTGTTCAGATTTATGCTCCTTTAAAGGATGTACAAATGGCGAGTCTGAGGGTAGTCCGTCCTAGCTGCGAGATGTGGGGCCACTATGTGAGGGAGTTTCGGACCAGACACAACACCATGATGTCTTGGGATGAGTTTCGTCCCTTTGTGTCTCAAACCAAAAGTTATCATCTTATTGAGGAGCTACCCTCAGAGTCAAATGAGTCTGTCCAGCCTAGTGGGGTACATATGATCCATATCAGCAAAGATATTGGGAGTATTAGGCTCATTGTATTTTGTATTTGGATTTGAATTTGATGTTTGTACTAGACTCATTGTATTTTATATTTGGATTTGAGTTTGATGTTTATAAGAGTCTCATTGTATTTTGTATTTAGAATTGAGTTTCATGTTTCATGTTTGTACACAATTTCTAATAAAATTGATTGAAAATGGATGTTTGTGTAGCATTACATGTCATAAATATCATCAGTTATACATGAAATTCTTCACAGGAGGCTTAAATTAGAGAATCGGCCAAAAAAACATCAAATCCATGCGAATCTGGCTAGACCTAGGGCAGATCCATGGGTTTCTGGCCGGATCCACCTGAATTGAACCGAATCGGATCGAATCAGGGCGAATCCAATTCACCCCGAATTGGTGCTCCAGCAAACTATACTTAAAATATTACATGTAAATAAAAAAATATCCCCTATTTGAATCCAATAAAAATATCAAAAAAAAATCATCTCTCTCAACTCTCTCATATAAGAAGAAAATCACAATTTTAGTGATCTAATCGAAATGCCGACTTTTTAATCCCTCATAATTTGGCCTAACTAAAAATTTCATAATTCAAATAAATCACATGGAATACTAAAATTCCAAAGTCCGATGAAATTAGTTAAATGTACACTTGATTTCTCTAAGAGAGTCACTCTCCTACTGACTGTGAGTCCCTTGGAGAAATCAAGTGTCAGTAGGAGAGTGAGTCCCTTGGTGAAATCAAGTGTACGTTTGACTAATTTCACCGAACCTCAGATTTTTAGTATTCCATGTGGTTTATTTGAATTATGAAATTTTTAATTAGGCTAAATTATAAGAGATTAAAAAGTCGACATTTCGATAGGATCACTAAAATCACGATTTTCTTCTTAGATGAGAGAGTTGACTTTTTATTAGTAATAAATATAATTTTTTTGATATTTTTATTGGATTCAAATGGAGGGATACTTCCTTAAACATTTACTTAAATGATGTTCAGGAAAATAAAAGATTATACATATTACATATATATGAAGGGAATCAGGCGAATCAAGAATCGGTCCTACCCTGATTCTCACCAATTCTTCCGAATCGGACCGATTCGATGCAATTCGGCAAACCATGGTGTAACTCCACTAGGTATCATCTACAAAAAGGCTATTGATTAAGCTATTTAAGAGTCAAATTTGATTTCTGACATCATACTTCTTATTAACAATGTCATTGCCCTTTATCAAGTAACTTGCATGTCTTTCAAATTTGTGGCAAGTACATGCTAGAGTACTTTCTTTTATTGAGTGACTAATCAATATCAAAGTTCTACACTTAATTGATTAGGATTTCTAATAGATATGCCCAAATAAATAAATAACTCATTTAAATACTATGTATATTACATAAAGTCAGTCAGCATCATTTATATTTTATATTTATCAGGCTTTTTGGGCTTCTAGGCTCAGACTTCATCAAGCCCAAGCCTAGCCCATTAAGAGGATTGGGCTCAAAATTAAGCCTAATGCCAGCCCAAAGATAAAATGGACCCAATGTTAATACCCAAGACTCTTTAAAGGGTTTGTGCCAGGGCATTTTGGGCTTTGGGTACCCATATACAGCCCTAAAAAGAGTAAGAGCTCGGAGAGTAATACTCTTCATAAACTCTGGCCTCAAAATATGCTAGCATTCCTGTGACCCTGTCCCTCCAAATGCCCAACAGACTATATGTGGAAGAATGTGAAGGGCTTGTGACCTTGGGTCAGTACCATGGAAGGTGGAATCGGCCGACCGGGCCTGATAGGTCCTTGGATCTCACCCGACTTCTGGCTGGAATCAGCTGATCAGGCCAGGTAGGTACTTGGATCGCCAGATTGATCAAAGGGACTTGGTCCAGATTAGACCAGATCGCTTGATCCCAGGCTTATCCGGCCAATCTGATCAATACAATTTTTTTGTTTTCCGTGGTGGTTCCAGTCTGCATCGCTCAATGTCGGGCCCAATGCAACAAGAAGAAGAGAACTTTTCTTTAGACAATAAGAGATCATTGCGTCATCACAAGGAACACGTTGATTATTCTACTATGGCCATCCAATATCAACCAAGGTTGGCAAGATCAGAGTCTGGGGGCGAATTGGGAAATTTCTGATTCACCTCGATTCTCCCAAATCGATCCGATTCGCCTGGATCCTTCCCTACATAAAGGCCGATTCTTTGGTTTAGGCTTCATGTGAATATGTTTCATGCATAATGGACAATATTTATGCCATGTAGTGCTACTTTGAACCATGATTTGAACATAAACATCCATTATTATTTTTTAATGGGTGAAGAACAAGAGCAAGAACAAGGGGATATTGCCTCCAAACACCTTGTAATCCACGTAGAAAGGCCCCACCTAAGTCTTGGAGTGGAGATTCAAGGGTTTCTTGAGGGAAATGGGGGAAACGAAGGGGAGGGAAGGGCTTCCGGCATGAAACCCGGTGAATCGGGCCGAATCACGCATATCAGGGATCGACTCCTCCCTGATACGCACCGATTCGCCCCAATTCAGCAAACCATCATATCAGCATGATGATGGAAAAGAGCAATGCTACCAAATAAATAACAAGACATGAATATTCGTGTTATCAAAAGTGTCTAATTCCACATTGATTTCCAATGAGGGATTCCACATAACTAGTATAAACATATTCCAGCCTCTGTTTTTTCCCCCATCTCAGATCACAAAGTAAAACAAGGTTTAAATTACCAAATTGAAAAACTTGAATCTAAAACGCTCAGAGGAGATGTTCTAGTAGCAGATAATATTTTTTATCAAGTGATCAAATTGCAATAATGAATTTTCTTTTTTATTTTCTGATTTTTCTTGATTTTTTCAAGAACACTTTTCCTGGTGGATCGACTGATCCAGCCAACCCAATCCAGATTGGATCGGGATTGCCCTGGCCGATCCGATACTTCCTTCCATGGGGCACTGCTATTTGCTCCATGGATGTTTTTTAAAAAATTGCCACGTGTGTGTAACCAAAGAGAATTAAGGGTTGAGTGTGGCAAGTGTATCAGAAACCCCTCAAACTTTCTGCATTTACTGGTCAAAGACCATCAAATGATCAGCATCCTCTTCATGTTGGCCAAAGCAAGAGCAAACTTTCTCTGCAAGGCTTAGTAATAATTTTCTTTTCAAACAATAACCACAGTGATGATACATCATAACATATCACAAGCGTTAGATAGAGTGTCAAACTGAACCATATTGGTTTCATGCAACAAACACTACACTTGGTCCAATCAACCATATCCAATCAAATCAGGCCACATCAGTGTATTATACCATATCGGGCCAAATCTGTTATGTTGTGTATCAGCAATTTGGAGATGTAGCCAACCTTGCATGAAACCTTTCACCTTCAACGTGGATTTTACCTTCTATACCTCAAGAACTTCTGGATGAAGAGGATCCCTCGCCTCTAAATTACAGAGAAACTCCTGACAAAGGCTTCCAACAAACATTTTTTGACCACTATAGTCAATCAGTACTTCATTCAAAAGTTCCAGCAGGATAAAAAAAATACTGTAACCTAATCTTTCTTTCTTTCTTTCTTTTTTTTTGGGGGGGGGGAGGAGGGTGCTGCCTGAGAACCAAGATCCAGTCTACACTTTTCCTTTGCTTCTGATAACATTCCCTTACAGAGCTTATTGATAGTATCTTTTGTGAGCTCATCTTCACACCATCTCATTCAACTTGTCCTCTCTATCTTCAAAGGATTACAGCCAAGCTGAATGATATCCACCACTCGCTCATCCTCCTATGACAAGTTGATGACAGTTAAAGGTAGGGGTGCAAATGAGCCGAGCTGAAAACCATGCTGCTCAAACTCTGTTTGTTATTTTTTAATCTCAAGCCGAACTCGAGCTTTATTGAGTATTGAAAATGGTTGTTAAAGGCTTAAAGCTTGGTTCGTTTAAATACTCTCGAGTTTGAGCCCTTGTTGACACGGGGAAAATATATGGTGTATGTGATGGGAACATAATGGTTACGTGTATATGCGGTTATGTATATATATGTGCGTGGAGTTACACATGGTTATCGTGACATAGAAGCACATATCATTTGATTTTGTTTATTCATTTCGTTTTATGTGGTTCATGTATTCATTTCCCATGCTTTTGAATTTTGCGGGGCGTGCCAGTCTGTCTAACAGACAGAAGAAAGAGTCCACACAATGCGGAGAGAGTATTTTTGGGTGTCCTTGGAACGGACGGGTATGATGTCCGTGGAACGGACGATTGGATTGTCCATGAAATGGACGGGGATGCCCGTGTGACGGGCGACTAGGGTGAGCCGTTTTTTATCTGAACTCCTTGAGTCCCGTATCCATACTCATCAGGTGATTGGAGTAGCATGTGCTGGACCTCTGTCTCCATCGACCGGAGTCGATGTTAGATTTACATCGAGTTAAGATTCCTGGTGTTATTTAACATCAGTTTTAACCCGAATACCATTCATAGCAAAGGATGAAAAAAATATACACGCTTTTAGAAAATCCTGATCATAACATGTTTTTTTCTTTCTTTCAATGCTTTTACTTTGGGTATTTCATTTTTGAAATGACTGCCTTTTTGGAGTCCAAAGTGTGATTTTGAGAGGGGAACGGTTGCATACCCGTGGACCTATTTGAGGTTTTTTTTTTATTTGCAAAAGGTTAATTAGAAATTTCTATTTGGGAAAACATGAGGATTATTATTGTGAACGGGTATATACCCGTGCATTTTGATTCTGAACTTGGGGGTATTATGACCCGGAGCAACACTTCCGTATTAGAAGGATTACTGTATCAATTTTCTCATATGAAGTTCTTTTATAGTGCCATTTTGGAGCAAAGTCCGAGTTTGAGGCAAAGTTTCTTTTCTCCTCATTTCGCACTTGTGCGGTACAATTTCCGGAGATCATATGGATGTATCTCCATGGAAGTCCTTGTCATATTGTGATTTTTGTCTGAAGTCCATTTCCACAGGTATGGTTTTTGTGGAAGTGCATATGTGCTCCCATTCGGAGTATCTGAACACAGTTCGGGTCCCCATGGACGTTCTTGTCAATTTAAAGTTCCTTTATGGAACTGTCCATATGAACACAGTTCTCGTGAGTATGCTTTTGTGCTGCTCTTTGGAGTATCTGAGCATGGTTCAGTTCTTGTTTCCTTTTTCTTGGATGTGTGTATATCAATACAATTTCCATTTATTTTGACAGAGTTTCTGCCTATACGGAGTGCCCTCACGGAGGTATATTCATGTGAATATGTATTATATCCATGTGTCCTCGGAGAATCTTTGTCCGGAGGAATTTTGCCCTTGAGGAGGTATGTGTGTATGATCATAAATTTGCAGTTTATGCATATTTTCTCACCGTATCCCTATTTGAATGGAGTATCCGGCAAAGAGGTACTATCTGCATGTGCAGGATCCCTTTTCGAGAGGCATATGCATGTAATTACAAATTTGTGATTATAGACGTATTTACGGGCGGAGACTCCATTTGGGCAGAGTTTCCTCTTGGGAAGACATGTATATGAATACAAAGTTCGTGATTATATTGATACATTTTTTAGAGGGAGAAACCCGGTCATGGGCAGAGCTTCCTTTCAAGAACACATGTGTATAGGCACAAATTTGAATTTTATAGATATGTTCTTAGGCGGAATCTCCACTTGGGCAGAGTTTCCTCTAAGAAACATATATATGAAAATAAGATTTGTGAATATACAAACATGTTCTTGGGCAGAACCTATCCTCGGGCAGAATCTCCTCTAAGAAACATATCAATATAAACACAGATTTGAAGTTTATAGATATGTTCTTAGGTGGAATCTCCATTTGAGCAGAGTTTCCTCTAAGAAGCATATATATAAAAATACGAATCTGTGAATATATGAATACGTTCTTGAGCAGAATCTCCACTTGGGCAGAATCTCCTCTAAGAAACATATGCATATAGCACAAACACACCGTCCCGGAGAGTTTAAAACTCGATGGGAGGTGGCATAAATTACCAAGGTATCTAAAATACCATATGTCCGGGGTGGACGGTATTTAGAACCTATAACCCGTGAGGGCCGGTGCCGCTATTGCGGACTTTTAGCCGATGGAGTTTGTCGATGCCGTGTATGGACGACTTCTCAATGCTCGGGAGAAAATTTGATACCTTGACTCACAAGGGAATGAGATTGAGAACGAAGAGGAGAGCTTTGGGGATTTGGAAATTTCTATCTCCTTCAACTTTCAAAGAAGGGACAATAAGAAAGGAGGGCTATAACACTTTTTCTGACCAAAGGGGAGGGAGAGCTAGAGAGAGAGAGCCCAAGCCCAAGAGCCAGCCAGCCGAACCCCTTTTCCATGGGGAATGGGGGTGCCTTTTATAGGGGAAGGCACCCCCTTACATGCGTGGGATGGGGGGAGTCTAACCGATGGGGGTTCCATCGGTTAGAGGGAAAATTCCCTCTAACCGATGGGGGTTCCATCGGTTAGAGGGTTTTAAAACCCCTCTAACCGATGGGGGTGCCATCGGTTAGGGGGAGGGGCACTCCTCTAACCGATGGGGGTACCATCGGTTAGGGGATGTGCCCATTTCCTGTTTTTTTTTTATTTTCTGTTTCTGTTTTTTTTTTTTTTTGAAAGGGGAACCCCTAACCGATGGAAGCTCCATCGGTTAAGGGGGAATCCCCCCCTAACCGATGGAACACCCATCGGTTAGAGGGGGAGACTCCCCTAACCGATGGTGCTACCATCGGTTTAGGGGACTCCCCTTAACCGATGGAAGTTCCATCGGTTAGAGGGGATTTCCCCTCTAACCGATGGAAGTGCCATCGGTTGGAGGGGATTCCCCTTCCAACCGATGGGAGCTCCATCGGTTAAGGGGGAAAGACCCCTTTAACCGATGGAGCTACCATCGGTTAAGGGGAAAAAACCCCCTAACCGATGGTATCTTCATCGGTTTAGGGGAGGGGCAGAAAAAAAACTATAAATAGGCCGGCCTCCCCTTCATTTGAAGGGGTCTTGCCCTTTGAAGCATCCCGTGCCATTCTGGACATTTTGTCAGTCGTCCCGGACGGAGAATCAGTTGCAAGTCTTTGGAGCCTTCGTGGCGGACTTGTTCTCGTACTCATCTTTCACATGTGGTCTTGTAGACCTTGTAATGCCGGAATTCTTCCGTGCCGTATTTTATTCGGAGATTTATTCTCCTCGGCATCTCCCACTTGCTTGGGATGCTTGACAATACTTGAGAGCTTGAACGGCTTTCAACCAGAAACTTGGATTAAGTCATGACTTTAAGTAACCTTGGGGTTACCGTAATCATAATCACCTTGTCCCCCTAATCAGGCCGTTAAACCGGCTAGGTGAAGTCAACATTTTACCGGTAGTTACCGACTCCTGGTTAGGTAGCCATCCTTCTTGCTTCAAGCTAACTAACTGGTTAGTTACCCGCATGTGACTGCCACCTACTTGGCTTGTTGGACCACTATATAAGGGAGCATTGGTACACCTCTTAACAAGCATCCAACATATACACATATAAATATTTTCTGTCCCAACAGCCCTTAACAAGTATCTTAACGAGCCTAATTGAATTTGCGAGTTCGCATATATATATATATATATATATATATATATATAAAGCCCAAACCAATCTACAAGTAAAAAAACTAATTAGCTCAAGAGCCTTGATAAGTTACTTAATTTAACTATTTCAATATAATGTTTAAAATATTATAAAATATTTATAATTTATATAATTAAAATTAACAAACTTGTTCGCGAGCTTAAATGAGCCGCATAGACCTTTGCTCACACTCGACACGTTTATGAAACGAGCTTAAATTTTATTTGAGCTTGACTCGTTCATCTTGTTAAATGAACTGAATTCGAGTAACATTCGAGCCAAACTCAAGCTACTTGTCAAGTATATTGGTTCGTTTGCAGCCCTAGTTAATGGCTCCATTTCTTCCTATAATGAACAATATCCAGTGATTGTCCATTCAAGGTGTTCCTCAAGTATATCAGAATTATCATGAAAAACCAAAAAGATGATGTTTATTATCAGCATGGCATCTATCAAACAACATTCATAAGATGCAAAGAAATTTCAAAAAATAAAGAAGTAATTCATTTGGAAAAGGATATTACCTTCAAACAGTAGATGAGATCCTCATTGTTGTCAGATGAAAGTGCAAGATTTTCAAGCAGCAATGTGATAAAGTAAATAATTTTCTGTAAAATAATGAATCTAGTGGGGTCAAGTTTATGCATTTTCACCAGATAGAGTAAATAAAAGATAAGTCAACTAGAATGTGAGAGACCTCGGGTTTTGTGCTGTTCAAATCCTCATATCCCCTTTCAATGGCCGTTCTGACTGTGGAGTCCAGAGCAAGATCCAAGAATATGAGATCCTTTAGGCGATCATGTGAGCTGAGAAGAAGTGGCCAGAGCTCCACTCGAGCCTCCAGCAATCCCTAAATCAACAAAATTTCGAGTAAATAAATCTAGGCATCAAATGGGCCCTAGAATGTACATATAAAATAAGTGTATTCACCTCAAGCAAAGGTTCCACATTTTTATCCTCAACATGTTCCAATACAAATTGAAGAAGTCCTGTTGGAAAGATTCCATAGTTGTATAAGATGAGAGTAATTTCAATAGTTGGACCACAAAGAATCATCATAGTAGTTGTCTTAAAAGAATAAGTTGAAGACAATTACAGGGAACCCCGATGGCAAGCCATGTATAGGATTTATTTGTACCCCCACCATAAAGCCTTCACCCTGGATAAATGTACATCAGTTGCTAAACATATAGAATCCTTTTCTAAAGCAGAAGACTAAAAAGGCACAAGACCTCAGCTTTGTAGCCCATGCATGTTGCAATGGAGGACTCGAGATCTGCTCCAGAATGAACTGCCTGGTGGAGAAAAGGGTGGCAATTATATCTCATGTCTTCAGAAAAGGCTCAATAAAAGGGACACTCTTATTTGGAGTCCCCAAATAGATGCTAATTTTGTAACAAGCAAAAGAAAACAAAAATAAATTAGACCATTATTTGGATTTTGAAGACACAAACAGACACTAAATCTGTAACAAGCACAAGACAACAAAAAGAAACTGCATTTAAATTTTAAAGTTCACATGCCTGGCTGTTGGAATAGATATGTTAGATTTGGTGCATGCTAAATGTGTTAAAAAAAACATTATCCATTACAAAATTAACAAATAGATGTGGAGACCAAGTACAAATATAAAATACAAATCGTTTACAAACTTAATGGGCTCTGCATCATATAGAAGCTAAGATCTATCTCAGTTTTAACTTTGCATGCATATCAATGTATGCACTCCCTAAAAACCAAGCAGTAAATTTTGCCACCCATATGGTCTAAAAGCTAAATGGCAAGCTTACCATTCATGGTTTACATCAGATTCAATATCTTACTAACAAGTTTCAAATCTTTACAGCACAAACAGTTGCCAACCTTCAAAGTTCTCATGTAGTGACCTAGATCACGTAAAAGGCCCTCCTTCTGGTTAGGCCTGAAACTTGGTTCTGAATGAATGGCTCGATCATAACTTAAGAAGCGTTCTTTCGTGATGCCATTAGACTTCAGTGTGCTCCAATATACGTTAATATCAAAGTCACTTTTGATATAATCAATAAGTGCCTGCAAGTGAAACTAGTGTCAATATATGATAAAAAAATTTTGTTTAGCTTCAATTAGAAACATCAATCACCTGACAGATTACAACATCATCAGGACTCGTATTATTGTGCAGCTTCTGATGCCATTCCTCCATCATCCCACCCTTGCAATCATTATTTCTCTATAAATAACCAACAGAATAACCAAGAAAATTCAGCCCCCAAACTGTCACATTACACAGTAGTTATGCAAGAAATCACGAATATTCAGCTACCTCCACCAAGTACTCATACCTGGATTACCAATATTTCATCTCGAATACGCTGTCCGACGTCACCTTCCCCTCCACGTCCGACAGTGGACAGGATCATCCGCACTATCTCTCTATATTGGGGGTGAGTTTTGTATGTACTCTGAAGCAAATTTGTAAGCCTATCCTGAGCTTTACTAATTTCACTGAAATTGAAAGTAACCCATTTTGATGAGAAAAGATCCGTATTACTTTATAATTAAACATCCAATCATTTATATGTCACTAAGAAATTTACAGCAATATTGAGGGACATCTAACAAAATGTGGCTCTGTCATCTTCTAGGGAAAAAAAACTTGACAAAAACATATACTCAGCAGCTTATCATGTTTCCACTGCACTTTTTACCATTTTATACAGCTATAAAAGGGAAAAAAGAACAGCGGGATCGGCCGATTCCGAATCGGATCAGCCATGGCCGATCTAGCCGATTCCAGCCTTGATCAGGCCGATCCAATCCTTTTTTCCATGGACAAGAAGGTATCCATCTATTTCAAAGTTACTTGTCAAATTTTCATCCGATCATTCTCACTTGGATATATATTCAAAATTATGGAGATCTGTGAAAAGGAAGACTTCCTAATAATATATGGGAAATAGTAAAATCCTTAACAGAAGTTATCTTATAGCTTTAAATGTATAATTCTGTTTCAAAATTGATAGATAAGGGAAGGGGTAACAAGACTCTTTTCTGGAAGGACAGATGGTGTGGTGACCTCTCCTTTTGTGTGCTTTTTCCTGATCTTTTCCGGGTGGCCACGAACCCGGAGATCTTAGTTTCTCAGGCCAGGGATCCTTCTCTCCCTGGCTGTGTGTGGGCTCCTATGTTATCAAAGGCGATTGAGGCGATCACCTAGGCCATGAGGTGAGGCGACCACAGATCGCCTTGCCCCGACCCATTTCACCTCAGACCCTTTTTGCCCTTTGTCCATCCCATATATTGGCCAATAAAGAAGGCCCACTTGGCCTATTTATTTACTTGCAATTTAGTTTCCTAAATTTTAGTTATTTTACATATAAAAATGAATAGATTTAGTAAGTCATACAATAATTTGACATATATGAATGATTAATTTTATGAAATATACTAGTTTCATGCACATATTTAGGTAATATTTATAGATATATTCATATTTTTAACTATATATATTATTTTATAATATATCGCCTCAATCGCCTAGGCCTTTGAGGTTGACCCCTTGATAGCCTCAGTCGCCATAGAAATGAATAGATTTAGTAAGTCATACAATAATTTGGCATATATGAATGATTAATTTTATGAAATATACTAGTTTCATGCACATATTTAGGTGATATTCATATATGTATTCATGTTTTTTTAACTATATATATTATTTTATAATATAACGCCTCAATCGCCTAGGCTTTGAGGGTGAGGCAACCCCTTGATCGCCTCAGTCGCCTCTCACATCTGACTACATAGGTGGGATCCCACCTTTAGGAAGGATTTGTCGCAGTTGGAGACGAGACAGTTCCAAGATTTTCTTGCCCTTCTTGCCATGGTTTGGCGTGGCGGATTGAATCGGTCCGATTCGGATCAAATCAGGAGAAACCCGATTCTCCCGATTCCCATCGAATCGAACCGATTCTCATCCGATTCCCATACGAATCGGCCCGATTCAGGCGAATCGTGGCGAATCAAGAAAAACCTGATTTGCCCCGATTCCCTGATGCGGCGAACCTTGCTTCTTGCATCCATGGCCCCATGAGAGACTGAGGACCAATGGATTTAGTGTTGGGAGAAAGATGGTTGCTTCTCTGTCAGGTTGGCTTATAGCATCATTTCTGATGGTGGAGTTAGACATTGTTTTCATGATCAGGTTTGGAAGGCTAAAAGTCCCCTAAAGGTGCAAAATTCTGAAGTGGAGGACATCCATTGGCCGGCTCCCCACGTGTCATAGGCGGTGCAGCTTCCTCACAGGCGTTCAGACCACTTGTGTGCTTTGCGAGATCACAGACAAATCTATTAATCACATCTTCAAGAGTTGCTCCTATGCTTCTATGATTTTGAGGGAGATGGCTGCAAGAACTCATTGCACCACCCCTCCAACGTTGATCTTAGGCATATGTTGCTGAAGTGGAAGAGAAAGTGGCCTACAAAGGGGGACAAAAAAGTTTGGTGGCTTATTTTGCATGTGACTCTTTGGATGTTGTGGAGACTGGAGAGAGAGGAATAGGAGAATTTTTCGTAAGGTTGCTCAGGATGCGGACTCTCTTGTAATTGGTATTTGAAAGTTGAAACAAGGTTAGGGAATGGGCATCAATTATTTGTAATGTGGATCAGTCCAACTACCCACTTTTTGTTTTGATGGGGAGTTGAGAGTTGGTATACCTACAGGGAAGGATGGTGTTATAGGCGGGTTTGGCTGTTTTTTGGGTCTCTTTTTAGTGGTCTATACTTGTATATTCTTAATTTTCAATTAATATATTGGTGGTATCATCCACCTTTCAAAAAACTGATAGATAAAAACTTATTTTATAGCTTCAGACATTTATAATTTTATTTTAAAATGATAGATAAACACCAAGAACTCCCACCTATATTATATTAGTATTAGAGCCTTGGGAGTCAAAAATTGTTTTCAGACTTTGGCATAGCTTCCTGGTCCAATGTTTGCCATATCAGATCTCGGCTTCGTCTCGGGGATCTCGAAGAGATCTCGAAGAGATCTTGATAAGATCTCGAGAGATCAGGATAACATAAAAGTGTGGATCACATAAGTTCACATAGATAATTTCTTAAGGAACATAGATAATTGCATATGTAAGGCCCTCGAATTTTGCCTCTTAAATAGATGTTTGGTTGTGTAATATGTAGATGCTTTGTGTGTATAGTTATATGTATATATATATATAATATATATATATATATGTATGTATTTCTATATATATTACAATTAAATAAGGTTGTACATGTATGTATGCTCATTTAATTATGTACATATGGTGCTTATGTGATACATTATACATTATACATTATATATGTGTATGTACATAGTGTGTGCATAGTAGGCTGCATTTCTGTGTTCTGGTCGAAAGACCAGTTGGCGTCAACATGCATGGACGTGCATGGGGATGTCAGCGTCCAGATCGATGGACGTTAACCCCTGGTAGACGACCAATTATGTGGACGTCAATATCCCAAAACTTGTTGCGCTTCAGATCCGGAAACGTCCGCGATTTCTTCAGCCCCTGTTTAGGAAACCGTCGTCCAACGACCGGAAACCCTACCTTAATGCGCACCCAACTTCTCTTGGCTTATAAAACACCTCCCTTCGACCAGATTGAGTCCCTTTGGCTCTTGAGAAAACCCTAAAAAGCTTGTTGCGAACCCTGAACTTTGAAACATTGGATCTGGCGATTGGAAGCTCCTTCCGACGATCTACAACGACTGGAAGGGACTTGGTTCATCTGTAAAGCTTCCCCGACTCCGGCGTGCTTCATCCATCAACACGGAAGCCGGATCGAGGGGAGATTGGAGGGCTTCTTGGCACTGGGCGAGGAGAGCATCGTCGGCAAATAATTCCATCTAACGATTTTTCCAAAGACAAGTAACCATTGAACATCGTCCATACCCATGTCTAATAGGTCCTAGGAATTTTTGAGATTTTTCCTCGAGTCCTAGAACCCCTGTTCACAAAGATTCATGTGTTCAGTCTGTGTTCCTGCAGACAGGAACTTAACGGCAACATGTGCTGCCGTTAAGATCCAGGGTCAGCGGCAACAGATGATGCTGTTAACCCCTGTTGGCGGCCACCTGTGTGACGCCGAGTTCATCTGGGTTTGACAGAACCCTAATTTTTACATTGTGTGATTGTATTTGGACTTGTGGTGGTCTACGCATGCTGTAAATTTTATAAGTGGTCCGGTACAGAGAGTAGGTCATATCATGAGGAGATACCGAATTTCCATTAATTGTGTGAATTATTAAAATTTCTGTAAATGAACTGTGAGTATAAAATGACCCTATTTAATCTTGTAAAAATAGTTTTGTGGTGAGTTAGGGCTTCATAATTTTTACATGACAGCATGATGACTGTTTTCAGGTTTCTGAATTACTAGAACCGACTGTATGAATGTAGACCATGCTGAATGAGATTCTCAGTGAAAATGCAGGATATCTATTTTAATTGTGATAATTAGTGTGCAAGTTCGAAAAATCTGAAATTTTGTATATGTGATGAGTAACCTGTGAATAGACTGTGATAAAAATTTTGTACTGTTTGGACAACAGTAAGTATTGTTTCTAATTTAATACATAAAAATGACCATTTTGAGCATATTTAATGTGATTATGTATAATTCAGTAAATTGCAGCATGATTAGATCCTTGCTATAATCATTGTCAATATGAACAATAAGATTAACCTCTATAAATGGGAACCTATGTGTGTGTTTAAAATGAATGAGCATGAAATGATTAGTACATATGAACAATGTGATTAAGGATAGTGAAGTGTTAATGTGTAAATATGTCATTAGTGACACTGCTACCATAGAGGGCTGTGGAATCCTACCGTAGTAAAGTCCCTACGGGAAGGTTCGATGTGTGTGAAATCTTATGGGCAATTAGGATGAAATCCTAGAGGTGGACAAGTACCACTGGTTAGGGTGGAGAGTGCTTCTCCCGGTTCTGCGCAGTTAACCAAGATCTATCACTGTTTTGCCTAGGTGATAGGTATGTGAATGTGTATATGTGTGTCCTTCTAGTGGTGGTTTGGACTATGTGTCACGGCAACTAAGTGTGAAATGTGAAATGTGAAAGTTGTGCAATGTGAAATTGTTAAGTAAATGTGTTAGCATGTGAATAAGTGTAAACCCATATGAATATGTTTAATTCATGTTAAAAAGCAAGCAAAAGGTATGTGTATTGATGTTAAATGCATGTGAAAAATGATTCGAATCCATGATAGATATGTTATTTATTTTTGTGCAAGTTCATGCTTAAATTATGTGTAGTTACTTAATGATTTGAATGAGATTTAGCTTTTGAAAACATGTTGAATAAAAGGTGTAAGATGCATGTCATAAGTTTTCATGTTTAGTTGTTTATTTGATATGGAACATGGACCATGTACTTCTATTTGTATAGATTTCAATGTATAGTAAATTAAATTGTTTAAAGCATGCAATATGTATTTCTCTTTAGTAAAAAGGGTAACCTGTGTAAAGAATATGTGTATGGTTGTGTTCATGGTTTGCCTGCTGGGTCTATTTAGACTCATCCTTGCTTCGGTGTACAGGTGCAGGTGTCTCCACATCTTCCGAGGAGATTGTTAGGTGCGACTCTGAACGCGAGGAGTAGCTTGTGTTGTGGAGACTTCGACATTGTACTTTTATTTTCATAAGTATGTAATGAATCAGTGATGTATCTCATTTAGACAATGTAAATTTGATGTAAAATTTCAATTATGTGGACTTTAGCTTATCTTTTAAATGCTATATGAACTGTGGATATTTAATGATGATGATGGAATGAGAATAAACTTCTTATTAATTCCGCTGTATTTGTGTTGTATTTGTGTACATCTCAGCCTAGTGTTTAACGTTGGGTCAATGTCCCACTGTGACAACGTTCGTTATACCGACGTGGATTGGTGTAATCGTACCGGTATAAGGAGGGTTGTTACAGCATACATTCTTATGTCTCAACCATGGATGACATAGGTTCACATATATCATAAAACAAGAGTGTGGGAATTGAGATTCGGGATATGCGTTTTCATTTTTCTCTCCGTAGGGTGTTACTTTAAGCATAAAAAAATTTAATTCATGACATGGGAACCCATGGTAAAATATCTTATTTATTTAATTCTAAATATCATAGTGGACTAAGTATTGTCAGTAGGAGAGTGAGTCCCTTGAAGAAGTCACATGCATATTTGACATATTTCACCGGATTTTGAATTTTTAGTATTCCACGTGGTTTATTTGAATTGTGAAAATTTTAATTAGGTCAAATTATGAGAGGTTAGAAGGTCGGCATTTTGATGGAATCATCAAAATCGAGATTTTCTTCTTAGGCAACATTTGGTATCAATTGTTAAAAAGTAAAAATCAGGAAAATCCGATTTTGCAAAATGCAGCGGCGCGAAGCACTGTGACGCCTCGTCGCCTGCGCCTTTTGCGGTGCGGGCGACGAGGTCTCGTCGTCCGTGCGCGCTCGCGAACGGACGGTGAAAATGTTATAAAAAAAAATTCTCTCCGTCGCCATTTCCTTCTTTCTGTCGCCCTTGTCCAAAAGCGATCTAAAAGCTGGTCTTCGACCGCTTTTCAGCTCCCGTGAAAGAAGCTACAGCTTCTCTCTATCTCTCTCCTCACTACAAAATCCGACCTACGCGAAAGTCGATGCCGCCTGCGTTTATTTGGAAACGCTTGCGCTGTTGTCAGAGATTTTAACACAAAAATCTCCGCCACCGGTGTTGCCAAACGTTGTCTTAGATGGGAGAGTTGACTTTTTTTTTGTACGAAATATAATTTTTTTGATATTTTTATTAGATTCAAATGGGGGGTACTTTCTTATTTACATGTAATATCTTAAGTAAATGAACATTTACTTAAATGATATTCAAGTAAATAAGAGGAACGCTGCCAACACTGACTACTCATCACGGCCTCCTCGTTTCTCGAGAAGGCGCCGAGACGGAGAATTTTGCGAGATCTCGCGAGATTGCTTTCCATGTCCTGACCCACCATATATAGAAGACCATATTTTTTTTCCGGTGGGGTATCAATAACACTATCATTGTAATTGTATACGAAATCTCTCTCAATCAGAAAGAAGCGGCGACCATCATCCAGGAATATAAATTTGGTCAATTTTACTTTGGAGTTGAATTAAATTTTTATTATGAATGTTAAAGAGAAATATTGTATGTACGAATGTATAGAACATAGAATATATTATATACTATATTCAAGTTTTCCCTATATAATAGGCCCTGGTTCTAGTAAGATAAGGGTCTGTATATTCCCTACATATACTAGTATTAGGGAGACGTCCTAGTCCCATTTGTATTAAGAAACATGTTATATAACTTACGTATACATATAACCACATTATTTTGATGTCAAATGGAGAATCATTCTTTATTTTCTTGCTCCAAACATGGTACTCAGATTTTCAATTAAAGCATAGATGCCAAATTCTACCGCAATATCTCCTCCTTGTTGCACTAACATATTGAACTTCATCTACATATGTTACTCTCATATTGCTCTTTTCTCATTGCAGAGAAACATGTCACTCTCTATGATGCCAACTTTTCCCTGTGTCCTACGTTAGCCTCTGCCATTCCCATCACTGCACTAAGTTTTGTTTTGGCTTCACACATCACTTTGCTCATGCTCCTTTCCCACGGAAAGGAAACATACCACTCTTTCTGATGCCAAGATTCCCCTGTTACATGACTTCATCTCCTGGATAAAATTGGTTCTCTTATGTGAAGAAGAAGAAGAAGACAAGATATGGAGAGAAAAAGAGACAACGAGGATAGGTCACCTACAGTTCATGTGCTACAACACCATGCTACGTGACCACAGCTGGCTCCCCCTATTTTTCTCTTCATAAGGGCAATCATTAAAAGCTTGCAAGGAACATTAGGCCCCTGCTTAAGAGCTCGATTAAGGCAAGGCACCAAATTTTGATAAGAACAAGGAATAAAAAGACCAATCTGCCCATCTAATAAATACATTATTTCACTAATCTGCTCCCTCTAAGAAATATATTATTTCCTTCACAGATCATTAAACAATGTTAATATCAGAGATATGGGACAATAAAGCAAACATAACCTTAGACTTGATTATGACAAGGAAAATTGATCAAAACATTGCTAGTCAAGCTAGAATTGGACTCGAAATAAAAGGATATATCTGGATCTAAATGATTGCTTAAAGTAAATATTTGTATATGTACATATGAAAAATAGATTCAGTGGCATACATAAAGATGACAGTCAAAAAGTGAGAGAGAAACTGCATACATTCCAGAGTACAAATAGCTTATAGTGCGCACTACATAACACTTAACTTTTCTCACTGTCACATCATGCATTATGACATACGGAGCTTATGTCTGGGAGGATAAATACCGTGGTTTCACATTGTAGTTTTTGTTCCATGTAAGTTGTCGTGTAGCCATGAATCTCATCCATACAAGAATTCCAGAAAGACCCAATTCACCAAGATCACCAGCAGATTCCATCAGGTCTGCCGCAATATTGAATCTGTGATGAATAAAGCATGATTACTTCCACAGAAAAAATATAGGGTGCGAACTACCTAGGCATTGAAGAATACATGAACATAGATAAAACCTAATAAATCATCAGAAACAAGGGAAAGGCCCATGCCAACTTGGTGTCTTACATGCCCAGGTTGTCACCAATTTTTTCCCAAGCACAAAACTTGTTTGGGTAATGTCCATCCCAAGAACACTGGAATTCTGTCAGGTCCAAGCTTTGCCAGGGAATGCAGTAGAGCTTTTCTTTTGGGTGGAGGGTTGGAGGAATAGGGGGAAGTAGGGGTAAGCAGGATCCCAGTGGAAAACGAAATGTGGTGTGAAGTGCGAACAATAAATAGAGACAGGTAACTGGATGATTTTTCAGAGAAAATAAGCAGAGTTAAGCAGGGGTTGAAGCAGCATGAGCAGAGGGTTGAGCCAGTGGTGTGAGTATAGACAGGATTCCACAAGGCAGCAGGCTCCATTTAGTTGCCTCAGGGAATCAGATGTTAAATCGGATTGGAATCGGCGGGTGTCGATCAGATTTTTTTTTGGTTGGGGGGAGGGGGGGGGGAGGGGGGGGGATGCCGACCCCCCACGATTTTGAGTTGAATTGGGGTGGATCGAGCGGAATGTTGATCCAGTTTCGCTCGATCTACCCCAATTCCACTCTGTCTAGCCCGTTTCAGGCGGGATTTTTTTTTTAATGGAGTCGGCCTGAATCGGACCGGATCCGGCCCAATTAGGACGACTCGTGCGGATCCCTCCTTAAAGAGGGATCGGGCCTGCGCAGACAACATGCTATCTGTGCAATCTCCCCCCCCCCCCCCCTCGCCAGTGCTCCGATGATGATCGCCACCGGCCGCCGCCACCACCGCCTCTTGCTTCTTCCTTCTTCCTCTCCTTTTCTCTTCTCCTCTTTCTCCCTTCTCTACTTGTTGAAAATTTGAGATCTAAACCCTAAGGTGTCCCAAGAAGAGTGTTGCGCCTAGTGAGGTGTTTGTCCACCTCTTGGGAAACCTCTTTGTGGGGGAAGGTTAATGGTTTCGACCACCGCCACCGGTCGTCCAAGGTAATTTTTTTTCAAAATTTTTAAAAAATATGAAAAAATAGGAAATACTTAATAAGTTATAGATCAATAGATAAGTAGCATTGATAAGATATTTATGATCCTCATTCCTCATTGGCAAAAAACCCCAAATTGAACCCTAATGAGGGTTTAAAAATTAGAGAGTTTGTCTAATTATTGTAAATAACCTGTAATTGAGAGTCCAAAGCACTCATTTAAGTTTATTAGAGTCTAATTGTAGACTCATTTGTGTTGCATGACCCTTTTTGCCCAAAAACCCCAAATTGAACCATATTTAGGGTTTAAAAATTAGAGATTTTATCTAATTATTGTAATAATTAGGGTTAAAAATTAGAAATTTTGTCTAATTATTGTAATTAAGGTGCAATTGGTTGTCTCAAACACTCATTTGCATTGATTAGAGTTTGATTGCAGACTCAATTGCATTCATTGACTCTTATTATATAAAATTCACACACATAAATTACACATCTAAGTGAATTTCTACCTTACATAGGAATATGACTGATCAACAGCATCAAGAGCAGGAAGTGGAGCAACAGGGCATTAATCCTGGTTGGGCTCATGGTACCCTCATTGATGCTCGTCAAAAGAGAGTGAAATGTAATTGGTGTGGAAAAGAGATGGAAGGAGGCATGTATCGCCTTAAACTACATAACTATATATTGTTGGGAATTCAAGAAATGTAACTAAATACTCATTATGTCCACTTGAGGTGAGGAATGAAATGAAATCATACATGAAGGGCAAAAAGATGGGAAAAATATTGACAACTCAACAGCAACAAGAGCTTCATGATGAGATTTCTGAGAGACAGACAAAGAGAATATAGTTTACCAATCAATGTTGACGATGATGAGGAGGATGATGATGATGACGATCCTGATCCCAAGTTCATTGCAGTTGCTAGTGCTAGCCAGCATACTTATCCAGAAGAAGAGGACAGACAAAGGGGCATGGGAATATCAGGGTCACATTTGCCTAGAGATGACTCTAGGAGATCTCTCCCTAGAAGCACATCAATTCGTAGGGCTGCTACTGCATTAGGGTGTGAAGGTAGACTCTCAGATGTTCATGATCCTACATGAGGTTCTATGGAGTATGGATAGATATTTGTATAGATCAAGGTCTGTAAAGCAACCTTCTATCAAACAGACCTTGAAAGGAGTCAAAGCCACTGCAAAGGCAGTAAAGGGAGCAATCAAAGGTATTGTTAAATGGTTTTTGCATATAGGTGTGCCGACACATATAGCAGAGAGCCCATATTTTCAAACTATGTTGGATGCAATCGCAAAAGCTGGGTCTAGTCTTAAGGCTCCCACACACAAATACATTTATGATGTTAGGCTTGATGAGGAGTATGATTAGTTGAAAGCATGGGTTAATGGCTTCAAAAATGTTTGGAAAGAACGTAGTTGTACCATTATGTGTGATGGGTGGACAGGGACAACAAAGAAATTCATGATTAATTTCCTTGTTTATTGCTATAAGGGTACTACTTTCCTTAAATCTGTGGATGCCACTCACAACATCAAGAATGCATATTACTTGTTTAGACTAATGGATGAATTAGTAGAGGAAGTGGGTGAAGAAAATGTAGTGCAGGTTGTGACTGAGAACAAAGCGAGCTACAAGGCTGTTGGTTGATTGTTGATGGAGAAAAGAGAACATTTATATTGGGTGCCTTGTGCAGCTCATTGTTTGGATTTGATGATAGAGGACGTAGGCAAAGATCGACATATTCATGGCCTCATTGATGACGCTCAAATGATCACTTCATTTATTTATGGTCACAACATAATTTTGAATATGATGAGGCAATTCACAGATAGACGGGATCTTCTTCGTGCTAGGCCCACTAGATTTGTATCAAATTTTATTTCTTTGGAGAGCCTCATTAAATATAGGCATCAATTGGACCATTTTATCAACTCTGAGCATTTTTTGGAACATGTAAACACTTTTGAGGCCTGAAAGTAAAGATGTTGCTCTCCAAGTACAAGATTTGATTAGCAACGCACGATTTTGGGAGAAAATTTCTTACTACCTCATAGCATGGTTTGGCGTGCCAGATCGAATCGGTCCGATTCGGCCGAATCGGATCGAATCAGGAGAAACCCGATTCGCCTGATTCCCATTGAATCGGACCGATTCCCATCCGATTCCCATGCGAAACGACCCGATTCAGGCGAATCGTGGCGGATCAGAAAAAACCCGATTCGCCCCGATTCCCCGATGCGTCGAACCTTGCCTCAAAGTAATAGAGCCTCTAGTACAAGTTCTTAGGATGGTTGATGGGAAAAGAATCTCAAAGCATACAAAAAATGGTGGGCCATCATTGACAAGAGATGGGAGATGACTCTCCACCATGATCTTCATGCTGCTGGTAATTCATTGTATTTAATTCATGATTAATTTTTAAATAAAATCTGATTATGATAACTATGCTAAAAATTCTTATATTGTGCCAAATGTAGGGTACTTTTCAACCTCAGATTTCAATACAGAGAAAATGTACATAATGATGGAGAAGTGATAAGAGGCACTATTAACGTCATCACTCGTCTATCAAGGACAATGAATGAGAGATTAGATGCATGGCAGAGGTAGCATAGAATGTTAAATATTTCAAATTCAGCATAATTAACCAAGTATTGAGTAATGTACTCATTTGACATATGTTATTCATGTTTCATTTTGTAGGTGGAGAGATTTAGGTTGAAACTTGGGACTTATTCAGAATATGACACAAGATGTGCAGTCTCAAGGCTTACTCTGGGTTATTTACATGAGAATTAACCCTAAATCATAAATGTAGCCATTTAGGCATTCACCACTATAAACTGATTAACGTTGTCTCCTTTTATTACAATAGTTGAATGGTGGATTCAAGTAAATTACAAGCAAGCTGGTTCAAACCCTTTAGCATATATTGTAGTGAGAGTGTTAAGTTATACCACTTCTTCTAGCCAATGTGAAAGAAATTGGAGCACATTTGATTCGGCCTCATTCACGCGAAAATTCGCAATAGACTAGGTGTGGAAAGGCTAGAGAAGGTCTAGTGTCATTGTAATATGTGCTTGAGGGTAAAGTAACTGAAAGAAAGACAAACTAGAAATAAAGAGGTTCATGCAACTGGCTAGCAGAATAGTTGAGGAAGTACTTCCTGAGATAGATGTGGATGAATTGTTAAATGAAGAATACCCATTTCATGCTTGGCTAGACATGAGAGCTCAGAGAGATATACCTGAATTTGATCCCCATGATCGGTTGATTCGGGCATGCGCAGGGGATCTAGAATTTCAAGAAGAACCACTTGCACCTATGTCTCTTTCTGAGAGAGGTCAAAGGCCAGAATTAAGAAGGTTTGCCATAGTACGGGAGACTACTAGACTTTCTTCATTTAAGCCAAAATTAAGAAGAAATACCACTCATTTGGACTCAAAAAGAAAGAAAGACAAAGGCAAGAAAAAAACAAAGCCATAGAAGAAAAGAAGAACAGAAGAACCAAGAAGAAAATCACAACAACGTGCAGAAGAGTCTCTCGAGGAGAGAGATGAGGACACAGTTCCACATGTTGGGGAGGCATTTTCTAACGCTCCACCCCTACCACCTCACTTGGCCAGATTATACGAGACAGAACAAAAGCATTATCACCATAAAAGAAAGCTGGTTAAGAAACAATCACCAATGGTGGTGGTTAAGAAACAAGCACTAGTGGTGGTGGTGGTAAAAAAACAAAGCCATACAAGAAAAGAACATAGGAACCAAGAAGAAAATCACAAGAACGTGCAGAAGAGTCTCTCGAGGAGAGAGATGAGGACACAATTCCACATGTTGGGGAGGCATTTCCTAACGCTCCACCCCTACCACCTCACTTGGCCAGATTATACGAGACAGAACAAAAGCATTATCACCGTAAAAGAAAGTTGGTTAAGAAACAAGCACTAGTGGTGGTGATTAAGAAACAAGCACTAGTGGTGGTGGTGGGTGTTATGGGCTTGGCGGTATCTTTTCAGGATGTAACGATTATCCAGTACCACCCTCTCAACAAGAAGGAAGCCAAGGGGAAGCACAAGAACAACATGGCGGATATGATGGCCAACAAAGGCAAGCAGGGCATGATTGGGGATATGGGATTTCTTATCCACCCATTTTTAGTCCCCCTAAATTTCCATATTTAGATATCAGTACCAATACTAGGACAGAGTATTCTGGGCATATTCAGACTATTAGGTATGGTAGTTTCTTCACTCTAGGACAATCAAGAGAAATTTCAAGCCAACAAGCAACGACACCTCGAGGCATGCAAAGAGGATTTCAAGATCTCGCCAATTCCTTGTTTGGCTATGGATATACCCAATATGTGCAATTAGACTATGAGCCACCTACTCAATTTCATGAGCCAGTGGATGAGGGTTCCGAAATGTGAAATTGACAAGGTATTTTTATTTATTTCATGTTATAAACTTATAGATATATCATTTTTATTCAATGTATGAAAATAATCATTAGTGCCTTAATCATCTTTATTGTTCTTTATGATAGATGTACATGATAAGAATTCAATTTCATTGTGTTTATATTCAATGAATTTTGTATGCATTTTTCAAAATTTTGTGTGATTTTTTCTGATTTATCCACAATTTTCCTTTTTTTTTTAATCTGTCCGATCCAGATTGGCCAAATTCCCTGAGAATCGGCTGGATCCCTCAATCCGATCAGACTCGGATTGGGACTGGCGGAGTCCGATCCAATACCTCGGTTCGATTTTGCCATCCATGGATGTGGCCCTCTACAGAAAAAGAGGCCACGGGGAATTACATAGATAAATAAAGTCTTCTGGAGGAAAGGGAATCAAGAAGGAAGAATCAATGAAGAGGAAGAACAAGGAATACTGGGGCCTAAACCAAACATCCTCCATCCCAAACCTGGCCTAGGCATTGCTATTGAGCAGGAAATAAAATCACAATTGTGGTCTTCTGCAAACCTTTATGTGCAAAACAAACACAACAACATTGTCATCTAACTACAAGAAAAAATAAAAGCATAGATCTTGGACCACAAAAACTGCATTTTTGATCAAATAAAAACAAGGAAAAACCATTCAACATATGTTTCATATAACAAAGACGTCAAGGTTTAGCCAGAAAAGATGTGATTAAAAGAGAGGAATTACATTGTAGACCTCCACAGGGCTGAGTTCAGAGGTAAAAGAAAAATGAATTATGAATTATTCTAACCTTTTCATCGTACTTGATCATTAATCAACATGGAACAGTTACAGGGACAGAACACAGCATACATGCCAAAGGCCCAAAATACCATACTTCAAAAGTACACATTTCTCTCTGGGGTCCCAACACCTTCCATATGCCATGTATCTAAAACGTGATCATAGTGGAAGCAGGCCACCTCTAAGAAAAAAGGAAATACTTTCAAATACACAAGTTTCAACAGGATGAGGATTTTGGTGCCAAACTTGTTGTATCAAAGTGGTCAAAGGCTCCAAGCAGACTATGACAATGAAAAAGTTTATTGAGCTTATACAAAACAGCAAAAGTCCAGATAAGAGAATACTTAGGTACAGAAAAAGGAAGGAACCTATGCATAAGTGATCTTTCTGCCTCACTTTCCAACTCAGCAATTTTTTCCAGTAAGTCCTTTGCAGTACCTCTTCCATCACCAGCTTCCTTTGTCCAGGTCAAAAAAGAAAGCTTCAGTCACAGAAAATATTTTGTGAAATGTGGACTGATACAAACATTGGTCAAAGTGTGACTCCACATAGGAAGCCAAAGTTTATATCATAATAGAAATGCAGAGACCTTTTTTGCCTTCAGACGCCCATGACTGAAATCAATATAAAAATCATAGTCATTGTTTTTTATCCAATTTCCATCAGAAAGGAGTACAAATGGCATGCCAACAAATTCATCTTGATCAATCTTGATCTCAACAGCCTGCAACTCAGATTTAAAGCAATTTCAGAACACAACTTTGCAGCACCATTTTATTCTATAAAAGCATTAACATTTTAAAAGACCAAACAAGACTTTAGGGTAAGGAAAACTATTCCGAAAATGACAGACTATCCAGTAGTAAACAAGTAGCTTGAGTAGGCAGTCAAAATTTGCATTATCAAGTGGAAAATCAACAGAGGACTGAATGAAATGGATAGAAAATAAAATATACCTGATAAAACAGGTTCGGCAAGGAGCTCTTGACAAATGGTGTCTCACAAGATCTGTCTTGAAGAACAGAACCTGGAGGCTGTATACTTGATGGAGGTGACTGCAAATTAAATTAGAAAGAGATACATGAGCAAAGTCTTTAAACTCAATTTTTGCACAGTTAAGTTTCTAACAATTTAGGTATGACAAGCTGTTAAGATCATTAAAGAAAGACTGCATACCATCCACTCTCCAGTCGTCTTTGATAGACCCCAGTGAAGAATAAGGGGCCCATCTTGGTCTGTAGCAATGTAAACATTCCTCTTACCTAAAGGGTTCGTGACAAGTACCTCCAAATCAGGAAAAAAAAGTTAGAACTCAAAAAAGGCAGGTAAGCTGTGGCATTTATGATGTAAAAGATAGCTCACCAGAAGTTCCTTATTATCCAGTTTAAAAGCATTTTTATAGAAAACTTGACCACCATCTTCTTCTTCTTTAGATTGTGAATAGGATTCTAAAACTGTTGGGGTTCTAGGTGTTTGAGAACTTTCTTTCACAGCTTCAGGAGCATATTTGTTGATAAGCTGTGTAATGTCCCTCTTCTTGCGCTGAATTCTTTCTCTACTAAAATATTTCTTTCTCGCAAGCTGCTCTGAAACCTTGCTCTGGATGTCTCCTTTCACAATCTTCTTTTGTAACTCTTCAAGAGTGATGCCCTTGTCTAGCTCAAGTTGCAGCTCTTTTCTAGCTTCCTCAAACTCCATCTAATCAAGGAACATCAACCACCCCAAAATCATAGAATTAGAATTAGAAAAATGTTTCCAAGCACTTGCAAAAAATATTTCAATTAATTGATAATTGTTTGCAATTTCCATGACATGGTGAAAAACAGAGATTCATCTGCCCTTGATGAGCTGTAGGCAAAAGATAATTAAGCGCCAGAATAATGAATATTACAAGTTGCTTCTCCTGGGAGTAGTTGGGCTTCCCTGCTTTTTCCCATCTAATGTATGCCTGTACTTGCACAAGCTCATTTGGTACTTTTTGTTCAGGAGTATCAGGCATCTTAGCTTCATTTGGAGTTTTTGTCAGTTTCACTCTGAGTTCCTCTATAGAAGTGCCCCTTGCAATTTCCTCAAGCAACTCGGCCCTGGCTGCTTCATACTCCTCCTATGAAAAGCAAGAATAAAGAACTGAATATTTAATATTTGCTGTGAAGAATAAGACATTTTCTAGACAATTACACCATAAACTTTCACGGCACAAAAAACTCCACAATACATCTGAATTTCATGCTTAGGATGGAAGTTTATCATGTTTTGACCTAATCCCTTGAGAAGTTGAGATGTTGAATGTATAACATTTTGCATCTACCTTCAGATTGTGTTCATTAAAGGCAAACAACCCAACACAGCATATCATCAATTTGTTTGTTTTTGGCATGCAAATATATGTTAATCATTCATCGATTTTCACCTTGTTGACGTTTGATGTCTTGCATCTTATAATAGGAAGCTTGAATTCAGCTGAACAATGAGGACGATAATCAGAAACATTCTCTAAAGAACATAGAAGATAGCATTTTATTGTGCATGACTGTGGACGCGGAAAAAACTTACCAGTACATCTCCCTCCCTCCTCTCGGAAAAAGGAGAGATAGAGAGATGATATTTGGGAGCATGATTTTCATTTGGTTGTGGGCGTGCCAGTCTGTTCAACAGACAAATTTGAAATTCATTTGATGCAGGAATTTGCATGTCCATTCATTGGACGATTGCGCCTATATTTTAGTGTATTTGTTCAATGCGTTTATTTTATAGGCGATTAGGGTTTCGTATACTGGACCTTTTCGCCACTGACCGAAATCGATGTTCATTTACATCGAGGTGACCTCGAAGACCTTTGATTCTCTGTCAACGAATGCCTTTCGTCTCTATTTGTTGTGACAGCAATGACCTTGATAGCTGCCCTTTATGGATATACACTCTTGCAAAGAAAATTGAAGACTTTGTTGCTTGTACACATGTAACTTGAATTACAATTGATCTTTCAAGACTAGTACAAGTGGTCCCGAATATATTCGGCCTTCAGTATATTCGGTTACAATTGGACCCTTTTGAATTTGCTTCTGTCACGATCAGACTGTTGACTTAGATCTTCATCACGATCGGACTGTTGGATTGGAATTTTACCACGATCAGGCCATTGGATTTGGACTTCAACACAATCGGACCATTGGATTTGAATTTTACAACGATCGGCCCGTTGGACTTAGGGGTGTAAACGAGCCAATACGTTCGACGAACTGCTTAGAACTCGGCTCGTTAAAAGCTCGGTTTGGCTCATTTATTAAGTTAACGAGCCGAGTTTGAACAAAAAAATAAGCTCGGTTCATAAACGAGCCGAGCTTGAACAGAGGTATGCTTAACTCGATTATGTTCGCAAACAGCTCGTTAAGATACTTGATAATGTATTCGTTAAAATACTCGATACGCTACTAGTTAATATATTAGAAATGATGCTCGTTAGCACACTCAATTTTTTTATAACAAATGTGAGGATATAAATATATTTATTTATTTTTATATATTTACTATTAAAACTTATTGATTTATTTTTAATATATAAAATACTTATGAGAACTTAAATATAATATACTAAATACCACAATGTATATAGATAAATTATGCAAATGGGGGTATATACATAAATTTTGGTTTAAAGCAAATCATGTAAAAAGGGGTATGAACACAATATATAGTGTTTCAATGTCCCTCAGCACCGCAACCATCTTCTTCCTCCCGAGCCTAGACTGCGCAACAGGTGCACCCTCCAGCACAGCCGAGGGAAGCCATGATTGGTCACCGGAGCCTCTAATGACCGCCACAAACCCGCCTCCAGTACCATATGGTGCTTCTAGCAGCCGTAGTGCCGTCGCCAAAGGTGCGGACACGAGACTCCCCACGGTGCACCCCGGAGTTGCAGCGATGCCGGACGAGGTTGCAACACTGCCCCGACGTTGGGGACGCCGGCGCGGTAGTTCTGGCAACGTCGGACGCCGTCTGCGGTGCCCCGTGGTGGCTCTCTCTGGCCTCCTCACCGCCTGCACCCACCGCCCACCCTACTCATCCCCTGCATCGACCACACTCATGTGTGGTGTGTGCCTATTAATCCCATATCGGGTGTTAGAAATTGCATACTGGATAGAGTGGCTATAAAATTGTATCCCGTAGGCCGTGTTCAACGTGTTCTTTTCCTGGCCCTCCCTTTAGGCCCCAGCTCGAGTCCAAGTTAAACTCGGTTGACCTAAATTAAAATTAATTTTTTTGGTGCTCGAATTTGAGCCCGGATTTGAATTAAAATTTTTAAAACTGTGCAAGCTCAAGCATTTTTTAATATGTGCAAGCGAGCTCGGTTTCAAGCTTGGGTTTCAGCTCGTTTATATAAATGAGTAGCTCGAAGTTTAAACACTTTAAAAGTGAACCGAGCCGAGTTCAAACGGAAATATAAGTGCTCGGCGAGTATCGAGCCGAGTTCGAGTTCGAGTAGAGTGTAACTCGACTCGACTCGGATCGTTTACACCCCTAGTCATGGATGGCAAAATCGGCTGAGTTGTGTCGGAATCGGTCGATTCAGGTCGGAATCGCCCTATGGCTATACGATTTGGGGGGTAAATGTCGACCCACCCATGATGTAAGGTGGAATCGGGGTGAATCGAGCAGAATCAAACAGAATCAGATTGGATCGGGCCGATCCAGTCCGATTCCGCACGATCCACCTCGATTCCATCTGATGTAGCCCGATTCCCTTAGCCGCTCGATTCCCTCCACTTATCTTATTTACTTATATCTGTAGTTTCATTTACTTAATATATTACATGTAAATAAGGAAGTACATTCTAGTTGAATCTAATAAAAATATCAGAAAATCATATCTATTACCAATAAAAAGTCAACTCTTCCATCCAAGAAAAAAATCGTGATTTCGGTAGTTCCATCAAAATAGAGTCTTTCTAATCTCGCATAATTTGGCATATCTAAAAATTTCATAATTTAAATAAATCTCATAAAATACTAAAAAACTAAAGTCCGGTAAAAAAAATCAAATGTGCATATGACTTCTCCAAGGGAGCCACTCTCCTATTGACAACACTTAGTCTGCTTGAGAGCTCTAAGGATTTAGTCAAACCTAACCCCCCCCCCCCATCGGTTAAGGGAATTTTCCCCTTACCCGATGGAACCTCCCATCGGTTAAGGAGGAAACCCCTTACCCGATGGAACCTCCCATCGGTTAAGGGGATGAATCCCTCATCTCTCGCATGTAAAGGCCCTCATCTCTCGTATATAAAGGGGATGAAACCCCTATAAAAACACATGTAGCCCCCTAGGGGCAAAAGGGGATGGTTTTTCGGAAGGCTGGCTTCTTTTGGAAGGAATTCTGAAGAAAAAAAAAAAGGCAAAAAGCTCTTTCCCGAAATTCTAGCTTGCTTTTGAAGGCTCCCCGCTCGGTGTGAAGGTATCTACTCTTCTCCTGCTCGGAGTGAAGGCACCCGCCCCCGACAAGCGTAAAAGAAAGGGAGATCGTCTCCGCCCGGCAATGACATCTCCTTAATCCCCCTCCATGCCGAGCTAGTCTCCATGGAAGGTTTTCAAAAAATTATAATGCAACCCATACCCCTACATCGAGCAAGTCTCTGTGGGGGTAAAAATTAAATCGTGTTCTTCGGTGTTTAAATACCTTCCATATCGAGCAAGTCTCTATGGGTATAATGTATTTAAACATCTTTGTTTTCGTACTCTAAATGCCTCCATATCGAGCAAGTCTCTATGGGTATGGGCATTTAGATGCATATGTTCTTCCCACCCGTCGAGCAAGTCTCCGGGAAGGGTGAGTGTTTGTGCTCATATATATATGTTTTATAAGGAAACTCTGCCCAAGCAGAGGTTCTGCCCGAAAATATATCCATGTGTTCACAAATATTGTGCTCATATGTATATTTTTTCTAAAGAAACTCTGCCCAAGCCATAGATGGCAAAGTCGGCTGAGTCGGCTCGGAGTCGCCCGAGTCTGAGTCGGGTCGGCCCCTTACGACCCGACAGGGCGGGGGGAACACCCCAGGATCCGCGGAGTCCGGTTAGTCGGGCCGGATCCGCCTGGAGTCGCGCGACTCCAGGCGACTCCGCGGATCTCGCGGATCCCTCCTTAAGGAGGGATCACGGGACTGCGCAGACACCTCTGTCTGCGCAGTCTCGAGCCCCCCCCCCCTTCCTAGCCCCTCCCAGCCCCCTGCCCCCCCCTCCCCCCGCCGGAGCTGCTGTCCCCCGCCGCCACCGGAGCTCCGAGAGGGTCGCCGCCGGCCACCGCCGCCGGCACCACTGCACGCCGCCGCCGCTGCTCCTTCCTCTCTCTTTGTTCTCCTCTCTCTCTTCTGTGAGGTGAGCTTTTTTAAAAAAAAATTTAATCTGAAAAAATAGGAATGTTAAATATGTTATAGATCTATAGCATATTTAACATGTTTATGACTCTCATTCTCCTAAATCTCCAAATTGAGCCCTAATTAGGGTATAAAAATTAGGGATTTTGTGTCCATGAATGAAATTAATGTGCAATTGAGTGTCTAATAGAATTATTTTAGTTGATTAGAGTTTGTTGGTAGACTTAATTGCATTACATGGACTGTTTTCCCTCAAAATCCCCAAATGACCCTAATTAGGGTTTAAAAATTAGGATTTTAGGTCCTTAATATAATTATTATGTAATTGAGTGTCCAATGTAGTTATTTTAGTTGATTAGAGTTATATGTACATTCAATTACATTGCATGATCTTTTTTTTTAATTCCCAAATTAAACCTTAATTAGGGTTTAAAAATTAGGGATTTGGGTCATTAATATAATTAATGTGCAATTGAGTGTCCATGTGGTCATTTGAGTTGATTAGAGTTTTGTATGTACATTTATTTATAGTCCATGATTTTTTTTTTTTCATAAATTCCCAAATTAAACCCTAAATAGGGTTTAAAAATTAGAGATTTAATTAATGTGCATTGAGTGTCCAATGTGGTCATTTAAGTTGATTAGAGTATTTATGTACATTCATTTACATTGTATGACAATTTTTCCCGGAAATTCCCAAATTAAATCCTAATTAGGGTTTAAAAAATAAGGATTTTGTGTAATTAACGTGCAATTCAATTGCATTCTTACACAGGAATATGGCACATCAAGAACATGAAGAGCAAGAGGTGGAGCAGGCCATTGATCCTGGTTGGGCTCATGGTACACTTATTGATGCATCTAAGAAAAAAGTCAAATGTAATTGGTGTAGAAAGGAGATGTTAGGAGGCATTTATCGCCTTAAACAACATCTTGCTGGGATTGCTGGAAATGTTTCAAAATGTCCATCTTGTCCAATGGATGTTAGAAATGAAATTAAAGCATATATGAAGGGGAAAAAAGTAGAAAAAATATTGACAACTCAGCAGTAACAACAACTTCAAGATGAGAATTCTGGGAGACAGATTTGTAGAGATTATACTCTACCAATTCCTGTGGATGATGATGAAGATGATGATGATGATGATGATCTTGATCCTGAGTTCACTGCAGCGGCACGTGCTAGTCGCCGTTCATATGCGGAGGAAGATGAGAGACGAAGGGGTTTGGGGACATCGGGAGCACATTTGTCTAGAGATGACTCTAGGAGATCTCTTCCTAGGAGTACATCAGTTCGTAGAGGAGCGGGTGCATTAGGGTGTGGAGGTAGACTTTCAGATGTTCATGCTCCTACACAGGGTCCTATGGATGCATATTTGTATAGATCAAGGTCTGTAAAGCAACCAAGAATCAAGCAGGCATTGAAAGGAGTGAAAGACACTGCAAAGGCAACAAAGGGAGCAATCAAAGATATTATCAAATGGTTTTTACATGCAGGTGTTCCGGCACATACGGCAGAGAGCCATATTTCCAGAGTATGTTGGATGCAATTGCGGAAGCTGGGCCTGGTCTTAAGGCTCCTACAAGGAAGTACATATATGATGCTGGGCTTGATGATGAATATGATGAGTTGAAAGGATGGGTGAGTAGCTTCCAAAATATATGGAAAGAACGTAGTTGCACCATTATGTGTGATGGTTGGACAGGACCACAAGGAATCCATGATAAATTTTCTTGTGTATTGCTGTGAGGGGTCTATTTTTCTTAAATCTGTTGATGCATCTAACAAGATCAAGAATGCAGATTATTTGTTTAAACTAATGGATGCAGTTGTGGAGGAAGTGGGTGAAGAGAACGTTGTACAAGTTGTGACTGACAATGAAGCGAGCTACAAGGCTGTTGGTAGGTTGTTGATGGAAAAGCGACAACATCTCTATTGGGTTCCATGTGCAGCACATTGTATTGATTTAATGATGGAGGACATAGGCAAAGATTCTCATATTCATGGCCTCATTGATGATGCTCAGATGATAACTGCCTTTATTTATAGTCACAACAGGATTTTGAATATGATGAGGAAGTACACAGATGGGAGAGATCTCCTTCGTGTTGGTCCCATTAGATTTGCATCCAATTTTATTTCTTTAGAGAGCATAATGAAGTATAGGCCAAGGTTTGGCGCATCCCCGATTCGGACCGGATCGGGTTTTTCCTGATCCGATCCGATTCGGGCGGATCGAACCGATTCGGTTCGATCCGCTTGGATTCGGCCAGAACCCTTATTTATGACCCATTTTATGGCCGATTCCCTTGAATCTGGCCTTTTTTTGAATGGTTGTGTGGTTTAGGCCTCTTGTACATATGTTTCACTATATTCCATGAGATTTATATCATGTAATTGGTATAAAAATATTTATTTTCAATGAAATAAAGCATTAGAAGAGTGAAAACAAATTGAAACTCATTAATTGAAAGATATTTACATTGCACAAAGTCAATACAACTATCAAACTCTAAATTCCAATAAAAATACAATGACTTACTCTAATATCCCCAATGCCCTTGTTGATATGGATCATATGCATTCCATTGGGATTGGCTAGGCATGGATTCGGACTCATCTGACTCTGAGGGGAGCTCCCCAATAGATGATGACATTTCGTTCTTGACACAAAACCACGAAACTCATCCCATGTCATCATGGTATGGTATCTCTGCCGAAACTGACTGAGATAATGGTCCCACATTTGACAGCCGGGACGGACTACCCCCAGTTGTGCCATCTGTACATCCTCCTCAGCCTCAAAAACTTGGACTGGAATAGGAATAGAATATGCAGGAGGAGGATACATATATGGAGATGGACCAAAGTAGCCTGATGTGGCAGTGTATCCACTGTACGGTCCGTACCCACTAGAGTAGTTTGTGCTAGTGGAGTCGGGCTGGTAGCTATGACCGCCATAGGATCCAGCAGACTCATGTGTACTCATCCTCTCAAAGTCTGATAACATAGTGTCATAACTATGGGAATCCACTGGTTCACCTCTTCCTTGACTACCAGGTGGAAACCTTTGCCTTCTATTGTACCGAAGTGGGGCACCATGACTGCTATCTTGTGTTGCACCCCGAAAAAATTGCTCCTCTGTGAATGCCATGCCACCTCCTCCTCCCTCACCACCCTCACCTCCTCCTCCCTCACCACCCTCACCTCCTCCTCCGCCCTGACCACCGTTACCACCTCCACCTCCACCGTCACCACCAGCATCTGAAGAACCACCTGCAAAGGCAATATCATTTGAACATTAGTTAGAACAAATACAAAATTACAAATATATTTTGAGATAACTTTTAATACAAAATGATGGCCTACCAGTAGTCATCGAATCATGGGAGGCGCTATTGGGCAATCGGGGTGAATCCAACGGAGACGGTGTCTCATCATCTGCATTTGGATCCAAAGTCTCTGCATCGGCAATGTCAAGTGGATCTTCAACAACGGTAGCACCTTTCTTGCCTTTCTTGGATCCCCAACCAGAAAACCAACCCTTCTTTTTTGTGCTGGGGCGAGAGGTGGCTCTCGTATAACAACTCCTTACTTGGCCAGGACTCTGTTGCACCAGTTTTTTTCGGCGGGATTCTGTTGCTATTTGCTTCCCTTTTGCCAATTGAGATGATGTGAGAGCCCTTGTAGATTGTGAGGGAGGCGCATCCTGGGTAGATAAGCCTCTCCTTCTAGATTGTGTGCGGGGGAGGCCTTCCATCAACCTATCAAAATCATCATCATCATTACCTCCTCCTCTACCTACAATAACCCCCAACATTATACATTAGGAAGTTAGCATAAATGCAACTGATCAAATATGTAAGATGAAAGAAAGAAATGACTCTCACACCTGCAGTACGCGTCACATGCTCTACTGTATGTCCGCAAGAAGATCCACCTCAGCCTCTGGATCCATCTCATAACGAAGGGAATATGGCTGTCTCACATTCCCACGATCTCCCTCCTCTGCTGTTGCTTCTGCTACTGCCCTTGCCAGGAAAGTGTTAGGGCGAGGTGGATCTTCAGGGTCGTCTGCCTCCTCATCTAACTCATACTCCCCTCGCTCTGTTGTTGCTCGTGCAACCCATGCAACCATTGGGTCTTCTTCATCTCGTAGAAATCCAACATCAATTGGATCATACTCTACGTCCCCACGCTTCTTTGGATCTTCTGTAAGATGTTTGACCATCAGCCTCATATTATAGTGGACGTACACCAATTGGTCTAAACGCCTATATGAGAGACGATTCCGCACTTTGGTGTGTATCAATGCAAATGTACTCCAGTTCCTCTCACATCCACTAGATGAGGAAGTCTGCGATAAGACCTTCACTGCAATTTTCCTCAATGTTGGCGTGGAATGCCCAAAGTTAAACCACCAATCAGCTGCATCCAAATTCAATTATCTCAATCAGATGTCAACCATCAAGTTGCAATGATAAAAATTTTAATGGGAAGCATATTACCGCCGTCTACACGCTCCCGACCAGCAATGGCAGATGGCTCAGCAAAGGTCCCAGTGGCTTCCCGAAAATGCTTCATCTGCATTTAATAAATTTATCATCAACTCCTATGAACTTCAAGTATTTGATTGAACTTTGGATGAAAGTTGATAATCCTATACTTGCCTCATCAATGGCATCTGCCGCTAGCACAGGACTTGTTGACAATCTCTCAACCACCCTTGCAAAGGCAGCCGTCAAATCATCATCATATGCTAGCTCGTGTGCGTAATGGTATGCAGGGTGGAGATAGTATGCTGCAATTGAATAAAATACCATCATCAATACAATAAAGAGTAGTTTATAACAGAAATATGATTTATTTCCTTACCCGCCATATGGAGATCTCTACTCATCTGCCGGTCCCATCTATCGTCAACAACATCCAAACCAAGTGTGCATGCCGAGGTGAGACTTCACGGATCTTTTTCCTCGCGGCTTCAAGCTTTGCATATACCAATCCTATAGATGGTCTCCTATCCCCATCCACCACCCTCAACACCTCATATAGAGGTTCAATGATCTGTACCAACTTGAAGATCCGATCCCAAAAATTGGAGCTGTTGACGATGTCTTCCACCTCCTTTCCATCAGATGTACTAGCAAAATTACTCTGCAACCATTTATCACCCCTGAACATGCGTTTCAATCCATCCTTGTGCTTCAAAAGGCTTGTAATGCAACAAGTTTGTTGCAAAGCGGGTGACAGCCGGCCTTAACAACTCTCCACCAGTGGACTCTCTCATCCACGCCAACACCAGATGATGATTGTAGATGAAGCGTGTTATCTTATGTCCTGCATCCACCACCATTTTCACAGGTTGTAGTGTCCCAATTTCTTTAAGCATTAAATCAACACAGTGGGCAGCACATGGGGTCCAGTATAGATGAGGATAGATATTCATCAACTCCTCCCCTGCTTTCTTGTACGCAGCTCCATTATCCGTGACCACCTGCACAATATATTGCTCCCCAATCTCCCCAACCACCTCTCGCATCAAACCCAATATGTATTCATAGTTGTGTACATGCTCGGATGCGTCAACTGATTTGTGATAGAAGACTTGTCTATCACAATACACTAGGAAGTTGATGAGGCTGCTCCTGGTGATGCCCGACCAACCATCACACATGATGGTGACACCATACTTCTCCCATTTCTTCTTAAATCCGTCTATGTAAGACTTTATCTCATCAACTTCCTCTTACAGATATTTCCCTGCCAAGTCCCTAGCTGTAGGAGGCTGCACATGTAGGCCTCCACGTTGAACCTCCTGTATTGCAGTTTTATAATAGGGACTGTTTGCTGCATTAAATGGTAACCCTGTATGGTGCCACCACTTTGCAATTGCTCTCCCCACCTTGTATTTCAGCCCATGCTGGTTGTATGAATCATCAATCCTAATCTGCTTGCCATGCTCCCTAGGATACACATAAGGGTCCACATCCTCAATTTGCACACCTGTGGGTCTCTTGCTATGCCTGCCTTCTTCTGGTACTTGTGTGGGAGGGGGTCGAGTGAAATAATCTCCCACATTTGAAAATCGACGGGAGCCACTGCCACCTACCGCTGAGCCACTGCACTGCCACTACCAACCTCATGCTGAGCTCCCTGAAAACTCATTCTGTGCCCTGCCCTTTGATCAGTTTCCCATGCCTCAGCCCTGCTATGTGCTCTGGCTAGTCTTTCCTGCACATTAAGATCAGGAACATATTCTGCATACATTTGAACTTCATCATCATCATTTTCATCTCTTTGCCTTCCTGATATAATCCTCTCTGCTATCTCCTTATCTGCCTTCTTTCTTGTTGTCTCAGTTCGAACTTGTTTAATGTGTTCAATCATAGCCTTCTTGACTTCTTTTGGCACCGATTTACACCCCTGCACGTCATGGTACCCTGCTAGTCGACCACCAGCAAGGTGCTTCTTCAAACGAGAGACCCCACCTCCTTGTCCCACAAAACCACAATAATTGCACTTAAAGTTGTGCCTATTCTCCAACATGATGCCATGCTGCCACCCAATATCATCAGAACCTCTTTTCGGTGCCATCTACAATGACAAAAAATAATAATAAATTAACAGTAAATTAAATTAAATTTCAGAATTTGAACACTAAAAGAAAGTATTCTTACTTCTTAATTGTTATATGATATTTTTTTAATATACATGAACACATGATCACAGAAATCCATTCACACATGCATATATATTTTCTGTAATTTCACATTTTATTAACATTTTATTTTAAAATACTTCTTATTAATGTAAGAATATAAATTAATTATTGCTCAACTTCTTATGTAATCAACTTCTAATCATGATGTACAAGTTATACAACACATTTCTATCAATTTTTTGTTGTTTACACTTTTTAAAATTTTTAAAATTATTATTCAAATTTTAATATAATTATTAATTATTATGAACATTAATTAATTATACCTAAACTTCTTATAGAATCAAGTTCTAACCATGATATAGAACTTATAGAACACCTTCCTATCATTTTTTTATTGTTCAAAATTTTTTTAAGATTTTTTAAATTATTTTTCAGAAAATCATATTTTAGGGACAATCATCAAATCTACATGAAAACCTTGTAGATCTTGATGAGAAATGGTTGCAAGTGAACACCAATCCCTTGCAACATCATTTCCTAACAAGATCTAACCCATACACCAAGAAAAGAATAGAAAAATGAAGAAATAAGGTTGCTTACCTTGAAAGCCCTATAGAACCTTCAAAAAACTTGAAGAATAAGACTTCAAAGCTTCCAAATCCACCTCCAAATGGACACAAATTCACTTAGGAAGCCTCCTCCTGTGGATTTGCACATAAATCTAGGATTTTCTCTTCAAAAAACCTGCAAACGGGGGGGACAAAGGGGCCTGCGGTTTCCTGCGCTGCGAATGGGACTGTTGAGTCCCGATGCGCAGCGCATCGCCGACACCCTTTAAGGGTGTCGGGCGGATCGCGCCCGATGCGACAGTGTCGGGCCGGATCGCATCGCATCGGGCTCGATCCGCCTGCTAAGAAGGGATCCGGGCGCATCGGGCAAGTCGCGCATCGGATCCTCCCTGATCCGATGCGATTCGGGGGGATCGGCCCGGCTCGATCTGGCGCGCCAAACCTTGGTATAGGCATCAATTGGGCCAATTGATTAATTCTGAAGAATTTTTGCAACATGTAAACACTCTACGGCCTGATAGTAAAGATGTTGCTCTCCAAGTCCAAGACCTGATTAGCAATGCACATTTTTGGGAAAAGGTTTCCCACTACCTCAAAGTAATAGAGCCTTTGGTACTTATCCTTAGAATGGTTGATGGTGACGACAAAAATGATATGGGATATTTGTACGAGACAATGGACAAAGCAAAGGAAAAGCTGAGGGAAAGGAATCCTAAAGTATACAGAAAATGGTGGGCCATCATAGACAAGCGATGGGAGATGACTCTCCACCATGATCTTCATGCTGCAGGTAATTTATTTAATGTAATTACTTGCTGAATTTTTTATGATACTATGCTTAAAATTCTTTTATCATATGCAGGGTATTTTTTCAACCCTAGAATTCAATATAAAGATAATGTGCACAATGACGGAGAAGTATTGAGAGGCACCATGAATGTCATCACTCGCCTTGCAAGGACAATGAATGAGATATTAGATGCAATGGCAGAGGTAGGATAGAATGTTTTATTTTGCATATGTATGTATGATTCATTTGACATATGCCATGTCTTCCATTTTGTAGGTGGAGAGATATAAGATGAAAGTTGGGATATACGGAGGATATGACATGACATATGCAGCTCGAAGACTCACTCCAGGTGGTTTTACATATTTGGGTATTTGCCTAAAACCATAAATTTAAGAATTCACCATTATAAAATGATTAATGTTCGCTCATTTTATTGCAACAGCTGAATGGTGGATCCAAATCAATTATCAGCAAGCTGGGACAAGTCCCTTAGCGTATGTTGCAGTCAGAGTATTAAGTCAAACCACTTCTTCTAGCCCAAGTGAAAGGAATTAGAGTACATTCAGCCTTATTCACACAAAAATTCGCAATAGGCTGGGTGTGGATAGGCTAGAGAAGTTGGTTTATTGTCACTATAATATGCGTTTAAGGGTGAAGCAAAAAGAAGAAAGGCAAAAGATAGAAAGACAAATATTCATGCAGCTAGCTGGTAGACCATTTGAGGAGGTAGTTCCTGAGATAGATGTTGATGAGTTGCTAAATGAAGAACACCCTTTACATGCTTAGGTGGAGACGAGAGCTGAGGGAGACATACCTGACTTTCATCCTGATGATCGCCTGGTTCAGGCATGTGAAGAAGATGTTTTATTAGAAGAACATGTACCTGAGAGAGGTGAGAGGCCAAAATTAAGAAGATCTTCCACTGTACATGATACTAGAATTTCTTCATCTCAGCCAGAATTGAGAAGATCTACCTCCCAATTAGATCTCAAAAGAAAGAAAGACAAAGGCAAGAAGAAAGCAAAGGCAAACAAAGAAAGAAGAACAGAAGAACCAAGAAGAAAATCACAAGAAGGTGAAGAGGACTCTCCTGAGGCAAAGACACATATTGGACAGCCATTTTCTGAGGCACCACCCCTACCACCTCACTTGGCTAGATTATATGAGGCAGAGAAAATACATTATCAACGTCGCAAAAAGATGATTACAAAAGGAAAAGGAAAAACAGTGGGGAGTGATGACTCCACTCAATCACCTGATGATGATGATGGTGATGATGATGGTGCTGCTGCAGGTACTGGAGCCACGGGAGGTTATAGGCTTGGGGGTATCATGTCAAGATATGAAGATTATTCAGAACCACCCCATCAACAAGAAGGAAGCCAAGGGGAAGCACAACAGCAACATGGGGGATATGAAGGCCAACAAAGGCAAGCAGGGCATGATGGGGATATGGGCCTTCTTATCCACTCTTTTTTAGTCCCCCAAAATTGCCATATTCAGATATCAGCTCTAGTAGTGGGACAGATTATTTGGGCAATATTCAAACTACTGGATATGGTAGTTTCTTCGCTCCGAGACAATCAGGAGAAAGTTCAAGCCAACAAGCAACGACACCTCGAGGCATCCAAAGAGGATTCCAAGACATTGCAAATTCTTTGTTTAACTTTAGATATACACAGTATGGAGGACATGAGTATGTGCCACCTATTCAATCTCATGAGGTAAAGGATGAGGGTTCAGAAATGTCAAATTGAGAAGGTATTTTTATTTATTTCATGTTATAAACTTGTACATATATCTATTTTTTTCAATGTACGAACATGATAAGATTTGAATTTGATTGTGTTTGTATTCAATGAATGTTGTATGTGTCTTCATAATTTTCTGCAATTTTTACTGATTTTTTCTGATTTTCCTGATTTTTCCACAATTTTTTAACAATTTTTTAACCTGGCCGACCCAGGGTCGGCCAGATTCCATGGGAGTCGGCCGGATCCAAGGATCCGACCCGACCCGGGTCGGGGTCGGGTGGGTCCGACTCACCCACCCGACCCGACTCTGCCATCCATGGCCCAAGCAGAGGTTTTGCCCGAAAATATATTCATATGCTCACAAATATTGTGCTCATATGTATATGTTTTCTAAGGAAACTCTGCCCAAGTGGAGGTTCTGCCCGAAAATATACCCATATGTTCACAAATACATGTTCATATGTATATGTTTTCTAAAGGAAACTCTGTCCAAGTGGAGATTCTGCCCAAAAACATACCCATATGTCCATAAAAATATATATATATATATATGTGCATATGTGCGTATTTCATGGGGAAACTCTGTCCATACGGAGATCCTCCCCTAAAATGATACGACCATATGTCCATCAAATAAATGTTCATATATTTATACGGTAACTTTGCCTATACGGGAGCTCTGCCCAAATTCACAATATACTCAAATACCAAATAATTTCACAGGTATGCTTATTCCCCAAAATTATATTTCAAAGCCCCAAAAGGAATTCATACCCTTTTCAAAATGAAACCCTTTCCTCAAAGCAAATATTCCTCTTTTCAAAAATGAAATCCTCTCCTCAAGACATATACTCTTTTCAAAAGGAGAGATACTTTCATCAAAAACAAACCCTTCTTTTAAATCAAAATCCATTTTGTCTGATAAACAAGGGGAAACACCGCATTACAATTTTCTAAAAAATGCAAAACCTCTCGACTTTGCTATCAATGGTATTCGGGTTAAAACTGATGTAAAAATAACATCAAAGGCTTTTAATCCGATGTAAACAAAACATCGATTCCGATCAATGGAGACAGGGGTCCAGCACACGCTACCCTAATAGCCTGATGAATAAAAATCACGGAACAAACAAGTTCAAATTAAAACTGGCGCACTCGTCCATTCTTTGGACATAAAATTTTCTCTCCGCATTGCGCGGATTCTAATTTATGTATGTTAGACAGGCTGGCACGCCCCGCAAGGCAAAATAAATGAATAAAAATCAACTCAAACTCAAACACTATACAAAATACAAAGCACGAAAATTTCCTCGTCCGACATCAGTAAGTTCATCAATGCACCTAGCCTTGTCCACTATGCAATTCTGCTTCAGATCCTGAGCTATATTAATGGCACTATACATCATTCTCTGTGCATGAATGAACCTTCCTCGTTGCATCTTCATAGTTCCTCTGATTTTGATTGGGCTGGTGGGAAACCACTCACCACTCCATCTCGCTTTTTTGCATCTTTCTTTGCTCCTCACTTGACTCCCAGTTGAAATAAGAAGCAGGCTGCAGTTTCTCATTGGAACACTGAGGCCAAGTACTAGCTCAGGGCTAATGCATCTATACATTGTTTGGTTTCACCACCTTCTAGAGGATCTTAGTGTTGTCTCCTCAGCATGTAACTCCCTGCACTGTGATAACCAGAGTGCTCTACAGATGGTCAGTAATCTGGCCTCCACGAGCATAGAGCATATGGACAGTGATTATCATTTTGTCCACAGGCAGTATGTCATCTGGCACTTTGACAGTTCCACACTTCTTCAACTGACAAACTTGTTTATCTCTACAACAAGTCTTTGTATGTGATTCATATAACTCATTTGCAAATTTTGGGACCCCCTTGAGTTTTAGGGTGGTGTTGGAGGCATAAGCTTGTACAGTTGCTTTCTCATGCATAACTGTCCTACTATGTTTAGGACTTGATCTATTCATCTCTTGGTATATTTTTACAGCCATATAGTAGATCAAGAGCATAGTGGCCTTCCCTATTCTCATCTCCTCTTACTGCTCTGTTTCTGACAGTATCATAAACTATAACTTAATGACGAAAAGAACATCATTAACATTGCTAATTAAGGGAGCAAAAGTTATGTAAGAAAAAACTCAAATATTGACAAATGTTTGGCCATTGTGCTGAAATTAAACAAACATTAATCATGGAGCAAGCAAATCAGTTCAAACTGCTCTCACAAGGAAAACAGCCTATATTTGGAATTCAAGAGTCATCTTATGCAAAGCTTTTGATGTCCAAGGTCCATACACCAGTATAATTCAGAATCATCATATTTTCTTTAGATGAGTTGATGCAGACATCAGTTAGGATTTATCTGTAATGTGAGAACAACTTCCAAGATCACTATTAGGAAGTTGTAAGAAGCTTATTTTTTTGCCTTCATCCACTTGATCAGAGTGAATTTTCCTAGACGCCAACTCTTCAAGTTGTATAGTCTCCTGTGGCACCTAACATGCAAATTGTGGCAAGATTGGGCAGTCATTTTAAGCAATAAAAGAAATTTATTTTCTTAGGTATGATTGTAAGGCTTGTATGTGGTGTTGACTCCACTGGATCCTTCATCTAGTTCTAAATGGCTAAAGTTTTCTGTCTCTAGAAGTCTCTAGCATTTTTCCTCAGCATCTATGTTTTGTATGACTTTAAATTGGAAGCATCTACCTCAAAATGAAAGAAATTCTTAAATTAAACCTTATTTCAAACACTGGTTTTAAAACTAATCTTATATCCTGAATACAGGATAAATATCTCTCAATGTCTAAGCATTAAGTAACCGAAATACAGGACAAAGCACAAAAGATGAGCCTTAGATGTAAGAACATGGACGATTGACATCTAAAAGTGGGCAACTTCTATTGTTTTGAGTGCTCTCTCTGGGCTTCGATATAAATATGATGCAGAACCATATTTTCCAAACAATAGAAAATAAAAGCATTTAAAATAGAAAATATCTCAGTGCCTTTAAGAATTGCTCTTGACAAGAGGAAAAGGAAATATCATTACATACCCCTTCTTGATCAGCTGAATATTGTTGCTTGCCTTTCCTTTCCCACCTTAGATATGCTTGAATTTGCACAAGATCTTCAGGAACTGAAACTGGTGGTGTTACATTAAGTGATACATTTTGTTTTGGATTGTCCCTTCGCTGAAGCTGGATCCTGAAGTTTTGCCCATTATGTTTGAACCTTCCAAAACATTAAATTGGTTAATGTGCATGGACACTTGACAACATGTTAAAAAATGCCTATCCAAGATAATCACATTTGAATACAACTCACCATTTATTTTGAGTTTCATCAAGTATAAGAAATTCTATAGCTTGCACATGAGGATCATCAATCTCTAATTTCAGAAAGGAGTTTGGACCAGCCTAAAGAGAAAATTCTCGGCAATGTAGTCAAGCAGGAAAATGAATGCTTTATAGATGGCCATTTAAAATGATGTGTGATCACCTCAGAGCATACCTTTGCAAAGGGTGTCCGAAGAGCCCTATCCTTGTAAACTTTTGTCCCATCCGGATGACGAGAAGGAAGAAACCAATTGCTTTATGGCAGGAGAATAGATGAATGAAGAAAATGCATTTAATAATGAAGCAAGAAAATGGAAGCAGAGCTCAGGTTGAATTGAAAATTGTTTAAAAATCAAAGAACTAGAAGCACTGCAGCTTCCTTACTTCTTTCCTTCACGAATCAATCCCCAGTGAAGAACTGGAGAACCACTACTATTTGTGACTTGAATATGAACTTGCAAAATAGAGACTGGAGCTGAGGCACTGACAGCAACCTGTTCGATGACAAAAGTCTGAGGAGGATGTAGCTGAACTACTACATGACCCTTACAGCACATATGAAATTAGTACCTGCAGTTCAGCATTTCCATCAAGATTGAATTTTCCTGCCAGCTGCTTCAGGAAAACAAAGTTAGAATGGTGGGTATGTAGTATATCCTTAGGGAATCTAAGACAACACATTTTGTAATGTTCATAGATATTAAGAACCGGATTCCTGGGCTACTTTTATACACTATACAAAAACCAAAGTACCAGGTGTATCATAAACTTAGGAATAATGACAGAAAAATTCAGATGGCCAGCAGCACAAATGGGTGTCCCATGAAAACAAATTTATAGCTCTCTGTTTGAATATTATGATAACAAACACATGAGAGAAGCAAAATTACTGAAATGTTTGCCAGAAGACAAAGAACAAGAAAATTCCATATAAATAACAAACAGACAAAGAGGTGACATAAATATGCATAACCAAATAATATAGAGAATATGTGTACTCACACAAGGAATTCTTCTACAAGCAACAGAAGAAACAAGTCACATCTGCCAGCATCACTACACTTTCACATAGTTCCACGTAGATGCCAAAACATCCAATTATAGAATACTCCAAGAGTGACTTAATAATGTTGGATGATTATACATGATTTATTCTTGTAAATTCCATGAATAGAATAAGGTTACAGGTTAATATTTTCGGTGAGCAAGCCTTCAATGATGTAATGTCTAAAGAATTGAATACCCAGTTATCAAATATCTCATGTTATCCCTACTCAATGACATGAACTATGCCAAAATTTTGGGAATTGTATTCGCTGCACTCACTGCAATCGAAACAATCATGACGTCAATTTTTGTTGGGACTCTATCTTGAGAAGAAGCCAGTTAAATTTAAGACTAGTGCTGGGCCTGCTGGCAGCAAGGGACATCAGGCTGCAAAAGGCAATGTTGCTGCATCTCAACTCACTTGTACTACCCCGATGACCTCCACTAAGGATAGCTCCGACATAACCCAGGCAACATCGTTGTCTACTTCCAACATTGCCTATCTGTAGAGGATCTTGTTTTGGTTTGGCCAAATGAACACTTCTTCAGGTACTACTGGGACAGCAGTTACTGCTAGCACTTCATCTTCGGTCTAACCCTTGGGTCATTGACTCAGGGGCTAGAGACCATATGACTAGTATCTCTACTCACTTCACCTCTTATTCTTTGTTTTTTGGATAGGACAAACTGACCATTGCTGATGGCACCCAAGCCACTGTTATCAGCAAGGGTTCCATTCATCTTTAATGGACACCTAGTCCTTCCATCTGCTCTTCGCATACCTCTCTATCCATTAATCTTCTTTCTGTGAGCGGTATCACTAAATCTCTCAATTGTTCTGTAACCTTCTTTCCCACCTATTGTGTTTTTCAGGACTTGAGAATGCAGCAGACTATTGGTGGTCCTAAGGTGAATAGTCCCTATCATTTCAAGCCTAGTCGAATTGCTGCTTTTTAGTCTTCTGTTGGTAGCAAAATAAATCAGTTGATTAGAGATGTCTACTTATAGCATTCCTGGTTTGGTCACCTTTCTTTTAGGTCACTTAGGATTCTATTTCCTTTCTAAATCAATAGGGTTTCTTCAGTGTCTAAGTGTTTTAACTTGCCAAACATTCTAGAAATATGTTTCCAATTTCAATAAAAAGAAGTTCAGCTCTATTTGATATTGTTCATTATGATGTTTGGGGCATGGTTTGGCGCATCGGATCGAATCGGCCCGATTCGGACGAATCGATGCGAATCAGGAGAAACCCGATTCCGATTCCCATCGAATCGGACCGATTCTCATCCGATTCCCATGCAAATCGGTCCGATTCTAGCGAATCGTGGCGGATCAGGAAAACCCCGATTCGCCCCGATTCCCCGATGCAACGAACCTTGGTTTGGGGTTGTGGGAGAAATTTTTTCTTTTGAATTTAATATTTTTTTGTTTTTTATTTTAATTTTATGTTTCATCTTGAACCGCTTATGGATTCATGTTTTGACCTCTCCCCACTGGCTCGGATAAGTGTTAATTACATCAGGGCAAAGACTGAAGACCTTTAATTAACCATCAAACGACCCCTTTGAAATAATAACATGACTCACAAATTGAAAGGATTGATTTGCATAAGGGAAGAAGAACATTATTCTAAGCAAGGACATTTTTTGCATTTTTTATATTTTTTATCATTTTTAAACATTTTTATTGTTCTATCATTTTTATTTATTTATTCATCTTATTTAAGGAGGATAAGCATGAGGTTGATTTAAAAGATATGCATCGAGTAACTTGTTTATTACTTTAAACCAACCATTAATCAGACCAAAATGATTATTGAATACTCTATTAGGCTTTGTCTTAACATTGGTTGAATTTATTAAGGAACTGATCATATACACATGTGCATCACAAGTGCTAAACATGATAAGCATCACAAAGGGTATCCCGTTAAGCCCATTAACATGTTAAATACATTAGCACGTGTATTAACACATTAAATGTCAGCCCATTAAGCCAAGAAAAATACGTCCATTGAAATGTAATGCATGCAACATTAATTAAGCATAACCCATAAAAAGGTACATCAAATAAGCTTCGTTATCACAATCTTGAATAGGCTCGGCCCAACGGGAAGCCCAGTAGACCTTGAAGAATACTTAGAACAATCTACTTGTGCCTTGCACAAGTCCCTAGAGGCTGCCTTGCGGTCCTCTTTCTCTTCTCCCTTTTGTGGAATTTTTTTCTTCAACCCTCCTCCCTTCTCTACTTGGCGAAAGCCCCCTTTTATAGGGGCAGGAGGCTCCTAACCAATGGGAGCATTACAGGCTCCCGCCGGCCCACGAAAGCCTCCCACCAGCACTCGCCTTGTTTTGGCCGATGAGGGCTGGGTGCGATGCGCCACCCCTTGGCCCACTTTTTTTTTTTTTTGCTTCTTTCCAAAGAATCGAGAGAGAAAGGGGAAAGGGCTGCGCGACTCCTCCTCTCTCGTTTCTGTTTATGGTAAGAGGGAAGGGAGCACGCAACCTCCCTTTCTCCCTGCTTCTTCTTCTTGCGGCAGGAGTAGGAGAGCCGCGGCTCTCTCTTCTCCCTCTTTCTCCTGTCGCAGACAGAAAAGAGGGCCGCAGGCCCCTCCCTCCTCCTTCTCTGGCGGCTGGCGGCTGGGAAAGGCTAGCAGGCCTCCCACCTACTTCTCTTGCTCGCGGCCATTGTGGAAGAGCCAACTACAAAGCAGCCCAACAGGGGTCCTTCTCCAGTTCTCTCTATGGATGGCAATCAATATTTTATCACTTTCATTGATGATTATTCTCATTATTGTTGGCTCTATCTTTTGCACTCCTAAGAGGAGGTTCTTCAAATTTGCAAAATGGTGGAAAATCGGCTTGACAAGAAAGTGAAATTTTTTTGTTATGATAATGATCGAGAATACTTTGAAAAGAAAATCTAAATATCATTATGGAAGATGCAAGAATTATACACAAATCATCATGTGCCTACACCCCTCAACAAAATAGTGTGGCTGAACGGAAAAATAGACACATTCTAGAAGTACTTAGCACTTCTCTTCCACCAAGATCAACCTAAAATATTTTCGGGGGAGCAATTTTGTATGCCTCCTATCTTATAAATTGGATGCCACTCCTACATTAGACAACCGAATTCCTTCTCTCTCTTTTCATCTGTCTAAACAGTTGTTTTCTCTGCCACCTCATGTTTTTGGATATTTATGTTTTATTCATTGCCTCATGCTTGGTAGCACTAAACTTGATCGTCAGGCTGCTCAGGGAATTTTCTTGCGAGTGTTTTCCACCCAAAAGGGCTACAAGTGTTTGTATCCTCTTACTGGTAAGAAATATATTCTTGAGGATACATTCTTTGGAAACCAGTCTTATTATAAATCCACTCTAGCTCAAGGGGAGGATACTCCCACCCTATCTTCTCTTCCACTGTCTTTGGTGTCACCAGTTGATCCTTCGTTATCTAAGTTGCCTGTAAGTACTAACTCCTTCGATTTAGTAGTATTCCTAAGGCACCTAGCGTAGGAAAGACCTTCCACCAAGTTACCATCCTCAATGTCGGCTGGGTACTCATCCTCTCTCCGATGAGCATCTTTCTGAGTTTGACCTTCCTATTGCAAGTCGGAAGTGTTTCAGAGCTTGTACTCATCATCCTATTTCTCATTTTGTTTCCTATTCTTGCCTATCAACTGGTTATTACTCTTTTTTTACCACTATTTCCTCTTACCACATACCTCGCTCATACTCTGAGTCTGTGAAAGATCTGAAGTGGGTATAGGGAATGAATAAGAAATTCATAGATCTTCGTGCTAATAATACTTGGACTCCAGTGGGTCTCCCTAAGGGACATAGTTTGGTTGGTTCCAAATGGGCCTACACTATTAATTTCATGATGACGATTGTATTGAGCACTATACGGCATGGCTGGTTGCTCATGGTTTCACTCAAACATATGGCATTGATTATTTAAAGACTTTTGCCACTGTTGCTCATTTTTAATTTGTGCTTGTGTTGTTAGCTCTTGCGGGTCACTTCTCTTGGCTACTTATCAACTTGATGTCAAGAATGTTTTTTTGAATGGTGATTTGTAGGAAGAGTGTATATGCGACCCCCTCCAAGACTTGACAAGGAAAAAAAGAATCGGATCGGCCCGAGGATCGCCCTAGGCCAATTCCGATCGGTGGATCCATTGGAAGTATGGTCAATCTTGGATCGGCAAGATTAAAAAATGTTTTTAAATATATATAATTCAGGAAAAATCATAACAATTTCAGAAAAAAAAGTCATGAAAATATGTCTTCAACATTTACATATATATTTCTAATATATGTAATCATGCATATAAATTTACACACGCACAAGAAGTATATGTAATCATATACATATATACATATCATATTAATGTACAAACACAATTACTAAGTATATCCTTATAAATATTAACATTATACATATACCACAATCATTAGATGTGAATAGTGTTGGAATATGGAGCTTGAAGCCCTGAATTCTCCAATGTATGAGGACGCACATGCGGATCGACATGTGTTTGTGGTATGCAAATGTCATTTGTTTATGATATATGTAATCATATATATAAATTTACACATTCATATATGTATACAATATATATGTAATCACATACATATATCTTAAATGTATAAAAATAATTAATATTATATCTTTATAGTATATATATCATATTGATGAACACTTGATACATATATATGTGTGTTAATATACATACAATCATATATTAATGTAAATATAATAATCATCATCATCATCATCAGAGTCTTATCCCATTATTTGGGGTCGGCTACATGAATCCCTTTCTGCCAAATATTTCTATCAAGTGCTATATTCGTATTTAAGCTCAAGAAGCCCAAGGCCTTCCTAATAACATCACACCATCTCATTTTAGGCCTTCCTCTAGCTCTTTTACTGACATCTACTAAGACTTGGTCACATCTTTTAACGGGCGCTGAGTTAGGGCAACGATACACATGTCCAAACCACATGAATCTATTTTCTCTCATTTTTTTATCAATTGAAGCTATCCCCAAGTTTTCATAGAAGCGCTCATTCATAATCTTATCTTTCTTAGTCTTACCATACATCCATCTCAATATCCTCATCTCTGCTACACATATTTTGTTAATGTGTTCCTTTCACACTGTCTAACACTCAGTACCATATAATAAAACAGGTCTCATAGGCATTCTATGAAACTTCCCTTTAAGTTTCATGGGTATATGACGATCGCAGAGGACTCCTGATGCACTTCTTCATCTTAACTAGTCTGTCTTAATCATGTGTGCCACATCGTCATAAATCTCCCCATTCTCTTAGATGATAGACCCTACGTATCGAAAGCTACTACTTTTAGGAATGTCTTGTCCATCAAAAATATAATAATAATATATGCATATATATAGTTAACGTACATATATATATGACAATGAATGTATACATATACATAATATATGTATAAATATATATATTTGAATATGTAATCATATATATTTATATATGTTTGTCTATTATGATCTACACATATCATATGGCATATATGTCTATATGTGTTTGTGAACTTATATACATAAATATGTAAATTAATGCACATAATCATATTAGACATATTAATTTGTGTATGCTATACATATGCATTAGTTTATATATGTGAAATGATGGTTTAATGCATGTATTAATTAATGCATACAAGAAAAAAAAATTTGTGTGGCAGAATTGGCCGGATTGACTAGGATTGGCTGATCTACACTGATTCGGTTTGATTTCAAACAATTCGGCCTGAATTTCTACGATCCAAGGGAATACCCCCTTGTACAAAATTGGTCGATCCCAATCCGGATAGGCCGAATCCACATTCCATGGGACTTGATGTAAGGGAGAGAGTGTGTAAGCAGAACAAAGCTCTTTATGGGCTGAAGCAATTACCTAAAACATGGTTGGATAGGTTCCAAAAAACGATGATGAGTTTTGGTTATCTCAAAGCAATTATGATCACATTCTTTTTACCAAATAGCAAGATGACAACGATGTTATCCTACTGGTTTATGTGCATGATACGATCATGACATGTGATAATGATCATGGAAAGCAATCTCACGAGATTTGATCTCGGCGCCTTCCCGAGAAACGTGAAGGCCGAGATGAAGAGTCAGGGACTCAAGGTTGGGATCCTCTGAAGCAAGGGTTGTCAGGATCCCCTTATTTACCTGAATATCATTTAAGTAAATATTAATTTACTTAAGATATTATATGTAAATAAGGAAGTACCCCCCATTTGAATCCACTAAAAATATCAAAAAAATCATATCTCTTATCAATAAAAAGTCAACTCTCATATCTAAAAAGAAAATCGCAATTTTGATAATTCTATCAAAATAACGTCTTTCTAATCCTCATAATTTAGTCTATCTAAAATTTCATAATTCAATAAACCCAATAAAATACTAAAAATCGAAAGTCCGGTGAAAAAAGTCAAACGTACATATGACTTCTCTAAGGGAGCCACTCTCTTGTTGACAGCAACTAAGTCCTAGTCATGGTCTACTGTGATATTCAAATAAATAAGATATTTTACCATGGGTTCCCATGTCATGATTTTTTTTTATGCTTAAAGTAAAATCCTACGTTGAAAAGTGAAAATGCACATCTCATATCCCAATTCCCACACTCTTATTGTATGATATATGTGAACCAATCTCATCTATGGATGAGACTTGAGAATGTATGCAATTATCTATGTTCTTAAGGAATTATCTATGTGAACCTATGTGATCCACACTTTTATGTTATCTTGATCTCCCGAGATCTTACCGAGATCTCTTCTCTTTGACCCTCCCGAGACGAAGCCGAGATCCGATATGGCAAACCTTGATAATGATTAGGAAATTGGAAAGCTGAAACAAAATCTTGCACAAGTGTACATTAAGACTTGGAGAAGCTCAAATATTTCCTCGATATTGAAGTTGCCCAATCTCAACAGGGTATTTATATTTGTGATAGGAAAATGCTCTGGATTTGTTGGAAGAGAGAGAGAAACTTGGCTGCAAACTGACTGACCCTCCGATTGAAGAAAATCATGGTCTAAATGACATGGAAGGCGATCTCTTATCTGAGTCAGAAAGAGGGAAATATCAGAGACTGGTTGGTCATTTTACTTATCCAGAACTCACTCATCTTGACTTGGCATATGCTATTAGTGTGGTCAGTCAATATATGCATGCACCTGAAGTCCTCGTATGAAAGCTATCGAAAGGATACTTCGCTATATCAGGTCCTATCCTTGGAGAGGACTTTTATTTTCCAAGCATAACAATTTTTTGATTAAAAGTTACTCATACGCTGACTGGGCAAGTTTCAAAGCTGACAGAGATCAACTATTGGGTACTGCTTGTTTTTGGGAGGCAACCTTATTTCATGGAGTAAGCAACAAACCATCTGTGATCTGTGCAAGGTCTAGTGATGAAGCCATGGTTGTAGGTTTCGCCCGAAACCGAAACCGACACGGCGAAATGTGTCGGTTTCGGCCTTGGGCGACACGAAACCGAACCGGAACACTGTTTCGGTCCGAGACTTAATGGTTCGGGCGAAACCGAAACGACACCACCGGTGTCGGCCCGAAACCGGCGACACCAGGCGAAACCCGATGCGAACTCCCCTGAAAAGGGAGTTCGCGTCCCGTGACCCCCTTAGATCTGAGATCTGAGGCAAAAGGGGGTGGACACTGCCGCAGGGCCGCAAGGGGGTGTTTCGGCTTTTTTGGGGGGGGGGGGGGGGGGGGGGGGGGGGGGGGATTTTTCTGCCGGAGGTGGGAGGAGAGGCAAGGGCGCAAGGGGGGAGGGGGACGCATTGCCGGAGACGCTCTTCCGCTGCCACTTTAGCCTTTCCCTTATAAAATTTTTCTTCTGGGGGCGGAAGCTTAGCCTTTCCCTTATAAAATTTTTCTTCTGGGGGCTCCGCCCCCAGAGACCCCGCAAGGGGCGCTGCCCCCTTGACCCCCGCGACCTGACGGGCAGGTCGATCCCCGCGACCTAAACGCGCAGGTCGATCCGCGTGCGAAGGCGCACATTTGAGAGTTCGGGCTCCACTTTGAAACAATAAGTGATATGTTGATTGTTTTAGGTTCCAACCAGTCTTTTATGTCATTCTACTTACATAATTTTGTGCTTTATTTTTTATTGTAGGACCATGGCTAGAGCTAGAGAAGAGCAAAGCCAGGGACTGGATGATCCAGGGTGGGCTCATATGCATCGAATATTCCATTAACATGTCACCCACATATATCTGTCACTTAATCCAATTTTTTTCAATCTTATATGCATGTCCACTGGTTCTTTTGTGTTGTGATGAATTTTTATATTTTTACAGATTTATTTGAGTTTTTTACAATTTTTTTGTCAACTTTTATAGGTTTGGACGGTTTCGTCCGAAGCCCTACCGAAACCGAAACCGAAACCGACCCCTCATCCTTGGATGAAGCTAAATATCCGGTCATGGCCAACTGTGTTACAGAGAGTATGGCTGAAACTATTCTTAATGGACCTTGGCATTCGGATTTGTCTACCAACGAAACTCTACTACAACAACAAGACTGCCATCGACATTGGAAATAACCTATCGAAATGATCACACTAAACAAATTGAAATTGATCATCATTTCATTAGGGAGAAGCTTGACTCCGGAGACATTTTTCTTCCATATGTGAAGTCACAAGATCAGATTGCAGATATTTTTACAAAAGGACAATCCACTGCTCAATTTCAATGTTGTTTACGCAAGCTGAGTATGCTTGATATCTATACTCAGCTTGCGGGGGAGTGTAGTAGCGGTGAATAGACGGGTATTTTAGTCCTGTGTTTTATGTTTTCTTTTAATTAATTAGTTGTTAGGATAGTCAAGTTACTTATCCCTGTTATAAGAGGCATTTTTGTCTTATTTCTATTTTTAACTGCCATAATTAATAAAACCACAGGGTCGAGGAAAGGCTGCATGTCTTATTCTTGGCTGTGGTAACTCCTCCTCCTCTCTTCTTCTTCTTCTGTTTCATATCTTCCTGATCTATCTCTCAAATTCAACAACAGTGAAGTAATACAATGATTAAACAATCCTCTGACTCATTCTCAAAGAAAATTCAGTTGATGCATAAATGGTTGGTTTTTTTTTTCTGGAGGGGGGGTTGTATGTTGCAATCCCCATATTTTCTGGGGAATGAAGGATCACGGAAATAGTTCCCAGATAAATTAAGAATCACAGGAAGTGTCTCCCTGGGAAGTATTTCACAGGGGTCACAGGGGAGATGGGGAAACATTTCTCTGGGAAATATTCCTCGGAGGGAGGGGGGGATAGAACCCATGAAAATACAGAATATTCCTAAAATCTGAGAAAATAAAATCTTGACTACCGTTTCCCCATGTTCATGAACCATTGTAAAATCTCAACTAACAATTTCCCATTTTGCATAAGATGTGAAAAATAGTTGTGAAAGTAAATTCCCCAGGGAGTTTGGGGATTACAAAAGAAACTCCCCACCCCCCCAATCCAAATGACTGCTATTCTTTTTCACCTCTAAAGACAGTGTCAGCATCTTAGATTTTGTTTGCGTTGAAGCAACCATTGAATCTCCAGATTCCTTGATTAGATTAATGGAAACTACTAAAATCTCTAGATTTCCTTCGTCTGGTTTCATGTAAATACTGAAATCCAAAATAAGGGTCAGTATAAAAGATACCCACTTGTTTCACATCAAAAGTGGCCATAAACCAAAGCTAGGGATTATGTTTCACGTAGATCTGAAACAATGATGTCAGGTTCATTCCAAGGATTTCACCCTTTTGTGGAAATCCAAAGCATCAGAAAGCAACATTTTCTACCACAGGAATCAAAATTCGCACTCTAACGTGATAAAGAAGATTCTGGGTTGCACGTTTAGTTTAAGCTAATACATACTAGACCCAAAGATCTTATTTGGAAAAGCAAGAACATTATGAAAGAAGTAGTACCTCAGAGCCAGAATCTGTAGTTAAGACAGCACTTGGAGCCATAGTAACTGCTGCCCTGCAAGCTCTCTGAGATGGTTTTGCTTTCGTTATAGAAAGATCTTTATTGAGAAACTTAGTTGAAAGTAGCAGTTTCCATTTATTATGCAGTACTTGGTCTGATTTTGATGCCAAAGCAACCCCACGTGATAGGGTCCCAGGTATTCCCAGGTGTTCTTTATTCAGACTCTCTGATACGAAGGTGTGACATACAGCTTGGGGAACCAAACCATGCCTCAGGGTGCCACTCATATTCCACAATCATGCACCCAACTATCAGCTGCTGAAAACTGCTACAGAAAAAAAGGACCTTTGTGAACACAAATTTAACAGCATTCAGCAAAATGGTAAGCTAACTTGTTCTGGTCCAAAAACTAGAGCAGATCATTCGTAAGCAAAAGCGATCTTCAGACAACACAAATACAATTTCCAGAAATGGAGACTATCTTACCCTGCCTTGTAAATTCTAAGTGAAGATAAAATTTCCTGTACGAGAAACAGTATCAAGTCCAACACAATGCCCCAGTTATTTTAATTGTCTGTAATTTTCTAGGTATATTCGGCATTTATCTTGAATCAAATTTTCATAGTATAAAGAAAAGGAAGGTAGAGGGCAAAGCATTAAGGTCAATCGCGAATCGCAAACAGAGCCAATAGAAAAGCAACTTGCGAGGGAAAAAAATGGAAAAGAAGAAGGAAGTTGATTGATGCTCGCATTTTCAAGTAGTCCAAGTATTTCGGATTAACCACCCGTCGCTTTGTCATGGTGCATCGTTGCTGAAGACAATAAGAAGTTTCTTAAATTATAATCTACTAGACAAACTAAGAATGGGAAGGATTCAGAATTTTAATTAACGGTGCGGATAAGCAGACAGACCAACTGAAGTGCCAACCATAAACCCAGTTCACGTACCGATTTCCCGAGGTACCACTCATGGACTGCAGTGAGCAAATACTCAAGTGGAAAGAAGAAACAGCACCGGAGTCATCTAGTCGAACACACGCGGAACGAAAATTGGAAGAAACCCACATACATAGACAACCCTTTGGAACGGAATTGCGCCCAGCAAGTAGATGACTCCCCGGTCTGAGTGACAAACACCACCATCCAAAAGAAGACGTTCACCGCAGGAACCAGGCGAAGAAACAAAATTTGACACAAAAAACGACACACGAATGGGCAAAGCAGCCGGCCAAACAGAAGCGAAATGTTCCACGATCGATAGAACAAGAGCAGGTGGAAGGGAGATGGCATCAACCCCGAGAAATCTTTACCAGAGCACAACAAGCTAAGCTCCCTCCGCCTTCCGGATGGGGTTCGAATTCCCCGGACGCGATCCCAGTGTCACTCACCTCGCCGTGCTTCAGACAATCCAGATATACATATACGTGTAATATCTCCTCTCCTGCGGCTGCCCCCTCAAAGTCTTGTTCGACTTTAGAAGAGAAGAGGGAGGGGAGTGAGGAACGGACGTCCAATGATAATATATTATCTCCCGAGCCACGTGGCATATTTGCCATATAAGATTTTCACATTAACACGGCACCTATCTGAATCTGAAAGACTTGAAAGTCTGAATTATATTTGCATATATACTCTTCTGTTGTGTATTAATTAAACATAAATCTTTTTTTTACTAATAAGTAATCAAACCTTCTTGAAGACCGATGTAAAGAAAAGGGTGTTAGAAAGATATTCTGACAAAAGTAAGTTTAGTGTGAGGGTTAAATGATTCAACAAAGAAGGATATACATACAAATTATAAATTAAAGATAATTGTTCTCTTTAAGTCTTAAATTTCTTTAAGAAGGGTTTTGTACGGGTGTACCCTTGTCTGGACTCTGGAGACCCTGTGTATACGAAAAAAGAAAGGTCTGCAATACTTTGGCGCGCGTTTTCACGAATCGGGACGCCTCCCCTCCGACGCGCAGGGGCCGGGATCCACGTGGATTCCTCGCGTCCTGTCTCCTCTCCAACTCCCACCACGGATATATCTTTATCATGATATATAAGATATGTATTTGCAACACTACACGTTGCATGTTTTTAACAGTACTTTTTTTTTTTTTTTGATACGAGGAAATCCCGTTCCGTGTGATTTTGTGGGCTCAAGGATTGGTGTTCGTGAACTCCAAGATCAAGACTTGGCAGCTCCTACTTTCCGTATACTCGTATTACCCTTACCCCACTTGACCGAAAAAACCTCGATTTACACACCTCGAGGATTGCATGTAAATCAGGTAACCCCCCTCAGGAATCGAACTCGGGACCTCTTACTTTTAAGCAAGAGTTCTAACCGATCGACCCAACCGGGGTCCTCTATGTTTTTAACAGTACTTGCATAAAGTAAAAAGTTCGGCACGATCAAATTGGGAAGTTTTTGTTTTAATAAAATGAAAAGAAGTATTTTTTTGAACAAGTTCCTCCCAAGATGACGAAATTAAGAAAGTAAACAATTACCAAATAAATATTTTTCTTCTACTCAGATAATTTTCTTTAAAAAAATATCAAGTTTTTCCCTTCTCTCTCTCTCTCTACAATTTGTTTTGTCTCCCCTATCTTAGGGGCAGTGGAGATTTAATCTTAATTTATGTGAGATTTCATTCTCTTAATAACTTCTTCTTTTAAAAAAAATTGACTCAAATAATAAATAAACATCCGTTTGATAAAATATCTAAAATTAATTTCATATTTATTCTCTAATATATGTTTGGTATTAGCATAGATCGATCTATCCTAATACCAAACATGTCCTTAAATTTGTAAGTTAAAAAGAACTTAATATATATAAGATATAAGTTAAGAAATATTTGATAACTAACTTAAATAATATCTAAAGTGTAATACAATTGGTTAAGATGCTATATTATTATTGGGTAGGTTTTGAGCTTAAAACTCAAAGCTGTCAAAAATATTTTTTTTTGAAATTGAGTCGTTGGAGTTGGCTGTCGACGATTGTCGGCCGTCGGAGTTGGTCGGTGCCAGATTCTGGCGATGTTCACCGCCAATCACCAATCTGAAAAAAAAAATGATTCATCTTAACTTAAAATTTAAGTAATCTTTTAGACTTAAGTGATTAATTAATATATAAATTTAAATATTTTATCAAATAATTTAAAATCTTAAAAATTAAATACTTTAAATTTTAAATTTTGAATAAGTGTTATCAAACAAGGGTTTAGACTCGAACCCCCGAGCTCTCGTGTAATACTGTTCGAGGTATCTTCTTGAACTAAAATCAATGCATTACGTGTAAGTGCAAAGTTTTTGAGAAAAATGTCTGCCTTTGCTTATTGATTGAGCCCTAGAATAGCTGCATATCAAATGCCCAACAAAAAAAAGTAAGGAAATTTTTTAGCTGCGGGGAGATATTTTTGACGTGTGTTCTCATCGAATAGGAGGATCTCTGGGAGGGTCTCTGCAACGAGTCGTCTACAACACATCCCCCTAAAAGACCTCAAAATATATTGAGTTGTTTTCCACTAACCTCATGTTAATTAAAACCTAATTAAGAAGACAATTAGATAGAGCATCATTATTAAATGTTATCATGATGACATATAGAGACGGTACGTCGCAAAAACCTTGCCACAATCTTATGAAATGTCCACTGGATGAACCAATTAGGCTCCCATTGTAGCTTAAGACAAGATAATGACCACTTAGCAAGCAAATGGAGAGAGAGAGGAACGGTCACCTCGAAGCGTCCAAGCAACAGCCGATTTCACGGCGCGCGGATACGTACGAGGCCGGTGCCTCCCTTGTCAGGTAGTCAAGAATCTAGATTCCTTCCGCAAGCACCCCAAGCCAGCAGGACTTTACAAAACAGGTTACTTAGGAGGGATATATATCTCAACCACCCCAGCCCACGTAGCTGTGTTAGACACCGTCAGTTTAGGCAATAAAACAGGTGGCTCAAATGACACCAGTATTCTTGGAGATTTGGCATTGTTTGGTAATATTTTTAAGAATTTCACTTTTTGAAATCTCAAATCTCTTAAAAAATTTCCTTACATTAGTTTTTAAAAGTCGAAAATTTGACACATCATCATTATATTTTTTCTCTCTCTCTTTTCTCTCTCTTAAAATTTATTTTTACACAATTTATTTTACTTATTTGATAATTAAAAGGGAAAAAATAAATAATTAATCATTAAATAATTAAAATCTACACTCCAAAACATTATCAAATAATCCCGTATCAAATCATCCTTCTTAAAATGTGATTCTTAAACCCACTAGATCTCTCTAGAAGATTTTAATACTTGATGCTTTCACACTTGAAATTTATTTTGTGGATTTGGTCCGTGCAGATATTTCCATCCTAACTAGGACCGACTAGATAAGCACAGTGCAATTTTTGCTTTGGAACTGTCGATCGACGATAAGGAAGAGGAACCAAGGGAAGCTATTGAGAGAGAGAGATGACAGCGCCCTACGAGAAAGAGCACAAAGGAGATAGAAGGGGAACGGGGCTGCTTTTTTTTTTCCCTCCTCCCCGTGGTGGGTGGGGTGCGCCGTGGCGGGGGCGGCGGGTTGACGCTTTCCCGACCGCCGAAGCCCGCCGACACGCGTTTTGCTGAGAAGAAACCACATGGCGTGCCAATTAAGGAACGCGCGCGAGCCCTGCGCCGCTCACGCCTGATCTCTTCACCTCGTTACCAAAGTACCATATCAGCGGCATGCAATCTCCTGTTGTCACTTTCTCTAGATCAATTATAAAATATTGTTTCTATTATTTAAATGAAAAGTGATTTAATTCATGTGCACGGATATCATGATATTTGTATGTAGACACAACATTTTGGGTGGGGACCTGCGCATGTGATTCAGACCCACTCGAGCTGTATGAGTATTGTGATATTTGTGCGTACGAACATTCATTATTTCTCTATTTAAATATCTAGTGTGTCATTATTTTTTTTTTAAATTATGTTTAATATTTAGATAGAGTGGGGATAGAGTCAAGATAATCTTAAAATTTTGAAGATATCCTCACTCTATCCTCATTTTATCTAAATATCAAGCATAGCTTAAAATATTATCCCAATTAAAAGATGCAAATTTCGCCAAGAAGATTTGTTTTTGAACACAAGGATTAGAAAAAGAAATTACAATTGAATTGATAGCTTAGCTGATACAACGAATTTAGAGATGTTTACTTATAAACTACTGTTGGAATCATAGAAGGATCCAGAAAAATTTTCAGTGGGGTCACTTCCTTTAAGAAAATTTCCAACCAAACTAATTTAATAGAAATTTTTAGACTCATCAATAGGATTTTAAAATTCCAGTGGAGTCACAGGATCCCACTGATTCTTCTCTAAATCCGTCTATGGTTGGAATGAAAAGATGTGCAAAAAGGTCATGTATGATCCTTTTTACACCATTGATACTTTCAATCATATTTGCATAAAAGATACACATGGATAATAAAATTGAAAGTTGCATATTTAAAAGGTCCAATCATATTTTTAAGAAATAGGTCACATTACACCACGGCAGTGTATATAACATACACGCATGCGAAGGGAAGGCAGATACTCGCCTTCCACTCACGTCACCTCCGCCACCCAAAAAAACTTTATTTTCGTCTTTGTTTTCTGCAGCGGATTGGAATATTAGACGTACATACCCTTAACAGGCCCATCTTTTTGTGATGATCTCATCTAGCCGCCTTCTCACCGTACGATCGGTGGTCTCGTTCCTGGATGTTAGCATACGCCTTTGATCGGTGCTCTTACATCTAATGGAAAGGAGAGGAGTAGGGACCCACCTCTCTTTGCAACCTTCCTGGTCGTCACGGGACACCGCGCCAGATCACGTGAGCTATCTCCATGTTGGGATTTGCTTTGCGTGATGTCGCGAAGGCGTGTGCTTCGTGATTGTACTAGAGAAAGAGACCGTAGAAGCTTTTTTTTTTTTTTTTTCCTCTTTTCCTTTTTTTTTTGACCAAAGAAGGAACAAATGTTCCATCTTATTAACACAAAGTGGATACAAAATCTATAGAGAAGTGATACACCTTAGATATAAACGAAGCTATAGAACAGCCACATAAAACAAACACACAGAGCTAAAGCTTGAAAAGTCTATCCAAATAAGTAGATCAAACAAAATAAAACCCAACCAGAACATTGTCATAATGTAACTGAGATAAAGACTTGCTCTATAAGAGGTGGACTGCACTTCATCAAATTAACATAACAATGGCAGCTTAAAAGACGCACGTCTCTAAAAGATGTACGGGTAGGTCTCAGAACACGAGCTATGTCAATAACTTTATAACCCCAAAGTTGGGGAATCAAAGATTAATGGCATTGATCTGTATCTCGAAAAATTCTACAAATCTAGGTGTGTCGAAGACGATTCTTAAAGGAG